>VXAV01001087.1:54977-107289 GCA_013399715.1 Alectura lathami
AGGCCTGAGGGGGAAGCACGGTCCTGCCCCGGCCGTGGGCTGCCCTCCCCGTCGGCCTGCTGTCGTCTGCGTGTTCCCTCCTTTGTGCTTCAGATCATAGAGCGCCCTGCGCTGCACCCCAACATCTGCATGGGGAGGCTTTCTAGAAGCAGAAGGGTTGAGGATGGTTTTGTTGATTTGTTTTGTTTTTCCTTCACTTGGAAAAGGAATTTGGGGTTGCCTCTGGCTCTGCAGGCTTGCGCAGCACCAGGAGAGGGGACCTGCAGGCTCTGAGTGGTGCTGAGTAACCTGGAGCAGGAGCTGAGCTGAACCCTGCTGCTGCAGCTTTCCTGGGGCAGGTGGGGAGGCTGTGTGGTGCTTTGTGAAGATTAACAGGACAAATAACCCCAGAGATGCTTCTAGCTGCCTCATTGACTGGGGTGGGGGGAAAGGAGTGTGGAGAGAATATTGTTTGCATCATGGGTTGCTGTTTGCTGTTCTTAAGGTTGGCTTATCTTGCAAATAGCTGTTTGGCTAACTGTGTCTAGGCAAATAACCAGGCCTGCTGGGGAACTGTGCCCTTCTGACAGGGAGATGTGGTACAAGTGGCATTTCATGGTTCACATTTCAGTTGCTCAGGAGGTCGGGTTGCAGCAGCTCCCAGGACCTAACAAAACACAGGGCTGTTAGAGGTGGGAAGGACCTGCTGAGGCCGAGCAGGTAGTGTCTTGCTGGACTAAAGTGGCATCAAACCCTCCTTCACAAAGTTGGTACCAGGAGCTTGTCAGGGATGCAATGGTGTCCTGCAGCTGTAGACTGGAGAAACTTTGCTACCCATGAGGAACAAAGCGTGCAGTAGGTGGTAAGGGGTGGCTGCTGAGCCTGTCTGCTCCTCGGGTGTAACTGGAAAACTACCCCTGGGCAGGCAGGAGAGAAGGGAGACAAATCAGAGCTGGCTGACATCCTGCCTGAGAGCTGGAGTCCTGCTGGCAACTTGTTTTTCTGGGCTTCTTGTTCTACCCGTGGAGTGGGGACTGGCAAACAGAGCAGCACCGTCCCCTTCCACAGGGTCTGTGCTGTGGAATAATCCTGGCTCTCTTAGGAACTGGTCTCCTGTAAACAGATAACATCTCCTGTAATCGTTCCAGTGAGTCATGTTTCATGAAAAGAGAAATATAAACTACAGGTGCAAAATAAGGAGCAGATGGAAGGCTTAAAGATGCTGTTATCATGCAAATGACCTTGGTAGCAGGAGAAAGAAAGGAATACTGTAAAGAAATCGCATGTTTAGAAGATCTATTGGAAGTCTCTGAGTGTTTTTTAGCTTCAAGGCGTAGGAAGAAGAGAGGCATGGGAACAGTGTCTGCACACTGATTCTAGAGCAAGGAGGCGTTTATAAATAGTGGCTTCTGCTTGCTACACCCACTCCACGTCGTCTTGTGTGTGAATATTCATGTCAGTAACTAGCGTAGTAATTACTTGAAACGTTCACTGGTGCTTGTGGACTGCACACGTGTGTTTGCGCAGGTAGGGGAGGCTGGAAGGAATTGCATCGCTGAGGAGGAGAACCACCTTCTGAAATGTAATTGCTGGGGTAAGCAGGCCCATCTGGGCTGTCCCCAGAGTCCTCATCCAGCATGGGTGAGCACTGTCCTGTCACCTCCAAGAGCCAGAAATGACAGATGAGGTCTGCTGCTGGCAGCAACGCCTGGGTTCGTAGCAGTCCCTTTAGTATAGCAGATCTTCCAGGGGAGGAATGAGACCTGGCTGGGATGAGCTGAGTTTTCTGTAGCACTGGGGATGCTTTCTTCAGCTCCAGGCATTTAACAAAATGATGCTTTGCTGGAACTGCAGCAACTGGGGGATAAATGGACTGGCCATTATGTGCTGTGCCACTCAGACAGCATTAGCTGTTACTGTCTGGCTGAGATGTCTGGCCAACATGAGAGCTTACCCTGAACTGAAAAAAGGGCTGTAGCACTGCTCAGCCCGCTAAATTGAGGGGGAAAGGAGACAGAACATGGTCAGCAAACCACCTCTGGCGTGGCTTTCCTGAGGCTTAGTCCAGGAGCAGTACTGTTCTGTACTGCTGCCAAATACAGCCTGGTGTAGGTAGGCACTGCCCGAAGAGCAGGAAGGATTTTTGGCCTAGGCTTAACCTGGGTCGTGACAAAAAACCTCAGCAAACCACTGCCACCTTTACATGGCTTTTCTTGCCTCAGGCAGCAGTTTGCTGTCCCCTACCTGAAGAGAAGAGAGGCAGCCTTCTGGGCCTGTGTGCTCCTGGGGTGGGGGTTTGGGGGGGCGTGCAGTGTGTACCTGTATCCAGAAGGAGCAGGGCAGACATGGCCATGACAGAAAACACTCTTCAAAAAAGCAAAGCAGCTAGAAGATCAAGTAGATGAGGAAGGTGGTGGTCAGTTCTGCTGCCCTGGGAGTGGGAAACAAACTTCTTGGCTTCTGCAGCTGCACGGACAAAGAGCTTTTATAGGATTCAGCATCCCAGCCAAGGAGGTGCTGTACTGACACTTGCTCCACCAGTCACAGCTATCTACTTAGCATCCCCAAAGGGATGCAGCTACATCCGTAGCAGCTCTTGCACCTCTTCAAACAGGTCATTCTCTTCATCTTCAGTGAAGGAGAATAAGACCTTTGTTTGATCACCTGCATCTTGCAGTTTTCCGTAAATGGCCGTGATCCCAATCCTCTGCAGAAGAAGTTATGATAGCAGCTCCACTCCCTCTGCAAGAGTTAGAATCTCTTCTTCTGAAGCCAACACGCTGGGTGTCTCTGTTCTAGACAGACTGCAAGCCAGGCGCTCTCAGGGATGTCTGGAAATAATTGTAGGTGTCTGTCTTCTGTCAGCTCTGATGGAGGCTCAAGTGGGTGCTTATCCCAGTGCTAATGCAGTTACGGCTAGCAGCTACATGTTGACTTGTTCTATCCTGAAGCTCTTGCAGAAAGATGGACTCTTCATCTCCCTGAACTCTGGTAATAAAATAGATTTTTTTCCCCTCTTTCTGACCTTACTGGGGCTCATGCCTTGGCTACTGAACACATTAAAAATCAGGAGTACAGGAGGTGACTTAGGGAGAGGGTATTGAAGGCAAGAGGCACAGCCAGAGCATGTTTTCATTAGAAAGGTGTCCGTTAATGCGTGAGGGTGGGATTTCTTCCTTTCCTAAATGCTTTGCTCCTAAGTTAACAAAGCTGTCCTGTTAATGGCTTCCTTCTGTCCTCTAGCACAGTTTTACTTGGCTCACAGCCTAGCTTTTCTGACTCCTGGTGACCAAATACTTGAAGCATACTCTGTATCTGGTCCAAAGCGGTTGAGATCCAGGTAGTTTTTAGATGCTGACTAACTGGCCATGGCTTCTTTCCTAATGCAACCCTGCACAGGGTGGAGGTAGACTTGGCTGAACTGATTCTGCTGTATCTCTGATCACCAGAAGAGCAAATCTTCCAATAGCCTGGGCGTTAAGAAGCTGTTAGGAGGCTTCAGGGAATCCGATGGCCCAAATTTACTCACAGATGCAGCAGACAATTCCTGATTTGAGGCTCCTGGCCCTGGTCTGATCCTTATGACTTAAAGTGGAATACAATTGCCCTACAATGATGTCTCATAAATAATGTCCAGCTGGAAAAGCTAGTGACCCTGCAAGCAGTACGAGGGCCTGAACTCTGCCACCAGATGGTCTGCAAGGGGGCTGCAGCCCCCAGTCAGTCAGGCTGCACTGTGTAAATCAGATGTGGAGGCAGGGGGATTTATCCCCTGTAAGGGGAGCAAGATGCTAACGTTTTCAATGAAGAACACAATGCATGTGCTATTTTACGGCCTAACCTGGGTGGCCTTAAGTTGCTAGGGCTGCAGGCACAGCCTCTTTGATATTGTAGCTGTAGTGCACAGGGACCCATCCAGCTCCACTTGCTCACCCTCCTGACTTTCCAGCAGTGTCTTTAACAGCTCTCACAGGGAAAGAGCAGTTTTTCCCCCAGGCTGTGAATGCAGGCAGCTGCCTTAACTGCAGCCCAGCCCTGTTGTGTTGTGTTTGTTTGTTTTTTTCTTTCATAATCCTTGCCCAGTGCCCAAGTGTTGCTCTCCTGATTTGTCAGCCTGCTTGTTCACTTGGCCCCTGATAATGCATCCAGCATTCCTGCTGGCCAGCCAAGCCTCCCAGAGGAAACCCAACCTTTGGCTGAATTATTGATGCCCTGGAATGCAGCATGACTCTCCTCTTCCTGGAGAGTGGCACTCAGCAAAAGGCTGCCCTGCATTATTAATCACTTCATCAGCTTCCCTGCACAAAAACAGGACTGGTGCTCAACTGGGTCAGCTGCAGGGACGCTTCCTGCACGACAGGACCAACAGAGCCTCTTGGCACTGGCACCTGGTCCCAGGATGTGGATCCTGGAGTTGATTCAGGGCAGGGCTGGTGCTCCAGCCATTATGTTCTAGAAAACTAGTGGGAGCAGTTCTGTCACAGCACGACTGAGGAGCTTAAGGTTCTCTTCAGGCCCTGCAATTGCATGGGCTTTGCACCAAGCCTATAGGACAGCTTGGTACAACCAAATAAGGCTCCCATTTGTGGCAGTCTGGAGTATTTGGAGCAGGAAAAAACAACAGTGCTTCTGGTGCAGGAGCAGCAAGATGCAAAATATTTTCACTATGGCTTTTCACAGTCTGGAGGTGTGACTGTATGATGAGCCCGTCTGTTCCCCTGCATCTCTCAGCCTCACAGTGAGTCTTACATCTATCCAGTGGGAAGAAAAAATGCAATCAAATATCTATGTTATGAAAACAAATTCCTAGCAACAGAAATCCTTTGTGTGGAGAGGGAGAATGGGGGAGTTTTTTGACTGAAGCACTTGAGCGGCCAGACTTCACAATCTGCTGGTTTTCTTTTCCTTGGGAACAGTGTCTTAGACAGACAGGTAAGGGATCAGCAGCTGAGACTTGTTGCCATCTGAAAGCTCATATCTCCACTTGCACAAGATGTGAGAGCACCAGTTCATAGGATAAGGCAGTGTAACTTACCTCTAATCTCCTTTGCTGGCTGTGCTTTCGTGAGAAGTTTCATCTGATCTTGCTGCAAGCTGCTGCTAAAAGCGGTGGTCCTGCTCTCCCCTGCACCCAGCCATGCTGTGAGCTCTCTGATCCATCTGAAAAGCCGTGTTAGAGGAGAGGTGAGCTGGACCAGCAACTCCCCCACACCATTCCAGGGCTGCCAGACTGTGCAGATGAGGAGGCAGAGGTGTGCTGCAGGGGAGGAAAGAGGAGCTTGCAGTGAGGCGGTAGCAGTGCCTTGAGGCTCTGCCCAGGTCTGAGCCATGTAGCATGGCCAACTTTGAGGCAGGGGTGAGGGAAGCACTGAGGGAAATAGGTGGCAATGCAGTAATAAGCCCCCCTGCATGTGAGCTGCAGCCTCCCACGCCCTCGCGCCCACTTCATGGCATTCGTGCCTGCTTTTCAACCCTGAAATAAAGCCTGAATAAGACATTTGTTTTCTGGCCTGACCCTTTAGAGCTGCAAGCTGTGACTCAGATTCCTGCCCATCCTCCCCTTCTGGCATAGCCTAGGCTTGCAGTGACCACCACATGTCCTCAACTCTCTTGCGAGACAAACAGCTTTAGTGCCTTGAGGTGAGATAAGAACAGTGACTGAGTCCTGGCTGCTCCCTGGCCAGGTGCTGTGACCTGTGTTTCCAGAGCACTGGGAGAAGGGGTAGGCTGTAGAAAACACCGAAGTACAGTGATGCCTGGAGCTGCTGCTTGTGAATATAGCAAAGCTCTCCAGGGCTGAACTGATTCAAGAGCCTGGCTGTAGCACTGTGGAGGGTTTCAGCAGTGATCTGACTCTGCAGCAATGCTGTAAGAAGCTGACTGAAATCAACTGATGAGAAACTGGGGCTAGGCTTGACAGCTCCAGGGCAGATGCTGGTGCAGGATGTATCTAAACTGCAGGAAGAAGGGCTGGGCTTGAAAGTGAGATGAGTTCTCAAAGCTGTCTGGGAAAGGGGGGCAAGGGAGACTGTTATACTTGCATCAGAGAGTCTTGGCTTGTTTAAGAAAGCTCTTAAACAGATGACTCAAATATTGGTGCCAAATACCTGGGAAGTCCCAGTTTGCTGCATGGCAGTGACTCAGCCCTGCCTGGCAGAGTCTGAAAACAGCCCTGGGCTTCCAACAGTGACAGAGGAAAAGCTTCAGCTGCTCACGCATGTCTGGTACCCATGTGTGTCCCCAGAGATGATCAGACATTAGGTACAAAGCAATACAAACACCCTCTCACCTTGAATCAGCTTTTAGCCATGCCCAGCAATAGCCACAGGCTCCTGTCAGGACTGAGCTGAAAATAAATGCCAGTAAGCAGGGGCTACTGGTGCTGAGGAAGAGACCAGTGAACGATCCCTGGTCATGCGGGTGAGACTCCTCTGTCCCCACCAGGCTACAGGAAGGAACAGAGCTGTCCTTGCAGTTCAGCATCCTTCACCACTGACACCTGGGAAGAGTTTGCAGGCTCTAGGTAAATCTTACCCAAGCAGGTCACTGTGTAAACATACCTGCAGAGCTTGCATGTCTTGGACATGTAGCAACATCTGCACGCGGCTGATAACAGGGCTCCTAAGTGCTTGCCTCACATGCTGGTCCTGGGCTTGCTCCTTATCTCACTTTGTTTCCAGCATTGTCCCAGAGATGTGTGCAGCTGGGGCTCTTCCTCCTACAGCCACAGGAGCAGAGCTTGCCAGAAAGCCTTTCAGGAGGGACAGGGCACACCAGACCAAAACCCCATGAAGAATGCTTCTCAGCCCACCTAGAGCTGAGCTGTGAGGTAGGGGAGGGGGTAAAGGAGCAGGTACAAGTGGCAGATCAGACAGGAGTTGTATTTCACCTGAGAGTTGTGGCCAGGCTTTAATCTCCTGGCACCTGCCTGTGCCAGGTGTTGCACAGTACCACATCCTGATAACTGAACACTGGCACCTGGAGCCAACAGCGAGGGCTAAAAGGACAAGTGCAACCTCTATAGGGTCCCAGCTGGCACAGCTGTCTAAAGGGAGCCTTTTAGTATGATCCAGCAAGGTGCTGCTTCCATCAAGAGCAAGAAATCATGCTTAAAAATGTGAAGTTGGCCAGCTTCACAGGGGAAATAGGATCTTCCCTCAGAAATTTCACAAGAAAGCACCAGGGGGTGACCAGGCCATCTGACACTGCTCCTCCAGACTGACAAATCTTTTGTCAGATGTCACTGCCCAGTTTGAAAACTCTGAGGACTTGCACAGCCTGCTTCTCCCTGCTGCTAATTTTAAGCTTACAGGAACTGGGAAGGGAGGGGGAGTTCACTGCCAGTAAGAATCTGAGCACTGAGAGAAGACAGACACCATGACATTTCTCTCCATACCCTGCATCAGAACCTGTCCAGCCACCGTGTGTCCTGGAGGAAGAGCTGAAGAACTGTCACTTGCTGGAAGCATTTCTATCCAAGTCCTGAGTTTGAGCCTCCTTAAGGCCCAGACTGTCAGCCTGATGGCTGTCAGAAGGCCTGCAGGAGCTCTGTGGTGCAGCAGGTGTCACATATGTGCTTGCCCAACAAGACGGGAAGAAGGCTTGGTGTGTAAGGTGGTGGTGGCATTTCTGATCCCCTTGGGTTTCCAGGACATAGAACTGCTTGGGAGGAGGTACAGGGAGACAGCACAGTGCCTCATCTGGAGGGCGTGTGTTGCTCTCCAGCACGAAGTACTGCAAGCCATGTGCAGATTTAGAGAGATTCCTCACCAGCAGAGTATTTTGTACCAGACTATTTTCCCTTATCAAAGTTACTTATTCTGGAACACCTCTCAAGTCTGGGCTCTATTCTTAGCCCAATGTTTGTTCTGCTCTTGGGTAAAAATTTGCTCTCTTCCCCTGAAAGATGCCTGCTAACAAAGAATGACACTTTGAAGGCTTTTTAGCTTTACTCTAAGATAAATGTGTGAAGCAAAAGACACCTCAGTGACTCTTAATAGCTCTGTAGGACATCATAATTTTGCTTTAGTACAACTGACCTTCTAATGACAGCCTCCTTCCTGCAGTTTACAGAAGAGAAGTTGGGCCAGGCTGAGAAGACTGAATTAGATGCCCACTTTGAAAACCTTCTGGCCAGGGCAGACTCAACTAAGAACTGGACAGAGAAGATCTTACGCCAGACTGAGGTTCTGCTACAGCCAAACCCTAGTAAGTCCAGCTTCTGATGCTTGAAGGACAAATGTCACTTGTATCTCAGTGTTAACACATGCCCTCTGGCAGAAAGCCCTGTTCCATGGGGTTTGTTGGGGCTGAAAGAAGCGTGTCTTTGTGTTCCCTGTGTAGCTGAAGGTGACTGCCCCACACAGCCGGGCAGTTCTCCTGAGGACTGGGAGGTGGCTGGAAGGGAGGGAACACCTCCCAGGGCTGGTGTTTGCTGTGCAATGCATGATTGAGGACTGCACGGGGTGGGTCACCATAAATGCCAGTTCCAGGGGCCTCTCCATCTTCCATCGTGTAACCACTGGTGTCATCCTCACTCCAGGTGCCAGAGTAGAAGAATTCCTCTATGAGAAACTTGACCGGAAGGTTCCTTCCCGGGTCACCAACGGGGAGCTGCTGGCACAGTACATGACAGAGGCAGCTAATGACTTTGGGCCAGGGACACCTTATGGTAAGTCAGCCTGGCTAAGCCCTGTGAATCCATCGCTTCTAAGAGGGTAGCCTCACTACTCTTCTGGTTTAAACTTCCACAGCATGCCTACACCACCCATGGCAACCTGCCTGTTAGTGTGTCAGCCCTGATGTGAGAGCAGGGTCTGCTCTAGCACAGCAGCAAACTGCCCACCTGGAGGAAGAAGGCAGTCTTACTCTGCAGCAAAGCATCCTCTATGTTGTGGGGGAAAAGGGATGGGGTCTCCCCATCCCTAATACAGTCGTCAAGCCTGGCAGAGCTAGAGAGTCAACAAAGACATACTGATCCAGGGTAGCCAGTGGAACTATTTACAAGATGCAGAAACTGTTCTATGCCTTTTCCATGACTTTCTAAAGTAGCATGAACAAGGTGTTGCACTGAATGCCTTTAGCTTTGTCCAGTTTGGGAATTTGTCCTCTAAGTGGGTCCTGCAAGTGGAAAGGTTTGATGGGGGAGGAGGGTGTGGATGAAGTCTTCCTCCAGCAAGAGAACAGATTTAGGAAGGTCAGTTTTTGGCTACAAGCCTTAACAGGACCCTTTCTGATCAGACATTGCATCTTTCTGCTCCTAAATCCTAACAGTTTCCCCTCCTAGGGGAACCTAGGGCTTTTTAAAGCAGCAGACCTGCACAGAAGGACAGCCTTAATGTCCAGCTGTCCTTGCTTCTGCCATGAGCTTTGCTACTGCTCTCTGAATCAATAATTGTTCAATAGTGAGTGCTGTTGCAGGCATAACAGCTGTAACTGCATCTATAGCCAGCACTGCCTCAGCTAGATCCTAATGAACTCTTTCTTTCTGCTCTGGTGCTTTTTCAGTTTGCTGCCCTTCTCCTGTGCCTCTGATTTATAAGGCAAAGATCATACTGCCCAATCAGGTGTAGCAGTAGAAGAACATCAGTGGAATAAATGCCTCAGCAGATAGATAAGATCAAAGCTGCAGTGGGAGTGGCAGAAAAGAGGTCAGAAGTTAAAGGCAGACTGAAGTTAGGTCTAAAGCTGGTGTGGCAAGGGCATGGTCACCTTGTCCAGGCATGGTGTGCTGTGCCTTCTGCTCCCCAACACTGGAGCCTGGTAGCAGTGGGTGAGTTGGCTTAAGCCAATGTAATGTCAGTTGGTTTCTCCTGGAGTTGATGGCTCCCGTTGTTGCAGGGAAGACCTTAATAAAAGTTGGAGAGACTCAAAGGCACTTAGGTGCAGCGGAACGGGACTTCATCCACTCTGCCTCCATCAACTTCCTGACCCCGCTGCGCAACTTCCTGGAAGGGGATTGGCGAACCATATCCGTAAGTTCGGTAGCAGGGAAGGGGAAGCTCATCACCTTGCCATACACAAGGAGGGCAGCGGGGAGGGAGACAGTGCTGGAAGAATGCATCCTCCTTCCCTGTGAGAGAAGACCCCACATCTCTCCCCTTGGGGAACGCAAGGAAAGGGAAATGCCAATCCTTGCTCTGCTGTGGGCTCCCTCTGCCACAGGGAGGGGTTGCTATTGATCTGCATGAGGACAGTAACTCCCTGACCCCTGCAGCTTAGTGGGTACCACAAGCCCATAGGCTCCCCTGTCTCCAGAAAGTTAGCCTGTAACCCTAGCAGCCTGGCCCAAAACTCTTGCTAGCAAGATGAACATGGCAACTGCTTGTTTCTGACAAGCACTCTTTTTGCTAAGGAAATATGCTTGATTCCCAAATGATACACTGGCCCTTTCCCTCCCCAACAGCTCCTAAGCACCCTGTTCTTATCCCCTTCTCTGTCTCTTCCAGAAAGAGCGGAGGATCCTGCAGAACCGCCGCCTGGATCTGGATGCCTGCAAAGCCAGGTTGAAGAAAGCCAAAGCTGCAGAGGCAAAAGCAGCGGTAACTTTTTCCCTCATTCCCCTCTGTCCTTCTGGCCCCAGGGTTTGGCTCACATGAGCAATTCCACAAGCTCTCTGGACAAAAATCAGGCTGCCCTACTGTGTCCTAGTGGGACACAGTGGCATGGGTGGGAGGATTTCTCGTCCCATATGAAAGGGAACTGGGAGCAGGAACAACATGCCTGTTCCTTAGATACCCTCCCATGGGAGAGTTGTTGAAACAAATAGTTCTGGGCTGCCAGAGCCTGGAAACTCATACTCAACCCATGCTCCTGTCTTCTGACTGACAGTGGTTTCTGCCTGTTTGGGTTCTGGCTGGGTGGTTTGTGCTAGCAACTAAAAGGCTGTATCTTCTGAGAACTTGCTAAATCTCCCTGGGGATCTGGAAGCAAGCGAAGAGAGAGCTGAGCTGGAAGGTGTGCAAGAGGAAAGCATGCTGGGGCTCTGCAGGAGTCCCAGGATTTCAGACTAGTTATGATTTGGCCAACTTGGTCTTTCCCAAGCAGAAGCGCTGAGGCAGCCTGAGAGGGGTGGCCAGAGTCGACTGGCTACCAAGAGGCCCCTTCAGCCTCTGCTCTGTTCATGGTGCTGTCTGGTTACAGGCTAGTCTTGCCCTCTGGCTTTGGGGAATTCATGGCTGGGAAACAAGAGGATCCCAGTCAGTGCAGAAGGGCCTGCTAAGTCAGCCAGTGTCCTGCAGGCCTGAGCAATGGGGATGTGGGATAAGCACTGCAAAGTACTTCTCTAAGGCTGAGACCTGTCAGCTCAGGGCTGCTCCCTGGGCCTCAGGTGTACCTACCTCCTAGAGCTGCCCTGGGTAAAGGCAGGGTAGCAGGAGGCAAAGAGAATGCAGCTGGGCACCGGTGGGTTCCCTGGAGGGCCCTGTTAAAGCAAATTGCCATCCTGTTCTGGCTGCTGGCATGAGGACTTGCTAATGGAAGCAGTGACCATTGCTTTATCTTGGGTTTAAGTGGTAACAGGAATTCAGACAACCTGTGTGCTTCCTCTTTATCTTGCTTCCAAAATGAAGTGTTTCCAAGGCTTCTCAGCTGTAGACAGACCCTTGGGTGAGGGATTCCCTATAGCTGGAAAAAAAAAACTTGGTCTCCAACTGGAACTGCAGTGCTGGGTTGCTCCAGGCAGGATGCAGAGCCAGTCTCAGGCTCTCCAAGCCATGCTTGAATAGCTCTGCTTCTTTGGAACAGATCACCACAACACAAGAGCAACCTCAGCTGCTGTTATGGGCACCCAGCTCTTACCCAGCTTAGCTTAAAGGTGAGGTTCCTGGCCTCAGGACTCGAGGTGCCTCACTGACACAGGGAACAAGGCACAAGTGGAAGCTCCCAGCATGGAGGGGCGAACTGCTGCCTCAGCACCAGCCATGTTAGCTCATGATTAGGCCAGTGCTCCCTGTAAGGTGCCTGGAGTCCCGTGTCACACCTCCTCGTCCAAGCTGGCCTAAAGTATTGCACCTCTCCCAGCTCACCTCTCTCTTGCTGCTCTTCTTTGTAGTGCAAACTTGTGTTCCCACAGCTTTTGTCTTGTGATGACCCTCCAAGTGTGCTGCTGCCCAGAACTGTGAGCTGCTGTTTGAGTGTCTGGGCTTGTGCATTTCCCTCAGAATTTGTGCTTTGTCCTTCCTGTTGATGCTGTTTTGCTTACTAACCTTTTTGTTTTGTTTCTTTGTAATTTGCTCAGTGTGAGGGAGATGTGAGTATTGACTGTGCTAACAGTGCTGTGATTTTCTTTAACACCTCTCATTGTCTCTTTCCAATTTTAAACAAAAATTCATAACTCCCTTGTCCCATCAGTACTGGCCCTGGAGCATGTACTGGCCAGGGCTGTGGCTAGCTGGGGAATCTGTCCCAAAAGATGAGAGCATTTGTCAGCTGCCCATAGCCCCTCTAGAGCATGCACCCAGAACACTGCTTGCAAGCAGTGCTCAGGGGAGGCGGGGGCTCATAAAGACCCACTCAAACTCCTCTGGCTCCAGGCAGGAGGAGGTCAGCTGGGTGATGAGTCCCTCTCCTGGAAAGGAGACAGTCCAGAGACAATGACAGGCAAGCTGATCTGGTTGTGGTGCTGTTCTGGCCTTCAGGCTCCAGAGCTCTGCCTGTTTTCTCCATTACAACAGTGGAATGGGGAGGGAGGTGTTCCTTTTGACCACTGCTTGCAAGTACAACTTGTCCATGCACAGGAGTGCAAGAGCAGCTTGCCTCCTTCATCCCATGTGCTGAGTAGTTTTGGGATTCAATGGAGACCAGGAAATGGGAGGAGAGGTTTCTCAACTTACTTTAGATTTAAAAAAAAAAAAAAAAAAAACTAATGGGACATCTCCCTGCAGGAAGGAGTCAAGCCTAGTTACTGTGCTAGCCTCAAATTTCAGTGGTGCATTTTTCTCCCTGTCCTCAGGTTTGAGGTGTAATAGGAATCACTCCTCCTCATTCCTTCCTCCTGCCATCCCTAAAACTCCTAGATGGTTTAAAAATCTCTTCTTGCTGGAACTGCCTGACTGCTCTTCCACACACCAGCCGCTCATTCCAGCAGGCTGCTTGGGGCTGCTGCAGCTCCCAGCAAATCGGGTCAGTTTGTATAAGTAGATCTGGGTGAGCCGCAAAGAGATTAACCTGGGCGAGGAAATGTGGGGCCTGAGAGGATTAGAAACACAGCAGGGTTACAGCTGGCTTGTGTGCCAGCTTTGCACCCCAACCTGCTGCACAGTAAGGGCTGTACTCTGATCCATTGTGCTGCTGTGATGGTCCTGAGGTAAGCCAGCAGGTTGGCTTATCTCTGGGAGATGCTACAGCCAGAGGCCATTCTAGGAAGAGGCCTAATCTTTTCCTAGCTGAAAAGATGGGTGATGGCTAATGAGCCTCCACTATGTCTGGGGATGGACTGGATCCCCTGCATTCCCAACAAGGAAAACCTCTGGGGTGCTAAGCCCCAGGGCAGAGGCTTAGCTGTCAAGAAGATGGCTTGGAGGTTTTCTGACCTCTAGGCTGAAAACTTGTGCACTGCCTTTGGTGGCAGCAAGGCATTGGGCTAGATGTGCTTTGGTCAAGCCATGCACCTCACTGGAAACAGCAGATCTGGGCCTGTTAGATGGAAACATGCTGAGAGGCTTGGTGAAAGTAAGAACAAGATCCCTCTCTTTAAAAGGCACTGTGGAAAATCTGCTGTGATGCTAGGACCCTGCCCTTGAACTGGGCATGGTTAGTGTACAGGGGCGCTTCTAGGACTGTAGATGGGAAGCAAGAGAAAAAGGTCCTGCCCCCTGGACTGAGCCAACCTGAGATGAGCAGCCCACTGGCTGCAAGGCAGTGGGAAGCACACTCAAGATTGTGCTGTCTCATCTCCACTCCAGCCGACTGCTGTATGAGCAGACAGCTGTAAGTACAGGCAGAGTTTCTAAGAGCAGAAATATCTGCTGTTCAAATACCAGTCACTTGCACAAACCTCTCTTCCCCCTGGGGGCAGTTTCCAAGCATCCCAGACTGTTGGGAGACCTCCCTCCTGCAGCTGTGGGAATTTGAACTAAGCTCTCAGCACTGAGGAGAAAATAGCACCCCCTTATTCCAACTGCTGACCAGCCGACTCTGTCAACTCTTCTACGTGACTTGTACATGAACCTCTATTCCCCCACTAGGCTGTGCCTGACTTTCAGGAGACTAGACCTCGTAATTACATTCTCTCCGCCAGCGCCTCAGCGGTAAGATTGCTTTCCTCGTAGATGTTGCCTCTCCAACCTCTTCCTGCCCCTCTCTTCACCCGACTGAAACTCAGACCTAGTGCTCTGCTGTTTTCAACATTTTAATGTGACATGGGATGCCTGGAGTTCCTCTGACTCAATTGTAAGGATGCAGATCACCCTTCCAGGGATGCGTTGTCAGGATCTGGCACTTCCGTTGCTTGGTTTGCTTTCCAGTTTCTCTCCCAGTCCGTTGCCGCATTTGGGGCAGGAATCTTCTGACAGTGTTTTTATTATTAGTGGAGCCACTGATGGAAAACTCAAAGGTTTTAGCCTTTCTGGATGGTTCCAGCCTTATACTGGCGATATCACATGTTCCTAGCTGATCAATACTGTTGTTTCAGTGCTTAGAGGCTTTATGGCCAGTCAAGAGAAGCAGAGGTGGAGGAGTCTCTGCCGCCCATGGTGTCAGTAACCTAGCAGGCTGACAGTACAGGCTTGTCTATTCCGCAAATAGCGGTCCATTCTTTCTACCTTCAACCTGGGGCCTGCCCTCCTGGTGGCAGCCATCAGTGGCTGTTACACAGGCGCGTGCTGGGGTGGATGTCTGTGCCCTGTTGCATCTCTGTGTTGCACCGAGTGGTTGCGGTCAAGCAATTGACTTTCTGTGCTGTGTTCATGGCTCCCCATTGCACAATGTCACATTTCTCGTTAAAATGTTGAAAACTGATCATCTCGCTTCCTAAAACAGCGTTCAGAACAACACTGATGCCTGCTAATACAACAGCCTAGGACTGGAAGGCCTGGGGAGGGTGACCTGCAGGATACCAACAGGTAGCAGGCCCAGCCTACTAGCAAACCCAGACCCTCACAGCAGCAAGTTGGGCTGGGTTGCCCATTAACCAAATCCATTTGGAGGAAAACAGGTATGTCTGGGCTGACAGCATCAGTGTTAGTTCCCAGGGGGATGTCCTGACCTTCTTGGAGAGTGATGCTGGGATCAGAAATAGCTTTGCACAAAAGCTAGAAAACTGCTTCAACAGGTAACAGGTGATGAGGCTTCCTAGGAAGGAGCTGATAGTGGTGAGGCTGCAGCAATTACTCGTTTCCATCCCTCCTAGCACACAACCAGCAGTCAGTCTGTGGCTTCCCTGCTGGAAAGGTCTGTTCCAAGGACAGTGCAGGTATTGCAGTAACAGACTAAAACTGAATTCTAGGAGGATCAGGAGAGAAACTGGGCTGTCCTTGCCTCTGAACAGCTCTGACTAGACCAGTGCATCCTAATCTTCCCCTTTCTAAAGCAGACCTGAAGGCAGGCATTTGTGTAACATCCATTAACATCTCGCAGAGTGCGAACGTGTCTAGCCATCTAACTGCAAGCTGACCTGCTTGCTGCACTGCAACACTGCTACAGGAGCAGATGCCAAGTTCAGTAATGTGACAGAGGAAATGACCTTAGATTGTTGTTAGCCCACAGGTGTCCAACCTGGCACATCTCTGCCTAGTTCAGTGATCCCTCTTCAGAGCTCTGCTAGCAGAGATGACAGCGTGGGGCACTTAACTCAGAGCAGGGCTCTAGTAAGCAGGTAAGCAGCTGGCACTGACCTTGATCATGTTCCATGCCTGTGGCAAACACCTTGGCCTAGCCAGCAGCAGTCCTTGTGGCTGCCAAAATAACTCTGCAGTTTGCTACTGGCAGTTGAGTGCACTAGCAGGGTGACTTCTACTAGTTGAGATGCCAGCCCATTAAATGTGGGCTAAGCCCCAGCTGCTCCCCAGCACAGCACAGGCAGGACTGCTCTGCAGCAAGCACTCTAATCCCAGCATTCATCCCAAGGGGTCAGGCCCTGCAGTGGGGTAGGAGCGTTTCATGCTGTTGCTCGCTTTTTCCCAGGCCAACATCCTTTGTCCACTTTACTGTCAGTGCACACAGACTGCAGAGCAGTGGTTGCTGCTAACCTTGCTTTTAACCTGTTCTCTCCTGGAGGGAAGGGTTGCTTATGCCCAGGTAACAACTTTGTCTTGCAGGTGAGTAAACAGGTCAGCTCTTCCCTGGGCCAGATGTCCTCAGCAGGGCCAGCTGAACTGATTTGGATTCCAAACTCATAGAGTTGTTTTGGAGAGGTGGATAACCTGGTGCTTTTATTTTTCCCTTCTGTAACAGGAGGGTTTAGCTGGAGTTAGATACACCTGGAGATAAGTCCCTTGATTCAGCCCAGTTTTGTATAAGATGGAAGCTGAGGAGCTGTTTCTCCTCTCTCCCACACTGACCTTTTGTTTATGTGTAAGGTGTACGTGGGCTGTGAAACTATCCCTTTCCCTTAGACCCTGCCACTTGCCATGCTACATATTCCTAAAAATGATTCCAAGAAAAACATATTGAGTACCTTACAAGGGTTCCTCTGGCTTGAGCTGGGGTAGAGGAAGGTGGGAGCAGGTCATGGCCCTCTCTTCTGCCCCTTGAGCAGGCTGAAGTGTAGATCTGGGCAGAATTCAACTGCCCCAAAGCACCACAGGGTCAGAGCTGGAGGTTGTACCAGCAAGTCTGACAAGAGAAACAATTCTGGCTAAAAGCTCAGTGGATGCTACAAAGATCACCTGGGCCTGAAATGGCCCAGTTAATGCCTGCACCATCCAGATAAGGGGACTGTCCACAATAACCCTGCTTAGACAAGGAAGAGATGCCAGTCAGGCTACTTACCATGAAACAGAACCACAGGCCAAGCAGCAGAAAGCAAAACAGGACCAGCAGCTCCCTGCTCCAACCATTCCCCAGTGCCAGCAGCACCTGCAGGTGCTCCTTATATTGCTGGTGGGGCTGTCTGTGCACCTGGGCTGCCACAGCCCACCTGAGGGCAGTTCCTGGGGAACAACCCCCAGCAAAGCTCAGCTGGGAGATCCCGGGCCTCAGCAGGGTGTGTTCTCCCACCCACAGCACAGCACCCAGCCTGTGCTCAAGCAGTGCTGTGCTGAACTTACCTGGTCTGCAGAGGTGAGGCTGAGGGCCTCGGAGACCATCTCCTCCCAGCCCTATGGATGTGCGGTGATGCTGGCAGGCTGGCACACTTCCTGTGAGCCATAGTGGTGTCTCCTCATGCTGCCAAGGCTCAGGAGTAGTTGTCTGCTGAGGAATGGCCAGGCCAAGGACCTCTGGGAAGGATCAATGTGTTTTTCTACCTCTTCTATCCCTTGCCCATCGCTATGCATGACTTTTGTCAATTGTTTCATGTCCTGAAGCCAGATCCCAGCAAGCAGCTGGCAGTGTTGTGCTGCCCCAAACATGCCCCAGTGGGTGATGCTGAAAGGAGATGGGGGACTTCTGGGGAATCCTGTCCAAGGAGGAGCTGCCTGCTCTCACCTGCGGGGCTAGAGGAGAGCAGGAGGGAGCAGCTTGATGTTCTGCCTGGCTCAAAGGCAGCATCCAGCCATTGCTTCCTCCTTTCTGTAGCTGGCTATGATCCCATGAACATGAGCTCTCTAGACCAGTGGGTGAGGAATGCTGGCCTCTGGCCTGAGCGCACAGCAGTTCCCAGGCCCTGTTTGTGGGCTGAAGGAGCTCACCAGCCTCACAGCACCCCTTAAAGAAGGGCTGTCCTTCAACACTACGTTCTGCAGGCTTCACCAAAGTAACCCATGCTGTTCAGAGGGCTCTGCTCCTCCATCGTTTTCTTTCTGGAGCTCATTAAATGCAGTTACAGGCATAAAAGCACTGGCAGGGAGTGGAGCTGGCAGGCAGGCTCCCATTGTGAAACTGAGCTCGAGGGTGCAGGAATGAGGAGAAGGGGCATCAGTCTGGCAGCTGCTGCTGGGTGAAGGGCTGGCTTGTCCCCGGAGCTGGCCCGCTGCGTCCGCGGAGTATCCTTGCCAATTGGTGTTAATGCCGAGCGCCTCTCGACGTCTCCAACACTGATCTCCTTTCCTGTTGCTCTGTGGCCCCACAGCTTTGGAGCGACGAGGTGGAAAAAGTAAGTACTGAAATGGTGCTCAAACCTCTCCGGGTGCCCCGGTCAGGCAGGGGGGAGGCTGCGGGCTCCTTCCCACCTGCGTGTGTGCGCACGGAGATCGGTGCGAGCGCTGTCGGCCCCGGTCCTGCGCTGCAGCTCTGCAGTTCGGTGCCATGCCAGCAGCGGCCTGGGAGGAACCTGCCCCAAGGGGCTGTTGGCTGTACCCTTGTGAAAGACTTCCTAGGCACACCAGGCGGGGGGGTGTGTGTGTGTGTGTGAGATTGCAGGCAGCTGTGACAGCCCTGCCCTGGTGTCCCAGGAGCAGAGCTGATGTGCTGTGGCAGGGTTCAGCTCTGCTCCTGTGGGAAAGGCCTTGCCTGCATGCGCCTCGCGTTGGCCTCCAGCAGCCCCTTGCCCGCTTGTCGTGGGGTCTGAGCAGGAGCCCTGAGCAGGGACAGAGGGCTGCCTCCTGAACAGCCCCTGCCCATGGAGGAACGGCCCTGTCAGGAGGGCAAGGTGGGACGTTTGGAGCCTGTCGCGGAGTCAGCCTGGTCAGCTGCACCTGCCCTCTGAGGGTAGGGCCAAGTCCCAGATCTTGTCTGCATTTTGGGCTCCCTGAGGGGAGAATGACTTATCCATGAAGATGGATGGAGGGCTGCTCGTGGACTAGAGACCAGGGTGAGCTCTGTGTGGAGCTCCAGCATGGTATGGGGCTTCCAGAGGCACCTTCTAGAATCCCCTTGCCTTTCAGACCTCAAATGCCCCCAGCAGATGTTAGCCTGAACTGCAAGGTGATGGAATGGCACATTCCTGCATGCTGTGCATGATAGCATCCTCTTACTGCCCTACTCTAAATGCATCATGAGAGCAGACCGGCTGTTTTTACTACAAATTCTTCTTCAGTCCCTCAAACAGCTGAGCTGACTGCAGTCAGTTGTAGGCATGCAGGGCTCTGATCCTCTGTCCAGGCTGGATAGGTGGAAGCGTTGCTGGTATCGGTCACAAGCCTCAGATAGCTCTGCCACTACTGAAGTCTCCACTCAGCAATCTGGAGCAAAAATCTTGGTGCTTAATAAGCCATTGTACTGATGTTTCCTGGTATATTCCCCTCAGCCCCTTTAAATAATCCCTTTTATACAGAGGATGCAAGAAAATAGATCAGTCATGTCTTAAAATAGACAAATCTGATTAAAAGACAGCCGAAGCATTTCTTTCTTCTATTCACACAACAACTAGCACTTGTTAAGCAGCGATGCGTGCCAGAGGACAAATGTTCCTGTTTGTCCCCCCGTGGCAGCGGGGTGAGGAGAGCAGGCACCAGAGCATCAGACAGCTCTGACACTTCTGGAGCCCTCCTCCTGCAAGGATCTGTCTGGGAATTCTGGCACTGCAAAGCTGCCGTGGTGGAAATAATGCTGTTTGCTGCTGGGGGAAGAGAGATTCTGTCATCTTGGTAAAGAGACTACCAGGTGTCAGTCTGTCTCTGGATTCCCACTATCTGCTGCTCAGCTGCCTTCTAATAACCAGTGGTGAATTCCTCCTAGCTCAAAACAACTCGCTTCAGGTGAGAGCCTGAGGTAGAATCTGGACTGGGATGCTCATCTCAATTGCAGTGGAGTTTTTAACAGCAGTTTGGTAAATGCTCCCTGGCCTCAGCCTTTGTTCTGTGGTGATAAAGAGGATACTGGCAAAAATTGTACTTCTGGAGAGAAACTGAAGGAGGTTGCCATATTCTCCAAGTTTGTAGGCATAGGAGAGGGGGTTAACAGAGCTCACAGCTGTACTTTGGAGCAGACTTGCATGCATGCTGACAATGGGAACTGTCCTGTTTCCAGTGACGCCTTTGCATGGGACAGGTACGGATGTGCAGCACTGACTGTCCAGTTCTTGGAGTCCTACAACAGGCGTAGGAAGAGGATGGGTGGTAGCATGGGACTGGCTTTCCACCTGTCTTAGGAGTCACAAAACCTCTCCAACTTCATGTCCTAGTTGAGGAGCATCCTGGCTTGATGCATCAGCCCTCAGCTGCCATTCCAGGAGCTGCAGTGATTCAGTGTAGGATCAAGCAGGAATCAAGTTGGAATACAGCCAGAGTGCGCTGGGATTCCAGCCCAGGGTGTCTTGTGCCTGATGTTCAGTGTCACTGGTGCACGTGGATCCTGCTGAGCCAACAGCACGCTCCTCTCTGTGCCAGCAGGGGTAGGGGGACTAGAGGAGGAGGAGAGGTGGGTGTTGGCTCCCTGTAGAAGAGGCAGAACGGGGGTCCTTGTCTTTGCTGTGCTGAACACCCTGTCCTGTTTGCAGGCAGAGCATGAGCTGCGGCTCGCTCAGACCGAGTTTGATCGACAGGCAGAGGTGACACGTCTGCTGCTGGAGGGGATCAGCAGCACACACGTGAGTCTCCCTGGTAACTGGGGAGGGGGCTGACGGGCTGAGAGACTCCTGGCTCCTTTGTAGAAGGCTGACAGTGGGATGGTGAGCCCTGTGTTGGGAGCAGGCATGGAAGAGCTCGTGAATTCAGGCGCTACAGCAACCTCCTCAAAAGAGCAGGAACGCCCATGCTAAAGATGTAACGAGGCTGTGATGCCCAGGCCTTGAGCTGTTTCTGAGCCAGAAAACCCTCGTTTTTCTCTCACGAGAGCTACAGACTAGCAGCCACATGTGCGTTTCTGGAGTGCCGGGAACAGCCTCCTCTCTGCCATCACCCCTGGGCCTCTGCAAGACTCCCAGCTTGCCACAAGTATATTCAGGTCAACGTGTAGCTTTTCAGTGCTGGCCTGCACAGTCTGCTTCCCTTGGGGTGAGGTGGTAGTCGCAGGAAGAGGGACCCTGTGCCTTGGCACCCACAGTAGCTTCTGGCCCTTCTCCATCCAGGTGAATCATCTTCGCTGTCTCCATGAGTTCGTGGAGTCTCAGACCAACTACTATGCTCAGTGTTACCAGTACATGCTGGACCTGCAGAAGCAGCTGGGCAGGTGAGATGAGACTGCTTTTGCTCCTCTAGGGGTTCCTCCCTCATCTGGTTACTGCTAGTTCAGGCCTCCTTCCTCCTGGATAGAAGCTTAACAGCCCCCTCCAGGCTCCGACAGAGCTTACAGAGCGGTAACCAGTCCTGGCAGCAGCACATCTAGAGTGGGCTTTGCTGTTAGATTCTTCTGGGTTTTGTACGTTCATCCCAGAAGGTGATGGCCAAGAGTTTGACTGTTCTTCTAAACTAATGACACAGGAGACAAATTCCTGTTGCCATTCAACAAGCCTGAGTGTGCTCAGCGGCAGCAGGAACTAATGCCCTGCCGCTGGCCGCAGGACCCTGGGTGTGGGCAGGGCTGTTCTGTCTGTTACCTGTTATGTCTGCATGGTGGCCTGACCCAGGAGGGCCCTCTGTATGATCACTCACTACTCCTATTTCATTCTTTTCCATGCTTGCAGCTCCAAAGGAGAAATGTAAGTAAACCTTGCACATGACTGGTTCTGAGAGCTGTCCACCTCAGCCAACTGTGGAGTCTCTGCAGGCTCGCTACGAAGGCCAGCAAGGGCCAGAGCTGCACTCCCCTAGTGCAGAGGGGGACATCTACAGATACACAAGACCTGGCTTCATTGCTGTCTCTGTCTGGAGAGCCCAGAAAGTCTCCAGCTGTAGAATCCAGGTTAACAGCAACAGTGAGCGTCCCAGGTCTGAAGAACCAGCAGGCGTGGGAGAGCGGGGCAAAGGCACAGCGCTGTGGGCCCAGTAAAACAGCTGCAGTCTAACAGCTGCCCAGAGCCCTCGCCAGTGCCGCAAGACAGCCTCATACTTTGCTAGCTAGGTGCCGGTCCTTTAGCAGGACGCTGCAAGAAAAGCAAGCAGACAATTACCTGTTCCATGCTCAGCACCTGAGTACCAAGTGCTTCTCCCCACCTTCAGGGCAGCACAGGTACGTTCCAGCTCTCAGCTGGAGCTCTGGAGCATCATGTCTGCACTGCAGCTACTGAAGGGAAGAGCTCTTTCTTGGTTCCTCACACTAGAGCCTTACTGAACCCTGCTTTCTCTCCTGTATAAGATTTTCAGGCACATTTGTAGGGAATGCGGAATCCACATCTCCTCCCCCAGCTGCTACCTCTCCTCCAGCTGTCGCTGCTGCCACACTCCCTGCTGTGCCTACTATTCCAGTTGTACCCACGATTGTCGGGGTGCCTAACACGGTGGCAGAGAGTGTACTGAACCCAAATGAAGTCAAGCCTCCTGCCAGCGGGACGCGGAAGGCAAGAGTCCTGTACGACTATGAAGCAGCTGACAGCAGTGAGCTGGCACTTCTGGCAGATGAGGTCAGTAGCTTTTCTCTGCATTGAATTTTGCTGTAATTGCCTAGTGTCCTGTTGCATAGCCTTGGTTATTTTTCCTGCCCCAAATCCTGTTTCATGGAACCGCTAATAGAATCTTGATGCTACCACCCATCGAGTTGCAGCAAGTTTGCACTCATGGCCAATTGCTGTTTGTCGCCCCAAGCTGTCTTTTCCTTTTGGAACATCTTGCTGTACCCAGCTAACAGAACACCCCAACATTTAGTATCTTCACTAAGACCCTCAAACCTCGCTAGCTTATGAGAGCTGGCTGGAGGCCCGCTCTAATCATGCTGAGAACAAAGGAAATTCAGCAAGCTGCAGTCTGTTCTGGTGACTAGACTGAACAGAAAGGATGACAGAGCAATATCAGGACAGCCAGTATGCAAAAGTGCCTCTTCATTCTCCAAACTGACTTCATGTAGCAGGGACGTCAATGGGCAGTAGATCTTCCATTAAAGCTGCAAATAGCTCCAGGAAGGTTCCAGAGAAAAAGTGCAGATGCCTGCTCAGTGAACTTCAGGAGTTCAGCACACGTCTGACTGAACTCCTGGCTCTGTCTGCAGAAGGTCCTGTCTGATGCTGTCTTCTCTCTGCAGATGATCACCGTGTACAGCCTGCCAGGCATGGATCCAGACTGGCTCATAGGGGAAAGAGGGAACCAGAAAGGGAAAGTTCCTGTCACTTATTTGGAACTGTTGAGTTAAATGTCCCCAGGAAGAAGAATGTACAAGCGGAACGCACCCCTCATCTCCTGGCACTTCTAATGCGGATTTCTTCATCAGAGACCATTGCTCTCTTCAGGGCTGACACTCCATTGCTAATATTGGAATTGTGGGAAGAAGTGGTAAAGCTGTTACAGAAAGGCTTGGGAAAGGGTAGGTGGCACCCAAGAGTGAATTCATGAACACCCGTGCAGCCTGCTTTGAGGTCGGTCATGATGGCACAAGATTCCTTGATTACTTTTTCTACCCTGCCCTCGTCTTGTTTATCACTGTGGCTTTCCCAGGGCCAGCAAGCTGTCTCCCTCAGCAGCTGCCCATGGAGTTTGTTACACTCCCCTTGTTTGGTGTGGGTTAATGCCTGCCTGCCCCTCCTGTCCTCCCTGACCTCCAGCAGCAGAATTGCCCGACTCAAACCATCAAGCATTCCAGTGGGAAGTGTCCCACACCAACCCCCTCACGCAGGCTAGCTCTTAAGGAAGCTAAAGCTAGGAATTAAGAGCCAGTTAAAGACAACGGGGGGAGCAGTACTGCAGGGCTCTCTGGGAGCTGTGCTTTCTACAGTGGTGCCTGATGGCGTCAGTCTGGAACTGTCCTCCTGAGCTGGAAGGAGATTTGTGACGACCAACCTAGTAACACAGGGCCTGTATGTCAAAAAACAAACCTCAGTGCAAGGGACCATGCATCTTGCTTGCATTTCCTCTGAGAAACTACTCTTGGACTGCAAAGAGTTTACAAGCCTTTTTCCAAGCTTTGCTCCCTGTGTTAATTGTCCAGGCTTTTCTTTCAGTGTCTGCTCCAGGCATGTTTCAACCTGACTTTATTTTCACTGATTTAACCAATACTTTCTCTGCCCATCTCAGCAGTGAACAGACTTGGTGCTTCCCAGTAGAGGAAGGGGTGCTCCCTCTTGCTGTTGTCTCCAAAGAGCCATTCCTGGCCACGCACACATCCAACAGCTCAGGCTGCCCCTGGTCTGTGGTGGTTTAGCTCGAAGGGAGTGGTCAGGTGTGCAGGCATTTTAATCCTCTAATGCTCTCTTTAGCTAGAGCTCAACCCAAGGACTGCTGTTGCTGTGTAACTAGTTTTCCATTCAAGCTGGATTGAAGAGAAGCTCACCTGCACCAAGCTTTCTGTTCACTGCCTTCCCCTCGGTATGTCGGAACTAACTTTGCTTGTTTATTGACCTTTTGCACTCTCCCCAATGGTATTGTGACCACTCTAATGTAAAAGGGCACTGAGCACCTGTGTATGTAGGGCTCATGGTTTTCAGCACTTACTTGCCAATAAAGGAACTGCCTGACCTCCTGCCTCAGTGTCTGCTGTGGGTCAGGGCTGCTCCAGCCTGGGGGGAGACAGAGGGATGCAGGGCCGTGCCGGTTATCCTTGTCTTGGAAGCTGGGTGTAAAAGCAAAACAAAGCTCCTAATCCCTCCTGAGACTCTCAGCGTGCCCTAAGCTTGTTAATGTCTTTCAGATCTTTTCCAGATGACACATCTCAGTTGTACTACAGCTTCATGAATTCTGAGGAACAACAGCTCCTCCTCAACCCAAAGCAAAAACAAAGCAGCGGTACGACTTTGGCTGCTGAGAGACTGGAAATGTTACTCTAACAACCCTTTTTGTTGTTATGGAAACTAGATCTGCTGCTAATTTAAAATCCTAAAGCCTTGTCCCTAGCAGCACCCAGCTTGGAAAGGAGGGATGGAGGGAACTCCTGAGAAAATACGCTGTTAAAATGCTCCAGTGTAGCAATAGCTCCGTTTTTCTGCAGTTGACAGGAAATCAAGTCCACCGTTTCAGTTTTACAACTGCAACGATTGCAGCTTCTGTAGATCTACACCTGCCTATTCCCCTTCCGCTGTGGATACCTCTCCCCCAGTCGTGGTATCCCTGTCACTCCTCTCCCTGGTGGGCTACAGAAGGAACAGCTTTGGCGGAACCAGCAGCAGTGCTTATGATGCCCAGAATGCACCTCTTCCCCCAGAACAGCCAGAAGTCGGCCTGGCACCAGCACTCCTTTCTCTTGCCACTAGGAAAAGCACAAGGAAAGTCTAGTGCTACTTCCAGCTCAGGTTTGGAAGCAACAGCCTGCCTGCAGGCAGGTCACACTCCTGTGCCGCTTACCTGCAGGCGGCACGGTGTGCCACGCTCTGCTCGTGCTGTTCCAAGGCCTCTTGTGGCCGAGGGGCAGGTAGAGGTACAAGGGAGGAAATGCCTCTGCCTAAAGAAAAGGTACAGCTCTGAAATGGGGTTGGTTACACTTGCATCTGCTGTTGGTTTCCCTCTGGCACCTCTGTCTTCTGCCTAGCACCACTCTAGTGGGAGTCTTTGGAAGGTAACCGAGCCCCCCTCCCTTCTGCTTTAAGACTACTCCAGCCAGATAGCTCCAATCTCTCCAGGGCAAGTAAAACTAGATCAAAGACGTGTGCTAGAATCTCACCATCTCTTCAGCTTACAAGGAAAATAAAACAACCAACCTC
Source organism: Alectura lathami (assembly GCA_013399715.1). NCBI lineage: Eukaryota > Metazoa > Chordata > Aves > Galliformes > Megapodiidae > Alectura > Alectura lathami. The sequence continues at coordinate 80,653 of VXAV01001087.1, forward strand.
AGAGCAGTATCATCCACTCTGGTCTCTTAAAACCATTGAAATTAAAAAGGTTCTGACTGGTAACCACATGGCTTTTAGGAAGGAGCTTGTGGGTGATGAGCTCGCAGCTACATTCAAACTTGATTGCTCACCTTAGAAGTTTGTCTGAATTTCAGGCTATATTTTAAGCAAGTCACTCACCGCTTCCTCTCTCCGTCATGTGCTGAACTCTGGAACCTTAACAAATCTGTTGATCAGCGTGAGGGAGACAACAGAACTTCGCTGTAACCAGTTGCATGTCCTCCTCTTAGCTTGAGGCCCTGCCCTCCCCTGCTGCTGCAGCGGCTCCAGCAATCTGGCGGAAGGATTGTTCCTGAGGAGCACTGCGGAGTGATGCGTGGTTAAAGCCTCTGACGAGTTCCCAACGTGAGAGTAAGCGGAGCGGGTGTGGGAAAGCCACGGACCCGCCCAACCGTTGGTCAGAATCTCTGCTAACAGCGTCTGGGTCGCCACTCACGCGTTACCGTTAGCTGGTGCATGAGCTCCACTGACAGAGCAGAGCTCCACGGCATACAGAGGCTGCTACGCCCAGGACAAAACCACGACTCCAGCTGCTGTCTATAAAGGTTTTAATATCAGTATAAATAGGGCACAGTTACAAAAAAATTGCAAGACTGGAGCAATGGAATTTTGACTTAAAAACCTTGAGTGAGGCCTTGCTCTTCAGAAACACACACAACACACAGACCGCAGGGTGGAGGGGAGGCGTGAGCACACATACACCATCTTGCCTTGCAACATTCAGTACAAAAATAGGAGTAGAAAGATGGTCTCTGAATTGCTGGCTGATCCCTAGGTTGTGCCTTAACTGGACTCTGACCGGGAGGGAGAGGCAGACCGCACCTTGTGTTAAGAGCAGAGCTAATGCCCAGAGGAAAGTTTGTCCTCTCTCTCCATCCAGCCAGAGCTTCCCCAGCTGAGTACAAGCTATAAAAATAAAGGTTTTGACTGCTCAGCACTTGTACCTGGCCAGGCTGCTCTAGCAGATGGAGCGGGCGGGCTGTGGTCACAGCGCTCCTTACATTCACTCTGCTGCTGATGGTAACGGCTTGGTGTACAGCTCTGCCCAGCCCAGGCCTCCCTCTCTGCCCCGGTCCTTGTCACAAGCTCTGCCGAGGGTGGTGCCTGCTGCGGTGGACATGAATTGTTCTGGTGCAAGTCCTGAAAAGGGAGGCGGCGGTGGAAAGGAGTTATCTCTGCACGTGCCGGACAAAGGCCTGCACGAGCTGAAACAAAGGCTCCTGCCCCTCAGGACCCAGCTTGGAGGCAGACTTTCCCTGGGGAGAGGGAAGAACCCCACTAGCAGGTGAAGAGGGACCACCACGGCGGAAGTAACGAGACAGGCTGGACAGCAGCGTGCTCTGAAATCAGAAACATGAACGAGTTAGCTTCTTCCAAGCACACATCCCTCTCCCTCCCCAAACACGGTGCTGGCGGCACAGGAACAGGCATCGCTGCGTGCAGCCTAGGACACCTAAGGCTGTTGACACATGCAGGACAACGGGCTGCATGGGGCAGCTAAGGACAAATGCCCTTTTCCCACATGACACAGCGAGAAGGAATGCTTTGAGCTGCTCACCAGCTCCGAGCTGAGCTCCTGTTTCATCCGCTGCTTGTCACGGGGATGCACCGCTGGGTCTCTCAAGTACCGAACAGCCTGGGAGATGAGCAGGTAGAAACAGTTTTCCATTGTAAACATGAGCAGAGACCTGTGCAAAGAAACGCAGATCAGCAGGAGCCAAACATCCTGATTTCAGGGTCACACACCCTTGGAAAGAATTCACCAAGAGTAGCTATAGTATCACTGCTCAGACAGTGATGTCCAAAAGCTGTAGAGTAGAAACCCCGCTGGCCAACGGAGAACTGATGTAAATGTCCTGGTAAAGAAGCTTTAGACTCCCTAGCTGCATCTTCAGTGGCTGACTTCAGATGGGATGGCTTCACACGCCTTCCCAAAACAAATCCCTGCTTGCTTTGGAGAGCTTCTGATGGGCTACTGAACTCCTCTGACTCGGAGTGAGAGGCTCTGCAGCTACCCTAACGCCTCTAAACCTCCGTTCTGATCTGAGGAGCACTGGGTTCTGCTCCTTGGCCATGACTAAATGAGAGAGCCAGAAACTTACTTGAGGGTTTTGGTTCCTTCTTGCATATTCAGCCCTGCAGCTTGAGGGAAAGGTTCCTTCTTCTTGTCCAGCTGAGGAAAAAAAGACAGGTATGAAAGATAGCACACACAAAAGCTACTCTTCACAATATTGGCTGAACAAGTGCTCTGAGATTACTGCAACAGCTGTGCTGTCCCAGACAGAGAAACAGCAAGCACCTCTCCCAACATGTTGAGGGCCACATTGACCGTGGCAAGGAGGGTCCCAAAGGAAGGTGCGACATCCGAATCAAAGGCTGGTGTGGTGAAACTCAGGACAAAGAGCACGTTGTACTCAGCAAGGTCCAGTGACTGTGGAGAGAAGGAAAGAAGAGTGAGTGACCCGTGAGGACATCAGTATCCTATTGTCACAGCAACAGGAACATCCAGTCCCCACAGCTTGCTTTTTCTATGGAGCACTTGAAGGATTGAGATCATCTCCCAGATCTCAGTTACGCAGCTGGAACAGCAGAGAGTGCTCCAAAGTGGGATCATGGGAACTCCCCTGTTCAGGGAGCAACATCTCTCCTCTTCCTCTACCTGATCAAGGAGTATCTGGCAGACATCAGGGGTGAAATGGCGCAGGGCAGCGAGAGATTTGCTGAGGATTTTCAAGAGGCTGTACTGCACCATGAGCAGTGCCTTCTGCTCTGCTGCCTCCGACTCAGGGCTGGGATGTTTGGAGGAGGCTTGGGGATTACGCTGCACGCGTGGAGTCACACTCGATGGAAGGGAGTCACCATTTTTTGTCTGTAGAGAAATTAAAAAAAAAAAAAACTGTCTTGGATACAGAAGAATGATGCTTTCAGGAAAAAAAATGCTATAAGCAAAAGGAATGAGGAAATTATTGGCACCCAAACTCTGCCACCTGCTAGAAGCATGAGAATCTACGTTCAGGGGAGGTACTGCATTCTAGGCAAGCAGCTGCAGAGCCTGTTCAGATTTCACATCCTCTAACGAACACACCAAGCCTCAGCCATGCTGAAACAACACATAAGCAACGCACTGCCTCTGCCTAATATTCGACAAAGGATTCTCCATCTCTCTTAAACACATTCAACCAGACCGAGGGCACCAGGTCAGTGTCCAGTAAATGGCCCTGCAGAGCCCTGCAGCAGTGCAGCTCCCTTGCTGCTCTGCAGGCAGCTCCAGAATAACGGCACTGTTCAGGCACAGGCTGCTGCGTCTCAGGACTGACCTTTGACAGTCCAGCATTTTTAAGTCCAAGTTGCTACCTGAAGACTTTTTTTTGCTGTGGAAAGATGAAAATCTTTCTAGCTGTTGATGGCTGCTAGTAATCACCACTGGGAACAGAGCCTGGGCACTGGATAACATTTGCCTTTCAACAGGGAGCACGGGCACACAACATCCCAACTTCCAGTTTGGTTTATGGTCCCCATCCTCACCTGTAGGTAGTGCTGGAGCATTTTGCGGCTGTGCAGGAGGGAGGTACAGGCCTGACACAGGTAACACAGATTCACCTGAAATAAATAAGGTGAGGGAGAAATCTCTTAGAAGAGATTTCAAACCCCATCCTTTCATTGCCATTGGTGGAAGACAGGAAAGCCAGTTAAACAGAACAGCGTAACCACAAAGGATCCATGCAGCCTCTTGATTTCCCAATGTTTTCCTCTGAGGTATCTGGCACTGGGAAATAAGACACTGAATTCCCCAGGTTGCTTTTCCAAGCTACCATCTCTCTGTCCCCAAGATATAGTGCCACTTTCTCACATCCAATTTCTTGCACTCCAACACAATGTATTATCTCCTGCAGCACCCTGACTCCTACCTGCATGTCCCTCATGAGCTGTGGCAGGTGAAAATGCCACTCCTTCATGAAATTTGAGAGCTGGAGAATGAAGCCAACAGTGTGATCAGCCTCCTCCAGACAGGCCAAGCTCTGTACTGTCCGGACTGCATTCAGGCACTAGAAAGGAGAGAGAAGCAAATCAGGGCAGTGACAGCTAAAGCCTGAAGTCCACTTCCTTCTCTAGAAGAAAAAAAAAGAAGCTGAAGATGCTCATGAAGATGAGATCTGCTCATAAGGACAGAAAATACATTCACAAAAGTAGCTGCACAGCACGTGGGGCAGAGACTCACAGCACTTTACATTCTTCGTCAGAAGTCAATGCATTTCTCAAGCTGTGACACAAGATGAGAATACAGCTGTTTGTGTAGGGAGCCTGCTTCTGAAACAGGTAATTCAGCACCTGTGCACAAAGAGGGCTCTGCAGCACACGGACACAATCCACTCAGCACAGCTATTCCAGCAGCGCAGCACACAGGAGCCTGACAGCCTGAACGGTGGCTGAACCCCGGTCTCAGCACTTCCATCACCTGAGCAAGGCTGAGCTGAAGTCACCTCTAAGAACAGCTCTCCCAAAGCAGACAGTCACAGAGCGAGCTCCCACCAAACCCTCGGTTCTGTTCCTGTGTTGAGCAGGTGCGTTACAACCCCAGGACTGAACAGGACCAAGAGGTGGTGCCTGCCCAGCTCTGACAACCATCACAACAATCATCCCTGCCTGCCTGCATGGCTTGTAGCTCTCTGCCTTCTCCCACTATTGAATTACTTCTGCTGTAAATCTGAGCATTTCCACTGCTATTCCAACACAGAACCATCATGGAGGAAGTATGCGGCCTACCTGAAGAATCCTCTCTTGATGGACACCGACGAAGTCCAGTGCTTCTGTCAGGAAGTTGTACCTAAGCGTCTTGAGAAGGCGTTCCATCAGTGACATGGAGAGACGATAGACCCCGGGCCAAGAGGGAGCATCCAGAGACTTCCGAGACGAAGCAGATGTCTGAACAGAGACAAAACCAAATGCCTTACTGCCTTGCTGCCCTGTGTGGCACACACCACAAACGCTTCCCATCGTTCCAGATGTCTCCAGGTTCTTGGGGGGGCTGCCATCCCCCTGACCCCGAGGGCTCCTCTCCAGCCACAGCCTGCAAGGCGGGGCAGGGCAGGGCAGGCCCTCCTGGCACATTCCCACCCAAGAGGAAGCAGCACCCACCTGAATGGCTCCGTTGGTGCTGAGCTGGTACACGCTCAGGAGGGGCAGGCAGACACTCTGTGTGACACCAGCCCCAGCCACTGCTGCTGCTCCCTGCAAGGCACAGAACAAATTCCCATTAAAATCCACACACCTCTCCCCAGTCCAGGACACACGAGGCTCCCTTTGCATTATGTATTTCTGTCCCCTGCACTGCCACCACCCTTTTTAAAGAACCTGCATCACATGTACTTCTGTATTGTTAAAAATTTAGTATCAAGAAAGGCAATGCTGTTCTTCCAGTAAAATCTAACCTGCGTAACTGTACTGCAAGGTCCATTGCCTTACCATCTGGCTTGGTAAATACCCGATCTTTGAAAAGAGCTAGCTTTGGAATGACCTTAATTTCACCTAGAGCCCTATACAAAGTTGTATTTGTAATAGATAAGTAACACTTTACTGCAACTAATGAGAAACCAGCTTCCAACACCTAATACTGTTTGAAGTAGGTGTGATAATCTGCGCTGCAGGATGCATTCAGTGAATGAAAGTGCCTGCTCTAAATTACAGGTCTGCTCTGGCTGGCTCAGATCTCCCATCCAAGACATCCCATTATCAGAATAACCAGGCAAAATGGGTAGGCGTAAAGACAGGACCTACTGCATGCCAGCTCCTAAAAATCCCTTTATCTAGGGATCACTGTTCAGCTGCATCGCAGACAGAATAACGAGATGCACAGAGCCTATTAGCAATGTGTAACTACAGCTTTCATTTCTCTGCATCTCTCACCTGCTGCGTCCTTGCTAAGGTCAGCAACAAATGTAACGAGGCCTCTGTGAAGTGAAGGTTTTGTTTAACTCTCAGGCTGATCTCCAAAGCAGTGAAGATAGTAGGAAGCACGGGGACTTTCCTAGTGATCTGTAGCCAGTAGTCTCCATCATCATCAACTTCACAGAGCTCTTTTGCCAGATGCAGGCCCAGAACACAAACCTGGAAAGGAGAACAAGGTATGGGCTTGACATGTATACCATGAAAGAAATAAACCTTGAAAGCACTTCACACCATAATCTAAAATTCAGTCGCTCTCAGAATCGTAACTTAAGGCAGCTGGTGTCCCTCACGTTACACTCTGCACACCTCGTGGCTCTGAGAGCAACTGTGACAACGTTTCTTTGAACAGATCTGACAGAGACAGCAAAAGCCGATTTCCCAGACTGACACATGCCAAAAAGCCACAGAGTAATTCCCAGGATATAAACTGCCAAAGCCTCCTTTGGAGGTGGCAGGCTGCGAGGGGCTCCCAGCATAGACAGAACTTTGGTTTAGAGACAGAAACAGGGCTGCCAGCCAGGTAACCAGGTCCTTTACCCCATCCCGCTGGTCCTTGTGCTTAACCCGGGAGGCATCATCTGTCTCCATGCTGTCCTTGTCGTCGGCAGCCTCTCCCAGGGTCAGGCTGTGTCGAGTCTGATCGAAGAGCGCAATGACCTCGTCCTGGAGCGTTTCGCACACGCTCAGCACCAGCTGGGAGTACTGCGGGATCTCGCTCACTGTGACATGCAGAACAGACAGCAGTTAGCACACAGACTTGTACTTGGGTTTCCAGCTGAACTGAGAATATCACTGGGACACGTTCCTTGGAGTTAGTATTTACTGCTTTTACTTCAAAACCTACAGAACAGAATGTGAGGAACTGTAACTAAGTAGATGATTAAGGACAGGAGGATATAGGAAGTGACAAGGTCATCACCTGAGTAACAAAAAACTTTTAGTTTTCCCAGGAAGTCATGGAAGCTGATGCCATTCCAAAGCACAAAGCAAGCACTGCTACGGACAGGTTATTCTGCAGCTGCTCACTGCAGCGTCTCCTACCCACTCCTCCAGACTGCTGGCACCAGTCCCTGGATGCAGTCTATTTTCCATGAGTTGTAATAAACACTACACCCTCATCAAAACCACTGCAAGAAACTGCACCACCTTTTACCACCATGACTGCAAATGCAAAGGGTTTTTTTTTGTTGTTGTTGTTTTGTTTTGTTTGTTTTTGTTTTTTTTTTTTTAAAGTAATAATTCTGCACTTTGATTAATTTTGTGAAAGAGCTGGGCTTGCAGGGCCCAAGCAGTGGGATGAGGACTATACCTGTGTCAGGTAAACTGGCAGACTCCCCATCACCACAGGTGCCTTTGTATCTTTGTTGCACAGCACAGACAAACACCACCCATGTTCCACTGAGGGTCTTTAAAAGTGCTACTGCAATGCCAGTGTCCCACAGGTGACAGAAGGAATGACCAGACTAGTTTCCATGTGGTTTTTTTTTGGTTTGGTTGATAAGATTTTGTGTGTGCATCATTTGCTATCTCTAACTAACAATTAACATCACGACCTAAGCGCTATTGTCACTCTGTGGGGTGGCAGTACTGGGGTGCCCTCCCACACCTGCCAAGCTATTTTCAAAAACACACAGGAACCCTATTTCCACCTATCAAACCATTCAGATACAGGGGTTATCTTAGGGAAAAGACAAGACAAGGGAAGACAAGCACACTGTGAACGATGCACCTCACTGCTTTCTAAACCTAGCTAAAACAAAAAGCAAAAAGTAGACAAGTCCCCCGTGCTGGTGACGGTATTCAACGCCTTGCACTGCAGCTAACATCATGCACATTGTGATGTGGGAAACACAACGGTGTTAGGGTGTATTCAGCCCTGCTCTTAGTGCTCGTGCAGCCCTGTATGGCAGCCCTGCTCGTACATGCACCACCTCACCTTTCATCTCCTTCATCTGCAGCACAGTGATAAGAGCTGAGAACACTTTGGCTTTGGTTTTCTCCATCATCTGCTGATCTGCCTGTAGTACTCCCTCCAGAATCTGCGTCAAGGAGTTTATGATTTTATCCACAGAACCCAACTCGCTGACAACAAAAAGGGAGAGCTCTTCAGATTAGACAAGATCCCTCAACAAATACACTGGCTCGACTGAGCTGTGTAGATTATAGCTTGTATGATCCACACGCATAAAAGCAGTTCTTCCAAGCAAACTTTAGGCCACAACCTGGATCTCAGTAAGGACATTCCACGGTACAGTGGGAATGCAGACTGACTGTCACAAAAGCTTTTTCACACATTTTTCACCAGCAAGCAGGAAGCCAAACCATGCATGTATTGCTACAGGATCTTTCAGCAACAAACTACAGATATTTGCCATCCCAAAAGAAAATTCCATGATAAGGCATCAGTTTCCCCCCCAAACCACTAAGGGAAACTCACTAGAGCAAATCAATCACTCCAACGTACTCTAAGATTTTACGTTTAGCAGTGACTAATAATTATCCAGGCAAAATACCTACCTCTTCCACTGCTTCAGCAGGATCAGGAGAAGGGTGCATAGCATAGACCCCAGCTGCAGACAGGATACTGACACAGGAACTAGAAGCTAAAAGAAATATCACAAGAGTTACAGGTGCAAGAGTCACAAACAGCAAATGCTCAGCCCAAGCACCACCACCAAACAGCCAGGCTGGTGCTTCAGCAGCAACAGGGGAAGCAGAGTCAGAGCCCTCTGCAGGGTCACCCAGCGATGACGAGGATGACACACAGTAAATAAAAGATTTATAAGTAGCTCATCCGTTCAGGAGAAAGACCTTCAGCCCAGTTTCACAGGATCTAAACAAAACTACGATGGCAAGCAGCTGCAGAAATAGAACCCCTTACAGTGCAGATGAGATGACCAATTGGAACACTCAGGAACTAAGAGGAACTAGCACCTACCAACACCTTGGTCCCATTGAGCACATCCAGAAACAACTGCTGATGAACTGCAGGATCAGTCAGATGCATGATATCCGCCTAAGATCCACAAAGACAACAGTCAATCGCATACAACAGCAGACATATCTTTTCCCAGTCTAACTTCAGTCCACTGTTTCATTACCGTAAGAATTCACCACATTTTTTATCTGCTGAACGATGAAGTACATGAGCAGTTCACCAAGCCGGCAATGGCTAATTTCCCTAGTGGGGCGTTCACTTGACTCAGCAAAACCTCTCCAGGATTACAGAATTACTTCAAATTGCTGCAAGAACTATACACCACCTATACCACCTCCCGCTGCGCAGACAACGTGCTCAATTCTGCCAAACCGCAAAACACCGCCCACTCCAACCTTACGCCCTACTCGTGCCAGCTGGCGTTCTAAGCATACACACGCGACATAACTGGAAGGAAATAACCAGTGGATTGTCACTGTGGCCTAGCTAACCCTGAGAAGTTTTATTATTCAAAATGTTAATGTCAGATTATCGTGGGAGATAGGAGGAAAAAAAGACAAGGTAAGCTCTTACGTGGCTGGTGGAGATAATGAGCAGCATCCGCCAGGCTGAGATGAGCATCTGGTACTCTGTCATGGAGGCACAGCTGCTGCCCTCCGTCTCTGCCACGTGATGGGCCAGGGATTTCACATATTCTGACCAGTAAGCAAAGCGCTTTTTGGTGGCGAAATTCTTCAGTGTGTCTTTCAGGGACTGATCCAGGGAGCCCCTGACCAAACCAAGAGGAGAAGTTATCTTCATTTATTCTTTGGTCAGAAAATACACTCCTTCTGAGATTCGGGTAGGAAAGCCAAGGGCACAGCTTGCAAGTGAAGGGTATTCCATATATTAGACCTGTGCAGGGAATCCCACTTTTCGTATCACATGTGAAGGAGAAAAAGATCTCTGAAGTAAACCTACAATTTTTTTTTTTTTTTTTTTTTAAACAGAGCTTTTAGTTAATCCTAACTATTCAGTATGTTAAAGGGTAGTTATGTTCAGAACAACAAATTCCGTGGGAGAAAACTACTAAAATGTTATTCAGCAGCCACTGCAGTAGGCGCACTTCGCTCATTAGACAATTGGTTTTAATAAATACTGTATATTCCTATTCCAGGATACAATGAAAATGCTAACATTCTCACCTACAGGCTACAGAAACAGATCACAAACATACATCTGAATTTCTTGCAGTCACCACCTGCATAAAGTGATCTTACAAAGACTGTTTACAGATCACTGTTCCTCCCACATCTTCACAGGATTACATGTAGCTTGTTCCTACACGGTTCATCAGGAGTAGTACACAAAGTTTAGACACTTCAGAAGTACAGGCACGAAGGAGAGACTACCAAAGACTCACTTGACAACATAGTAGATCTCCAAGCAGATGATTTTCATGATTAAGGCACAGGTATCCAAGACACTGAGCTACAAAGACAAAATTAAAGCAGAATTTGAGCACCCTGCTCTGCAGCTCAAATTCAGCCCCACCCACCCACCTGCAGCGACCGATAATCTGGTTTGGCAGACTTGTGTCTCCCACCACAGCAACGGTTATGTCATTTGACAAAGGACTGGTGATGATAAGGAAAGCATGGTAGGTTCAAAGCAGCAGTCAAACTGAGCGAGAGCACAGGACCTTCATAATGAAGAGGAAAACTCCCACAGAAAGGAAGAATGCAAAGAACCTAATTGATTCCTGTGGGATGCTAGTGAGCCCGAGCTACATCTAAAAATAAGGAGAACTTCTTCTGTCAAACAGCACACACAGGATGGATACACTACATACAGCACACCTTCCAAAGAGTGTAAACACAGATGCCAGATAACATTTATTTTTGCTTCATATGTGAAAAAAGAGTAGAGGATTTCTAAAAATAGTCCCTAGTTGTATACAGCCAGCCTCTGCAAAGACTGCAAGTGTATGCTGCAGCTGTACTTAGACCAGCTGATCACATCTCTTTTCAGAAGCTGCAAGCACAGGGAAGAGCCACACGCACTTAGAAACCCATTCTGAGAAGCACACAGCTGCCTTCGTTTTGCCTAGGGGTAACTCACCTCTGATGTTTCTGAAGGCGGAGGAAGAGTCCCGAATAGCGGATTGGTCAAATTTTCCCAAAACTTCGGCCTAAGAGATATACACGGAAGTAGCATCAGTTACCTCCCCCATGCCTAGAAGCATTTTGCCTATTCTAAATTTCCCAGAAAATATGCCTTTGTAAATAAAACATTAGATAGCTTTGCTCAAAAGAAACTAACAACAAAGATTTGCTTGTGAATGTGCACACGTGGGCTTCTCACCTTCTTTCCCAAGACACAGCACAGATCAAGTTCAAAACCCACACACTGCACACCCTGACCAGGAAGCGCTGTAGAACAACCACCACTCACTTTGTCCTCAGGACCAGCATGGCGCTATCCCTGCGGTCTTGCCACAGGGCGTGCAGGAAGGCGATGGCAGCGCGATGGAGGAGGGGAGGGCACCAGTACCTCTCCTGCTGCTTGGAGTCTATCAGCTCCAAGACTACTTGGAGGCAGCTCCACTCCCCTAAGCTGAATTCCTAAAGCAAAAGGGAATGAGAGAGGTTACATCTCCACCAAGCCACCATGTAGGCATCTATTAGAGCAGAACCATACACAGAAGAGTAAACCTTGAGTATTTGATGTAGATATGTATTTTGTAAATGACTACAAGGGATGTGTAACACAGGAGAGGAAAAATACATACATTTTTTAGAGGTATAAGAAGTGAGTTAAGACCAAGTGCCTTCAGAAAAGTCCCACTGCAAGATGACCTTCAGCTGCAAAGTGCTGGAGACTGAACAGGTATTCCAAAAACCTGGCACTACCCATTGTACGTTGGTACTCCCACTGAACGGCCACTGTCACAGTCAAGAGAGAAGGCCACAGGGATCTCTGCTCTGACCCAGTACAGATGTTCTTATGTTAATTACAGATGTAATTATGTTAATTACAGATGTTCTTATGTTAACTCAGTATCTGCCTTGAGAACTGAGGAAAGCTGCTCTTCAGTTGTAGGCAAAAGTGAAGCTGGGGCAGCAGCACACCCGTCCACTGCAGACACAGGCTGCCTTCCCCTTCATGTAGGCACGTCAAGCTACACATCCACCCTGCCAGGTTTTAGAGACTTGTGCCGTAAGACGCAGAGATGTAAGGGATGTTACAGAAACAGCAGTGAGTCCCCAGGCAGGAATCTGCCATTCTACCTTTGACCCATCGCTGCCATCCTTCACTTCCAAGTTGAGGAAGAGCTCAATGAGCCCCGGCTGCGTCTCCACCGCGACAGTGAGGAACTCCAGGATCATGACCTTGATGCGCATGTCTTCAATCTTGCTCTGCAGGCGGGTGAGGAAGGCGTCACGGATGGCAGCAGCGTCACTACCAAGACAGGCATAAACAGACATGGGAGCAACCTGCGAAAGGAAAGGAATATCAGAAGCAAGGACAACCACGCTCTACAGAACGCTTTCTCTCTTTATGTAAAGGTGATTTGTGTTTTAAAATCACAACTCCAGAAAGTTTGGTACTGAATCTAGGAATATAAATGAGGGGGGAACTCAAAGGTAACAGTTGTTGTTAAGCAGGAAGAAACTTGCAAAGTGGTGCCAATTTCCTTCTTTGGCAATTCTGCTGTATCCCTCACCGATTTATAAGGGGGAAAAGACAAGTAAGGACAAAGAGAAAACAGGTTTTGAACAAAAAAATTCTCAAAACAAATAAAAATCTCAATTTATGTGCTGAAATAGAACTTCAAGCTACAGTCTCAGAAGTACATTAGCCAAAAGGTGTACGTCTGAAAGGCAAAGTTGAAAGCTCCTGTTAAAAAGAGATTACTTTCCAGTAAATGTTCAATTTAAGGTGGTGTAGGAACTATATCCAAGAGTATGATTTGAGAAAGTCTCTCAGAGAAGTGAAAACAGATCAGCTGGAGGTGGAAGTACTTTGCAGAAAACACCCTGCTCATCGGAAGCCTCTCAGTGAGATGCAGAGGCTTCTGAAACAGGGGAGCATTCTGCTAAAAAAATAAGGACGTGATGCTCTCAGTCCACGCTGCCTCCAACTGAGTGGCATTAACCTCCCTGATATAAATAAGTCTGAAGAAATTATATTTAAAGAATTTCAGTGGTTGCATCAGTGACAAGAGGAGAAGCACAGGAGCCCCATCTCACCGTCGCCAGTCGCTTGAGCAGCTGGATGGCCAGGCGGGGAAGCGCGGGGTCGTGCTTGTGGTAGATGTACTTGGCCAGGACCGCGATCAGGTTGTTTCCGTGAGCACCTGAAGGGAGCACCATGACAATCAAAGCTAAGAGCAGCTGTTTCACAAACAGAACTTCCGTAACAAAAGGTGAGAATTAGGTCAGTCTTCCACTAGGGCAAGGCATGGGCACAGTCAGAGGTACCAGCAGCAGTTGATTTCCTATATTCTGTAATTATACCCATGTTATCACAAAGGTGCAAAAAACAAGCCATGTTTGCTTTACACTTCAAAAGCTGTCTCAGAGGAGAACAATCATAGGATCACAGAATGGCTTGGGTTGGAAAGGACCTTAAAGATCATCCAGTTCCAACTCCCCTCCCTCAGGCAGGGCTGCCACCCACTAAAATGCCTTAGAGGAGGGAGAACGAGCCTCCCCCTGTCACCAGGAAGCACCTTTGGGGCATTTCAGTAACTCCAGCACTGTCTGCAATGGGACACACAGTGACTATCTGTAAGTACCAAAAGAGCAGAGACTCTCAGGCTGTCCCCATGGAGGAATACATACCATGCTGAGTAAGTGCCTGCTCCAAGGGAGACACCACGCTGGAGGGGGGCTTCAACCGAATGACATTATTGGTAACGGAGAATGCCAGCTTCACTGTTTGTATCAGCAGCTGACCTTGGGACTCATCGCTGTGTTTCAAAAAAGAAAGTAACTAACTGTGGGATCGACTGACATTTATTACCAGCACAACATCCCAAGAGGAAATTCTACACCCTGTCAGTCAGAGGTTGTAAGACATTTTTACTCAGACTTGCCACCACGCAACAGCTGCTGAAACACAAACCCCCACTCATCCACAAATACATTGTCTACCCAGCCCTGAATTTTCAGCATCGAACAAAAGAATAGCATGACAGCCTATTGTCACTTCTTTCCCCCTCTTTAGGGGACAGATTTTAAAGGCATTAAGACAGAAGGAGAAACACTTCCAGAACCAATCTCAGATAAATTACATTGTATCCAAGATGGATGGAGAGGTTAAACCGGCTCTAAAGGTGGTATTTTCCTAAACACTCCTTATGAGATAAACATTCTGGAGAGACATTAAAGCCAAAAAGGATTTTCACATAGGTATGGCATTCCCTGAACAAGTCTGCACTTCCTTCCAGACTTGTTCTAAAAGAAAGGAACGGCAGACTTCCTCAAAACCAACCTGCTGGCAAGTTTGGCCAGCTGTGGAACGAAACGCACAACTTACCTACTAGACTGGGAGGCCACCACCATATCGATGGTGTCCACACCAATTCCCATGATGTTAATGACAGCCTGTCCTGCTTCAGTGTTGGCCAGGCTGAAGATGCACAAGGACTGAAGGCTGGGGGCGTTGCTGTGAGACGCAAAGAACGCAGAACATCACCACCAGGATCACCTGCAGCATTTTCCCCCCACCACTTATTGAACTGTCACAAAATAACCTCTCAATTTCTGCACCCCCACTAGCCCCTAATTCATTCTTCCTTCAGAGTGCATATAACAAACAGGAAAGTGGATGGCACTCCATCCCACAGAACGTATTTGCTGTTTTCTCTTTCTTCATCAGGTATTCTAAACACCAACATGCTCTGCTGTGTCTCTAATCTATTCCTACCCTTCCTGTACGCAGCAGTGCAGAAAATCACTGAGATCAGCACTACAGGAGCATGCCAGTTAACTTACATGCAAAAACCGAAACAAAAAGATAGCGAGAGCGTCCTGCTGCACTGTGAGCCAGGTTACTGCAGACCTGAAATCCACCACTTACCTACTGCGAGGATCCATTTCAGGGCATAAATTCAGTATAGCATGGATCAATTGCAGAATGAGGCATCCTGAAACACAGATGAAATGGACTGGTCAGTTTTCAGGAAGATCTGCTGCCTAGTCCCTAATATTTTGAAACAAATCACATCATCCAGAAATACTTGTGGATGAACAAAGCAAATCCTGAACATCTGCTAGAAAAGGTCTGATAAAAAGGGGAGAGAATTCACACATTCTCTCCAGTAAGACAGGTGACCCTTTTTAATCTCATCCTTCTCCCCTCCCAATGTCCTTACCGATCTTCTCTCTCACTCCATGAGAGTTGTAACGCCATTTGTGGTAATTTGGCAACATCTCCTTCAGGACAAACACAATGCAGGGCACAAGTCCTTGGCTCTGGGTGCTACCAAGCTGTCCCTAGGAGAAACAGAAATATTATTTTTTTCCTTCTGGTAAAAAATCTTTGGTAGGAAGATAGGCCATTTGTCCATAAAGTGTGAGAAACCACTGAGCATGGTGACACAGATTTACAAGCAATTTCCATTCTCCTGTAGATCAGATGCGTCAAAGCAGTTGTGTTTGAAAGAACCAGGGAAAGCACAGAACAGTGGCACGTGAGGGAGTGGTGAGCAACGATTCCTCAGAGACCTGCTGTACAGGGGATATCAGACACTGCTGCATTTCATTTCCTATCCTAACAGCCTGCTGACCTCACAGGCAGACTGCTCCAGAAGCACTCACCCGGACAAGAGTGGTGATCAGGTTCAGGAAGGAGACGGTGACGCTGTACTCGCCTTGAGGCTGTTCTATGCTCATCAGCAGGTTTCCATAGCCCCCAGCATTCATCCCCTCAGCACTGTGAAATGAGCAAGGATTCACTGCATGAATAACAGGACTTCGACGTGGGTGAGAGGTACCAGGTGCATGGATTTCACAAGCCTCAGATTTCACACAGGCAAAAAGGCCTTACGAACATGTTGCGAACAATTCAGGGGAAAAAAAAAAAAAAAAAGGAATACCTCATCATGTGATTCATACTGGACACTGGATTGACAACAAAGGGTAAGAACCCTGTATGGTGAAGGTCAGTCCAAACCTGCAAGAGAAAAAGTACAGATAGTCCCCTCACATGTACGTGTCTCCTAGCTCTCAAACCCAGAACACCCAGAAGGTCCTCACCTTGGCTGGCATCCGAGCAGCCAGCACTGTCAAACAATTGACACAAGAAGCAATAACGTCCATAGGGGGAGAGATTACAGTTGTCAGCCTGGGAAAGAGAAAAATTATGCATAAAATGCACTGCCGCCTGGGAACAAGCCTATACACTGTTGTTTTGACCCAAAACCCATTTTCCTCACTGAGGTACACAGGTATAAAACCCACACTGGTGCAGACATCAGAGTCCACACTGTCAGTCTGGCCTTGCCAGCTCTCCCTCTCAGCTGAACCATACCAACTGACTGCAGGAGGCACTGCTCACAAGACAGAAGGCTGTCCGAGTGAACAGTGATAATCCAGCAGATTGACTGGGAGGAGAATTAATAAATACAGGTGATAAAACACCTGCAATTTGTGCAACACACAGGAAAGAAGCAAAAAAGAGATCATTCTGCTGCGTCACAACGTTTCATAGCCAGAACGGCCCTTACTGAACACCAGCCTTGTGGAGTTCAGGCACTGAGACACAATTATTTCAAATCTTTTGGCAAAATTGGTAATTGACCACTCTTCCAGCTCACTGCATCTGCTCAGGGAGCTCTGCTGCTAGTGACCCCGCGCTGGTCAGTGACTCGCCTCTGCAGCAGCATGTAGATTCGCGAGGTGATCGGCAGGAGGCAGTCTGCTATCGACACGTCAGTGCTGATGACCTTATGAACCAGATCAATGATCGGCTTGACCCTCTGGCAATGCTGAATCACATCTGGGTGAAAAAAACTAACATTAGAATGCAAAGATCATACTTAGCAGCAACCAAACTTGAAACAATGCACATTAATCTTCCCACACACCCCCTGGATTGTTCCTCCAACCAAAACTGATTTATTTCAAGCACCTCAACTTTTCCCTCATCTAAAATTCATTCCATCTTACCAAATGCTCTCAGCCTTTTGCAGTGAATTATTGTAATTAAAACAAACAAAAAATGAAAACAACAATGGCAAAACCAAACAGGTTTTTGAGTGAGTATTCCAAGCTCTTTCCAAATTACTCAGAGCTCCTCAATCCTACTGTTAACTTCAAGGTGACACCAACGAACTTCTTTCTCCTGAAGACTCCCAGGCTCTCTCACCTGCTGTTGATACAACATGGAGCAGCATTTCAATCTCACAGGTAAACAGTGTCCAGCTGCTGTAGGAATACTCCCATCGTACCAAATAAGCTCGATCATCCAGCATCACCTGGCCCACTGTTCCCTGAGGTATCCGCAAATTTGTCTGACCTAGTCCTAAAGAAGCAAGTGAAATGAAGCCATAAATTTCCTCATGAGTTAGAAGTCAGGTAAAGAACTAAATTCCCCAGAATACTTGAATAAGAAAAGGTTAAGTACAGTTTCCTTACCCAGAGGATAGAGGAGCTTTGGAGCCTGCCTTCGCCAAAGTGTGCCATCTTCATGAGAGATCACATCAGGAGGTTTATGCTTGTAGAGTTCAATATAGAAGGACATTTTGTCCAGGAAACTGTACACCTGCACACAGAGAGAGCTTAAAAAACACAGCCAAGGAGCCAGACCCTCTGAAAAATTAATCAGCCAGGTCATTTCCCAGAATAGGCAAGTCTTCTTGATGAGTTTTCTAGAAGCCAGAAAACAGAGTCCTACAACAGAAAAGGACTAAACAGGTGCCCCGCCCTGCCCGCTGCTTTTAGATAACTGACATTAAGCTTTTGTCAAAGACTGCAACTGAGATATGCACAGCATGTCGTCCTTATCTTGAAATAAATCATCTTCCAAACATCAAGAGAGATCCTGTACCTTTTTTGCCGTAGATTTATCTGACACAAGAGCTTGGAGCAGCTGAAGGAGAGGAGTAAGAAGATGGGGGAACATCCCACACACACTGTCCAGGATGATACCCAGACCTGCAGTTGGTTCCTGGCGATGGAAACAGAAAACAAACAGCTAATTGCTGAAAAGAAATGCCAAAATAGTCTCAGTATAGCAAAAGGACATAGTTCCTTTTTAAGTCATACATTTGACATTAATCATGCACTAAATATCACTCCAGTCCTTGCACAGACTGCACAAGGCAGTGTGCAAGGCACGAAATAAGAGTAGTGCATTACACATCATCCTAACTCTGTAACAACAAAAAATCAGCACGATGCCGGCAGTTAGTTCAGTCCTTGCAATCCCAGCCCTGTTTTAAACTATCGCCTACATTAAAACTTGTTCCAGTATTCTTCAAGAGCAAAGCCAAGGATGTACCTAAAAGGCAGGAAAGGCAAACAGAAATCAAAGACATAAACGAACACTGGCTCCCAGGGCCTCCTAGCAACTACCTAAATATGATCGGTCTGTTCCTTTCCTAAAAGGGAATCTTCTGTCAGGTTTTCTTTTAAGCAAGGTAGGTCAAAGAAGCCAGCACACTCACCGTCTTCCAGAAGAGCTGAGGAATGCTGGAAGCTGCCAGGACTTCACATGCTGCATCAATTATATCCTTCAAATGGAGAGAGGAAAGATAAAATGTCACTTTACCCAGAGGGCTTTTATCTCAACCAAATTCCGTCCCATCCCCAGGATTTAAGTTTCCATGTTTACCAGCTAAGAAGGAACTGCTTCCTCTAGTCAAAACAGAAGGAAACGCCCCCACACCCAAACCCACGCACAGCCAGCCCAAAGCCCTGCTTCTTATCAAGGAATGGCCCAGCAAGGACAAACATAGCCCCTTGCAGATATAGTGGACATCAGATGTCTCCTTAGACTTAAAAATTGTTGCTTTGGAAACAAAACATCAATCAGTTTCAAATCCACAGGACTTCGAGCACACGACAGGCTACATTTCATTGTTATTCAGCCAGTCTGCAGAGGTGTTCTCTAAACGTGCATTGTGTAAACCACCCTTTTAAATCCACCTAAAACACAAAGTTTGCTGTTTCAAATGCAGAATTACAATTTAACAAAAACAACCAGCATCAGTTCTGACAGGTTATTTCAAATTAGATAACAGATGCAACGAGCTCTGGATGTTTACCTGCTGATTGCCCAATGTATGCAACTCCAGTGATGTCAGGACAAAGGAAAGAAGCCCATAGATACACATGCAAGCTGTGCTGGCAGTACACTGCAAAGAAAGCATACACAAGGCCATTCTAGAAAGATTATGAGTTACAGAACACACCATAACAGTCCTTAGTCTCCTTTACAAACAGTGGACACCTCTGAGTAACTGCCCCTTTCATGCATCCTTGCTACAGTAAAATGAGAAGCAGCCATCAGTCAAATCACACATGAAAAATTCACAGAACTGAGTTTTTCACTGCTACTATTATCATTAGAAACACCTTCAAAACATCAAAAAAGCATTCAGCATTCAGAGAAGTCAAGAGGATTTCTTTCACTGGTTTCTGCCCACAAAGCTGTCTACTCTCACACACTGTGTTGTTTAACAAAACCAGAGAACAGTGCAGGGTTATATCAGCCAGCACTCAAGATCTACAATAGCAAGTATACCTACGGAGGCAAATCAAAAAATCAGTCTATTCTGATCAAATGAGATACAGTGCTTCTGATTAAAGAAGTTTTTTGGTTTTTTTTTTTCTTCATTATTTGGGCATAAAAATCTGTTTACTATCAGTTTGATTTCTGCTCTTCACTATGAGGTGATTAAACACGCTTCGTTACACGCCCAGCACTTCGGCTCAAAACCATCCACCTCCCACCACACCTTTAAATCATCAGTACTTAAAAAGCTTCGAGAGCTCACATATGAGTGTAAGAAACTCACATTCTTGCCTCCACTGCTGAGTGACCGCAGCAGCTTTGTCAGGTACTGGAACACATTGAGCTGGATAGCAGCGCTGCCCATCCTCCTGATAACATTCGCTGCCTCCTCCGGGCTGATGGTGTGACGGAGCAGAGCCCAGGCCAAAAGCACTGGAGCATGGTGGGAGACATCCCCTAACTGCAGCAGCTGACTGTCCATCTCCTGCACAGAGACAACAGCAACACATTTGAGATGCTGTGAAAGCAGCTTACACTCAGCTAGCACAGAGCTGACGGCACCCTCCTGCTAGCAGTCACCTTTCTCCTACAGATAATTATTTCAAACATGCAACTGACCAAACGTTACGTTTGCAGTCTTGGTCTGGTTTTGTGCGTGGTTTACTGACTTATAGCTGTTCTGACTTCAGATGTTCTGTGTCCTAGAAGTCCTGACACTGAGAAGGGAATGAAACTGAAGATTTTTAAAGCGCACATTGCCTATTTCTTTGCACACACCTTTCTTTACAGGGAGGCCTGAGACAATCAAGTAAATTTAAGTGGGAAAATAATTAATTTCCTTCTTATCTGTCCCAGAATGTTACGTGGATGCTAGCTCTTACATTTGGTCAATAAACACGAGGATTAGAAACTTCCAGATATAATCTTTTAACGGCACTGCTTGGGTAAGCAGAGTAAGTTCTACACTGTTATGGTGAACACGGGGTAACTCTGCCAGTGCTTTACCTGGTGGATATGTACGTTATTGGCTAACTTGTGCTCCTCTGTCCGATCATCCAAAGCTCGCTCGTGGAGGGAGTCAATTTCCATGCCTTCCACCAGAATAAGAGCACTAAAATAGCTGCAAGCAGGAACAGGGAAAAAAATCAAGTAGCTAGACACTTTATTTCAGAATTCAGGTTTTTTGTTGTTTTTCTTTAAAAAAAAAAAAAAAAAGAGCAAGAATGATAAACAGACAAAGAACAACCTTTAGTTTGCATTGGTTCAGCTGTTCTTTGAAGCATGAAGAAACTACATGAAATTAACAGCAGGTAATCCAAATCCTGTCTTGAAATGCTAAGTATATGACAGACTAAAATCTTCAAAGCTACCATTCCTGTCTGAACAGACAAAATCATCGCTGAAATTTGAAGACAGCTTTTCCACCTTTGTCACCCTACGCCACCCACCACGATTTCCATTCCTTCACGCTGCAGCTGCAACAGAACGATGACAATACAGCCACTTCTGTGAGCAGCCCTGCAACAGCTTGAACTGAGGCAATGCAGTCCACAACACACGGCAGAGGGGTGATGCCAGCCTCCACACAGGTGGCAGCCAGACTCCAAACACAGGACCACTAGACTATCTGAAAAGAAGCGGCACTGTGTCTTCATTGCCATTCTTACTAGAGACAAACAGATCAAAGCTAGCACACGGATGCCTCTCTGCTTTGCAATCACACCTTCGCTTTCCCACAAACATCCACTGTGACCAGAAAAGACATCTTGCCTTCATCACGGTTAGCTGAGCTTGAAATAGTGGTGATTTTAAGAGGGAGCAGAAAGATATTTAAGTACTTTTTTACTGAGGAAAACACTTGTTTTGTTCCGTACTCCACAAACATTTGTTACTTACCCAATACGATCCACCAGGTGATCCATGCTCTCATCTACCAAGTGTCTGTTGGTTTGTCTAGTGCCAAATCCCTGTTCCTTGAACATCTTTGCAAATGCTAGAAGCTCATCAGGTGCCATTTCAAAGTAGGCATAGTAGAGGAAGATGACTTCCAGGAGCATGGACTGCTCGCGGAGGCATTGCACAAACCAACGTGAAACCTGACGTTCTGTCTGCAGGAGGAGAAGTCCGACCATCACACATCAGAGCTCACAGGGCAGTCAGAGCGATCAGAAACCAAGAGGTACTGAAGCATTTCAAAGTTTGTGGAGTCAGTGGTTTGCACCAACAGCAAGAAGAGACACTGCAAACACAGCGCACCCATGCAGAGAGATGACAAAGAGCTACGCGTAGTGCTATCAACAGCTTTCTTACAAGGAAGAATATCGCTCAAACAACTCCCTTTGTCTGAGCAGAAGTGTGTTCTGATAAAGAGAAACCAATCTTCAAGTTTCTTGGACCGAGAGAACCATCCTTTTTAACTGCATCTGCACACACACACACTTCCAACACACTCCATATGAGGGAAGACTTCATAATTTTGACAGATAGACTTGGTAAGCTTTACAGAACAGAATGAAAAACAATACCATGAGATTTCCATGCGTTTCCCATGTCGGAGCTTCTGCTTTGTACAGCTCTTCAAACTGTTTCCGGTAATTAGGAACTAGTTCCTTGTCCAACTTTTCCACACACTGGAAGTATTGTGCCTTAAGCAAACAAACAAACAAACGAATTTTCACGTGCACACTCGCGTGCATTTTGCGGTCACAGGTGGGTACTTAGCACACAGCTCACATGTTCAGCCTACTTCACTGACATCCAGGAAAAGGTTCCTGTACTCACTGTGTAAGGGTGCCTCTCATCCTGGAAATAAGTGAGTAGATGGAGGACACAGCGCAGAATGCAGATCCTCTCTTCGTAGTAGTAGTCAGCAAGCTGTGAATATACAACGCCACCGACATCGTTTAGTACCACGTCCAACTCCTATCCACTTTCCTCTCCCATACCCTGCCAAGGCCTTCAGCACTGCTACTACAGTGTTCAAATACTACTACAGATGGAGTTTGAACTAAGAAATTTATCTAAAAAGAAAAAAAAAACTTAATTAACTTTATCTAATTCAGTAAAACATGCCTGTAGGGACACGCCTGTAATTACCCTGCTAATGGATAAACCTGGGAAAAGAAAGGCAAAAAAAGAGACAGAGATGATCTCCCATTCTTAATGCTCAACAATCTCTGCCACGCGTGATCACTCTCGGTCTCAGAGCTGTCACTTCAGACAGAAGCACTGAAGCCTACAAGATCTGGAAAATGTGGGAGCATACGTCTGAACTCTCTAAAATTTCCCTTCTATAGCAACTACTAACCCTGCTCAAATCCATATGTACAGCCCTATTTCAGAAGCACAGTCTAAAATTTGTCCTTTAGATGAAGAAATACTTCAATCATTCCAAGGTTTTCTGCATAAAGAGATAACTCTCAGATCTTTTCAACAGAAAATACAAATGGAAATGACTAACCTTCAGCATCAGCGCCTGACTCTGCCTTTCATCCTGAAGAACCGTCTGTAAACAAAGCACAACAAAATAAAGAATTACCTACTCTGGAAATACCTACTGCCAAAAAAATATCACCAAAAAAAGATGAAAGAAACGAGAACATTTTTCCTTCCATCTCTCTTGGAAAAACAGACCCCAAAAAGTACAAAGTCAAACCACTGATTTGTAACTGTTTATTCTTCATCTCCACCCACTCTTTCACAAATCTACAGGCTTCCTGAGAGAGATGAGCCAAATCCTTGCAGACAGACTCAGGCAGAAGAGGACCAGAAAGTTAGGCCTGGATACCTGCTATCACATTTCTGCAAAGCAGCACTCGACCACTGCAGGTTCAGAGAATAAAAACTACAAACTCTTCCACGACGGAACGCGGGCTTGCATACGACCGTATTCATCAACAGATTGAGGAAATTGTGAGTGAACAGAAAATAAATGGGAGCTATGGACCTTCAGGGAGTCCCTTGTTCCTCTGTAATCTTCTTGAAGATAACACTGTAACAACTGCACACTCTGCTCTTCATCCAGACCCTGAAAACAAAGAAGGATGCTCTGAAATGTCTAAAAGGCAACTGAATTCATTAAAGATGAAGATTCTCTCCAAATATTCAGGCAGATTTTCTCTTCAGAATAAATAACTTCCAAAATATGCCAACAGAAAGGTTTTGCTCTCCAGGATAACGCTCATTTCGGTCAGCACTTCCATCTGAAGCAAAATACACAAGCTTTGATGTCACTTAGCCACAGAGAGTGTAACTTCAGCAAAAGGAGCGCAGCAGTCATCTGGTACCGCCACCAGTCACCTGACTCTAACTCCTGGCTTGAAGGAACATCGCCCTGCTTCTACACAGACAGTATTTTCTACAGCCCCTACGGGAACCTGTCACATCCTTCAGATTATTTTGAACTGAAAGGAACAGAGTTTGCCTCTATTCAACATCAAGCAGCTTACTTCACAGAATCCCAATAACGGTGCAATCCAAGCGCAGGGATAAAAAGTGATGAGCACCGCATCTTCACTCACCAAAAACTTGCTGACCCTCAGACCCAACTCTTTGAGCGGAGCAGCTACATCTTTATCAGCTTTTATTTTTTCTGCTGAAGTCGCACTAAAGAAAAAAAGAAATTTTTATGAGTAAAAACGCAGCAGTCCCAAGGAATGAACTAAAGAGGCTTAATTTCAAAGTTCTCTATTTTAGCTGTTTAAACTGAACACTTGTCTTCTCTCAGCGGCCTCTCCACACAGTATTCAATAATCTTCCTACCAGCTTACGCCCAGCATTGTTCAGCGTCTTGTTACCGTAATACACACAGGCTACATTCATTCCATCCTTCCCAGGATGGGGATGCGGTCACCCTTCTGACATGACCAAGTGTCAAGAGGAGCCGCTTCTCTGCAGGCAGAACACTTGCATGACATCACCACAGCTCAGCAGAGACAAGGGTTAAGAGCTACCTAACGCTGGTAGAGAGAGCAGAAACTGCCACTGCTTCTTTCTGGTCTGCATTTCATGCCCCAAAACGTTATTTGCGTTAAGCGCTTTCTATCACTACTCCTCTCCAGAAATCTCAAGCCATGCAAGACAGTAAAAACCTATTTGTACACAATCAGAGAAATATTCAACACACTCCTCTATTTATTAGGACACCCTATTTTAGAGGTTAATTTCTTAAATCGAGCAATCACTGTACCTCGGAGGTTTGTAGTATGAAAGCCCCTCCAACAACCTCTGCCAGTGCTTGTTCAATTCTGTCGCAATGTGTGCCTAAAAAAAAAAAAGAACCAAATACTACTGAACAGACTCCTCACCATCCAGTGTTGAGTACCAGGTTTGTTTGATTTAAGAAAAGCAAAGAAATTCCACCACCACCAAGAGGCAGGGACAGCACAAGGCAAACAACCGTTCACGAGGCAGCTATAAACAAGGGGTGGAAGAACAAACGGTAACGGAGAAAGCGCAACAAAAGTCACACCAAGGAAAAGGGAAAGGCAGCAAAAGTGGTATTCAAACAGATGTACAAATGATGTACTTGGCCACGGAGTTGTTCAGCGACAGGCAAACCTGCTTAGCAAGACTCAGACTTACTGGTTCTCTTAATGCTGATCTGCCCAGGAGAATCGTCCACAATTCTCTGCTGCTCCTGTAAACAAAGGGAAAATGTGGAGAGCATTTTAAGAATGAGCACCATTTAGGCTTCTGTCCAGCGCACACCTTTGCAAACTTGTAATTATTATTTCAGAGCAGATCACTTGGCAAAATAAGGTATACGAAACATGATTTCAGGGACATTAGTTTTAAGCTGAGCAGCTTCAGATGTGCTGGAAGAACCCATGAAAGACCAAAAGAGGATGACTGGTGATATAAAAAAACTTGTATCAAAGAAGTATCGTATTTATAACGTCTTACTAGCTCAATCTGATCTTGTTAATTGGACGTTTGGGGTCAGCAAAAAGAAATCTAATTTAAGTACCGAGTCATTTTATGCAGTTTAATTTAACGTCGTCCTCCAAATAAATTCTTCTTCAACAGTTTCCACCTTCACTTCACGTGGGATATAAAACTGGGTGAAGTGAAAAAATAAAACACCTTTCTGTAGGGTAGAATAGTTGCCAAAGAACTCAGAACATTTACCCTCAGCTTCTTGTTTCTCCCTGCTTCCTGAGAAATTTGTACAACAGCCAACCTGTGCTAGAAGGTACTACAGCTCAAACCCTCACCCTGGCACGTGCCTCTGGAAGGCTGAGTCTGCCTAGCAGAGCACTGCAAACGGATGCTGCCAAAACTTCGACAACTGACGATCTGCCAGCAACGTAATACAAATCAGGAGTGAAAACACCCCAACTCCCCACGCTGAGACTGTCTGTAAAAGCAACAACACTCCTTAACTCGTCTTCGCATTGACAGCATCGAAACAACTCAGCACAGCAGCGACAGGCAGCTGTCATCTCCGACACGTGCTGCCACTTAAACGTCAAAAAGCAAACGAAGGCACCAGTCTGGATCGCTGAACCAGGGGTTCCTCGGGAAAACAGCTCCCCTCCTACACCCCCCACACCGCTGCTGGTTTGATTTCGCCGTTTGCAGAGCCCTCCAAACAGCGGGACCCCAGCCCAGAACGCAACGCTCCCCGCGAGAACCCCTCCGCAATGGGGTGAGATGAGAAATCCCACCGCGGAGCGACGCCCGGCGGACACCTCCGCAAACCTTGCGCCCAGCGAGAATTCACCCGGCAGCGAGAGCTTTCAAACACCGCTTCCACTTCCCGCAGCTAAAACCTACCGCTGCTAACGCCCGCTCGGTATTCCGCCAAACCCAACCCCGGCCCGCTGAAGGAGGCCGCCGAGAGCCTCACCGCACACGGCCGGCGGGGAGCTGCGCCCGCTCCGCTCCGCTCCGCTCCGGAGGGCGCCGAGGGGATTTCCTCAGCTCAGCGAACCGCTCCCGCTCCTCGCACCCCGAGGCGCCCGGCG
>VXAV01001087.1:107808-143718 GCA_013399715.1 Alectura lathami
TACCGGGGAGGGCAGGATGGAGGTAGAGGCATGGGGGGGGTGGGGGGGAGCGCAGCCGGGGGAAGGTTCCCGGCCGGGATACCGGGAAACGTGCGGCGCTGCTGGAAACTGGGAGCTACGGGTGCCTGCGGTGTGCCAGAAAGCGGGAGCTGAGAAATCGAGGACTCGTGGAATCATAAAACCCTAGAGCTGAGCTGCACAGAGCGCCCAGCTCCAGCCCCTGCCGTGGGCGCAGCCTCCCCTCCGGCCCCGTCCGGCCTGGCCCTGAGCAGTGCCAGGGAGGGGGCGTCCACAGCTGCCCTGGGCAGCCTGTGCCGCCCTCATTCATTGTTAACAGTTTCTTCCACGTATCTAAATCTACCCTTTTTAGTCTAAAACTATTACCTGTGTCCTGTCACTGCACTCCCTGATGAGGAGTCCCTCCCCACCTGGCCTGCCGGCCCCTCTAGGCACTGGCAGCGTTACCTGAGAGGGAGCTGCAGCAGGCAGGAGAAAGCAGCTCAGCAGTGAGATTGCTCGTGTTGCAGCGTGCCTCGCTGTCAGCGCCTTTCAAAAGCTGCGGCACTGGAACAGATCTGCCGTTCATGTGGTGAAATTCTTCTTTGTCCTGTAGCCCAGCTGGCAGCTTGCCTGCAGTGAAGCCTTCTGGGAATACTTACAGCTTGTTTGTTTCATATTTCAGTTCAAAGACACAAGTTAAAATATTTCTGTTGCAATATACTCACGTATTGAGTGGTTAGCTTGTCATCACCACTTGAATTCTCAAGCTGGGATAACAGTTTGGCTGATCCCTTCTCTCTGATTATTTTTGTTTACCTATATTGACAGGTAGTTATGTGCCAACTGTTGATGTCTAAATTGAGCTTAAGAACAAGACAGCAGCATGGAAGCTTTAGTTTTTCTAGTAGTTGCTGTCAGTGTTCTTTTTTTTAATAGGAACTGCAGTAGCATGGAAGGGGGTTTCCTCTAGTGGCCACCTGCTGAGGACTGGTGAGAAAGATCCTGAAAGCCTGACCCACACTGGACTGGAACCATGGTAAACAAGCCCGTGCTGGTGGAATCCCTGATCGTGTTCACCATCGTTCTGTGCGTGCACGCGGTGGTGTGGGACCGCTACTCCTGGTGCGCCGTAGCTCTCGCCATCCAGGCTTTCTACGTCCAGTTCAAATGGGACCGTCTGCTGCAGCAGGGGGGGGCTGTGTTCCAGTTCCGTGCCACAGCCAACAGCGGGCTCCTGCCCGCCAGCGTGGTCATCCCCATGCTGGGGATCGCAATGAAGGAGAGGTGCAAGGCCACTGGCATCGTGTACTTTGAACGCTTCGGCATAGTGGTGGCTTCCACTGGCATGCTGCTTGCTCTCTTTTTGTCTGTGATAGCAGTTGGCATCACAAAACCTGTGCCCACCAACACTTGCATACTTACAGGTGTTGCTGGCAGTATAATCATCTACACCATGAAGCACTCTCTGACTGTTTCAGAAGTGATAGAGGTCCTAGAAGTGCTGCTAATTTTTGTCTACCTCAGTATGATCTTGCTCTACTTGCTGCCTCGCTGTTTTACTCCTGGAGAAGCCCTGCTGGTTCTCGGAGGTGTAAGCTTTGTCCTCAACCAGCTCATTAAACGCTCACTGAATGTAATCGAGGGCAGAGGTGATCCCATTGACTTTTTCCTCCTGGTGGCAGTTGTTGGAGTCATTCTCCTTGGGCTTTTTTTCACTGTTCTCTTCATTTTCATGGATTCGGGTACGTGGATCTCCTCCATGTTTTTCCACATGATGACAGCAGTGCTCGGCCTAGGGGTCATCATGCCTTGGCTTTACCGACTGATCCAGAGGAACCCTTTGTTCTGGCTGCTCCAGTTTTTGTTTCAGACACAGACAAGAGTTTACCTTCTTGTGTATTGGACTTCTTTGGCTGCTTCAGCATGTGGCATAGTTTTCTACCAGAATGCTAAGAGATCATCTGAATCTAAAAAACACCAGGCCTCAACTGTCACTAGGAAATATTTCCATTTCATTGTTGTAGCTACTTATGTTCCTGGACTCATCTATGACCGCCAGCTGCTCTATGTTGCTGCAGTCCTGTGTCTGGCAGTGTTCATATTCTTAGAGTACATTCGGTACTTCAGGATCAAACCCTTTGGCCAAACTCTTCGCTACCTGCTGTCTCTCTTCTTGGATGAAAGAGACAGTGGGCCTCTAATCTTGACTCACATTTACCTTCTCCTTGGCATGTCCCTCCCAGTGTGGCTGTTCCCCAGATCTTGTGCTCCTAAAGGCACCTTGCCTGGGGCCGGCGCGCTGGTCCCCTACGCTGGAGTACTGGCAGTAGGGGTAGGAGACACCATGGCCTCTGTTTTTGGTAGTACCATGGGGGAAATCAAATGGCCAGGCACGAAGAAGACCTTTGAAGGGACAATGACAGCTATTTTTGCTCAGATCATTGCTGTGGCTCTTATTCTGATCTTTGACAGCAGTGTGAACCTGAACTCCAGCTATGCCTGGATTCTGGTGTCTGTGAGCTTAGTTTCTCTTTTGGAAGCTTATACTACCCAGATCGATAATCTGCTGTTGCCTCTCTACCTCCAGATAATGCTGATGGTTTAGAAGCACTTCCAGGAGCAGAGGTTTCTCCATTTCTAGAGAAAAGCAGCAATAGAACATGCCCATCAATGAGAGATGAAAGACATCTCCAAACATCGCTTTTGTTTTGTTAAAAACAAACCAAGGTCTATTTAAAATAAAAGTTTTGTTTTGGTCTTTTTTTTTTCTCCATAGTTTAAAACAGCACAAGTTGCTCTTTGTCATCACAAGAACACAACCACGACTGATAAACTGCATTAGCAAAAATGCTATTTGAGTCTCTTCTGAGTGCCTAAAGGCAGAGGAAGTAGAGGTAAGTCAGCTACAGAAGGTGTTTGCCACCCCTGTATTGCATCAGATCCAAACTGCACTGCGTCCTGCTGTCCTCTCTTACTGTGAACTCCTCATTTCTGTACAAGCACTGCTTAAAGCATGTTTTGTAATGAGGATGGCCACTCGACACAGAGTGAGAGACTGTCCTGATGTACCCAGTCAGCATCAAGTCACCATGCACTGCGATGCATGAACACAACTTCAGACACAGTACTTAGAGCTAAACCGATCAGGGGCTGTTTGAGATGCAGCAGGCTTTATTCCGAGCAGCACTAACAAGAGGGTTACAGTTTTAGGCCTGGAGGTTTACGCAAAAAGAAAAATGTTTTTCAAGATTTTGATCTCTAAATTATTTGGAATAATATTTAAGTGGAGAAAAAATAAGCAAGCTCACAGAAAAGCACTAATTATGCATTAACCATGAAAGTCAATAAACGTCTCTAATACTACTGCAGTTTTCCACTTTTCACAGTTCTTCAGCTTAAGTTACCACGAGGTAGTTTATCCTGATGGCTGCTTAATCAGAAACCATTTAAGCAAAATGCTTCTGTTAACAAATTGAGTAAGACTGTTTACTTCAGTCCATTTAATTAAAATTGTAACTACCACTGGGGGGAAAACATTTCTGTATTGAAAGTCTCTGCCAGTTTGCCAAGCGTCCATTAGAACAGAACACATCACTGAGTGCCATCCCTGCCTCCTCCATCCCCCTGAGAAATGCCTGAGCAGGTCTGCTTTCCAGGATCCCTGTTTGAAGGATGAAGTTACATTGTGACGCTTTGTTCACCGAAAGGGACCGCTGTACACTTTGGGAAGGGCTTAGTGCCACCCCAAGACACACAATCCCCCTCTGCAGTCCTAACGCTGTGTCCGTGTTCAGAGCATGGGTGAGATGAGTGAGACAAGCCAGGACCAGCTGAGAGGCACTGCCCAACTCACCCCCACCTGGGCAGGGCTCCAGACCTGGTACTGCTTTTCCTGAGCACGACAGAATTGTTCAGCGTGCTTTGGTTAATGCTGCAGTGACCAGATCCTATTTACAGGAAAACAATTCAGTGACCACGCTAGTCTGCGTTTCCTTCACATTTAACAGTAAATCCTGCAAATTCAGCCCAGCTTCTTGCTTCCCTTTATACACTTAACTAGATGTTTTTGCCAATTGCAGATAGTGGTGCATATAACCAGAGGACAAACTATCATTCCTCAGCAACACGGCACTTTTCTAAATGATTAACTCTTGTGACAGAAAGGTGCAGAAGAAGCTTTAGCTGCTTCCACCATGAGCCATGACCTTCACCTCTGAAGCTGTAAAATAGCACAAGATTAATTAAAGGAAGTCACTTTCCCTCAATCTCACTCGCAGCTTTCAACAAACTGTGGGAAGGGCACAGGAGGAGAGCCCAGAACCTTGCCACCAGCAGGAACTGAGCTCAAGGTTGCTGCTACTGCCATTGCCCAGCCTCCTAACTCCCGCTGCAACAACCCGAGCTCTGCAATGAATTCTGTGCTGAACTGAACCTGTTCTGCACTGCCCAGCAGTCCCCAAAGGGATGAAAGAATTCTTAGCATAAACTTTATTTTACTATTTCACAAGCCAGATGATCAAACCAATGCCAGAGGAGGGCAATGTCTTTCTGAAAGGGCTGAGTCAGGAAGAACTGGAGCCTTGCTCCCAAAACCAATTTACTTCAACAGAAAACAGGAAATTAAGAAAAAGCATTTTCAAATCCATTCTGCCTTCATGGTTTTCACTGGGCACTAAACATTATTGCCCATTTAACTAAGCAATCAAAATGTCAAAAAAAAAAGTTGGGAATATTATCTAGGTGCAAAGTGCCTCATCCTGCCCTGACTTCTGCCCCTAAGTTTGCAGAATTGACTTGGGCATGTTACTCACGGCCACAGACCTGCCGTGAACTCAACTCCAGGCAACACAGCACTGCTTGGAAGCAACCACACCACATCCACAGCAGCATTTCATTCCTGCAGTCTCTCCCTCTTCCTTCCCCCATCCTGTACCTTCTCTGTACACAGTACAGCACTTCTCAGCCGTTACACATCTGGCATCTCTCTAAAATGCCCTGGGAGCTATTGTGAGAGATACCATCTATTGCAGTTCCTTAAGAAATGCGCCTTGTGCTCTGTTTGGCTTAGCATGCAGGCATGAGCTTGCCTCTGATGCAACTTGAGTTACTTAACACTCCCTAAGGTTTCACCTTGGTGTGGGCTGATTTGTTGTTTTGGGGGGTTTGGGGGCTAGCAGTTGTTCTCGTGCACACAGAGCTCAAACCCATCATCACACAGCAGTGCCCTGGCTCCATACACGGGGAGACACGATCACTTCCTCAAAGAAGAGGTGAGAGGTGAAAAGGAAGACTTCTATTTTTTTTTTATTTAAATGTTGGGAGTTTGATTTTGTTTGTTAGTTCACATAATTTTAACATGACTCTTCAAGAGCTGTAATATCTTTAATCAACAAACTCAGAGATCAAACAGCTACAATTCACCAGAAATACCTAGAAGAATGATTATAAAAGTAGACTTCCTGTTTAATTTTGCCCACAACTGTATTGTCTTCAAATATTATTCAAACAATAGGACAGAGACCTACAGCTAAAAGTCAGCCATCTCCACACAACACATTCACCTGCACTGCTGATGAACAGAGCCAAGCACTAAGCAAGCTCTTGAGTTAACAGAAGGACATCCTAAGGATCTGCAAGAAGAAACTCTTCTTAACTGGTCCCAGAGTCAAGGTGGAATGGTCCTTAGTGGCCTGTTCCCAGGACTGAAGAAATTTCCTTACCAAAAGGACTGGGCAACTGTTCTCAGCACTAGCAGGGCCCATCCTGTAGCAGAAGCTTCTGTCTAAGGCAGGCATATCGAGCTGCGTGAAGGGACCTCGCTCTTAGCAGAGGATAATTTAATCCTGAGAGCTGATCTAGTGAGTCGTATTTAAAGAGAACATGATCAAGGAATCAAAGGAATATCGATCAGCTTGTTGATCCAGAAGCCAATCACTAACTTCAAGTGTAGAGCGGTGGAAAAGGCAGTTCAGGAGTTGGCTGCAGCCTAGGAGGTAACGAAGAGTGAAAAAACAGAATTTCAGTGACTGCTCCAGCTCTGGGGATATTAAATCAACTCGGGTTCTGCTGGTGGAAGCTATCCAAAGGAGCACTTCAACCACCAGTCCCTCAGACCTGATACAGCAAGAAAACAAGTCAGCATTCTAGCACCCTTCAGTGTGAACACTGGTTACACCTGCAGTCATTCATTCTGACTTCCAGGCCCTCCGCTGTTCTATTTTAAATTTAGTACAAGTCCCTTTAACTGGGAGGCATCCCTGAGGTGTGACTGCATATTTTTGAAGTGGAAGCACACTGAGGATTGTTGGTGTGGAATTTTTCCCAACATCCAATATTCTTACTGCATATAACCCAGAAAAGTGATTAAATACACCAAGACACGACAACTTAAAAGCTTTCATTAAGCAACATCTGTCTAAGAATCAAGCTTCTCATTCTCTATCATCTTAATTTTTCCCCTGTTCCCAAGAGACCACTGCCTGCTGTGTTGCAATCCAAGGACAGCAGACAAGGCTTTTATTGCTGGCTGCAATCAAGCAGATCCAGCTGCACAGAGCCAGGGAACCCAGTCAGCAAGGAGATGGGCTGTGAGCTGCCAGGAACTGCTCCTGGAAAATTTCAGGACTGTTCCTGGAGAGATTTCTTCAGAGCGTATGCAGGGGTAACGCTGGAGAGCTACAATATTTATTTAAACAAACCAGTGGCTAGCACAGCTCTGCACAATGCACGCGTTGGCAGGATTGTGCTGCCACACGAGATCACCAATAAGTTTATCTTGGTTATTGCACTGAGAAGGCTCTCGTCTCCCACCAGGGCAGCAGCCTTACCAGTTCTCCTTGCTCCAGCTGGTGTCTTTGGCCTCCATCACGTGGAAGGTGAACACGTGGCGAGAGAACTCTGAGAAGTTCTGTTCACTCTTATGGACGACTTCGCCATGGATGAGAATGAGCCCACCTGTTTGAAAGAAACATCCACACTGCTTTTTTCAAATTTTGGTTGCCATCTTTAGAATAAGGAAAGTACAGCTGTTACAATACAATTGCATCTCCCTTGTTTTCCCCCGAGCTGTAAAGCATTCTTCTCTGGAGCGTTCTTACCTTTACTGATAGGCACAGGTACGAACTGCCTGTCGTCGTAGGTTGGCTCTGACCCAACAAACTCCACGCACGTTGAAGCACCTGGAGCTGCACGCACCATTCTCCGGTTAATCCCACCTGCAAATCCACAGAATAGGCTAACATCCATAAAAATAAAAAAGCTGACCACATTTTGCACAGCAGGAGAGCAATATGTGCCATGTCTCTTGGCAATGATAGGAACCACATTATTACAGAGTACTCAATTCTTTCCTTAGAAATTGGTGATTTTTCAGTAAGTATTTGGGATTTTCCAGCTGTGGCAGAAAGTAACAGCTGCCTTTTGTTTGCCTTTCTGGCTCTATGAATTGCAGCATAGCCTTTTAGGAACACAAGTGGGCATAGAATTATGCAAAACCAACCTTTCATCCATTTCTCCTTCCTAGAAGAGCATAAATTATTGTCAGTGTGCAACCAGCTCTAAAACATTTGAGGGTTGAGTGTTTTAAAATATTGAGTGGCATTGGAAGCTGAATAGTGTGCTCTAGCAGCAGTCCAGGCTTGATGAATGGTGAGAAGTGAAAACTGCAGAAGGAACACCAACGCATAGCAATGATGTGTTTCACTATACATTCAGTTGTATTCATTGTGCTAAACCCTTACATCTCCAGCCTGGCAAGGAAGAGCCTGAATCTTGCAAGAAGAAAGCTTCTGAAATAGTACTGAAGGCAAAAGAAAAGATGCAGGAGCAGTTGTAATGGGCCTCACCCTAACAGATTCTGGCGTAAATAAAGCTTCAGGAGGGCTCTCTCTCCTTGCCCTAGCACCCTAGACCCTTTGTTTCTGGGCTGAATTTCAATTTAAAAACAAAACAGCACCAGCTGTGTGTACTGCCCATTTTTTGTTAAACCATTGCTGTGTCAAACTGACGGAGGAGTGGCCGCAACTTACTGGTGTGGGAGCCGGGGATGAACCACAAGCAGCCGTTCTCCCGTGTGGCGTCCTCCAGCGCGATCCAGAAGCCCACGACCCTGCCCAGGGGCTCGGTGTGCAGGAACGTGGCGTCCTGGTGCGGCGTCACTGCAGCGAGAGGTTGGCTGAATGGCCCCGGAGCCCGGCACCACGAGGCTGTGGACCTGTGGGGCTCTCCAGCAGGCCTTGCCCTGCCCATCCATCAGGTATGTTAAATCACACGCTGAAGTGTCACCTTTCAGCTGCTGCAAAGGTCAAGCTAGCCCTTTGTTCACCTTTCGTACAATGTAGAAACATTTTTGGAAAGTGTGGCTGCCTTTTCCTATCATTTTAACAAAGCTCGGAGCACAAAATTCACAGGCTCAATTTGATGCTGAGCCTTTTTCCCCCAGTAATATTCCTTTCCTGAAGGAGTACTATCTGCAGTGTAATACAGAGACAACACAAACCTCACCTTCCCCACCGATGTTGGGTTGCTGCAATGAAAAGGGAGACGCGTGAGGAGGAGATCACAGCCTCCCACCCAGCAGGGTCTTACTCCTGGAGCGACAGGGACACCCGCGCTGCCGTACCTTGAAGATGTACATGCTTTGCACAACCACGGGTCTCTCAAGGCCTAGTTTTCTTCCCAGTTCCTGTAAAAAAACTTCCCAAAATTTACATTTGCTGTTTTCTGCACATTACATTATTCTTTGAAGATATTTAAATTCAGTTTTATGACAAGAAGACTGTACTTAGGAATCTGAAAATATTAAAATTAACTATCCCATAATTTAGGTTTCTTCCAGACAGCTCTAGGAAACAGCAGCAACTTACCTGCACCTTGGAGGAATGAGTGATTTGCTTGAAGACAGGATCATGAGCATGCAAGGCTGAGGGGAAAGACAGGGCTCAGGCTGAAGGTGTCAGTAACAGAAGGGAGCTCGGGGGCTGGCAGCGACGAGCTGCAGAGATGACAGCCAAGCACTGTAAACTGCAGCCAGAACCTTTCATCGCCCCCACGAGCAGGTTGGTCATCGTGCCTGAACTGACACAGCCCTTCTGGGTTACTGCAATCTTACTTAGGGACCAAAATGCATTGGCAGCAAACCACAGCTATTTATAAAAATGGTATGCAACAAAGAGTGAAAAAAAGTGAGTACTGCAATTAAGTATTACATTATGCAAAGTGTATGAAAACAAAGCAAAAACGAGATTCGTCTCCCTCTCTGCTGGGATCCCACCTGCAGTCAGGATCGGTCCCAGCAGGGGCTGCCACTGAGCAAGGGAAGAGGTGAGACCAAACCCAGACTCATTACAGAAAATGAATGAGAGAGGAGCGTTTTGCACTGATCAGTTGCTGTGTCAGCAGGGGGATGGAGTTGTTTCCACTTCCCAGAGGAAAAGCTGGTGTAACAGGGGCTGGTGTTTGCAGGACTTTCCATACTGAGTTTCCAAGTTCAGGGAAGTTAAATCTGAACAAAGTTCAGGCGAGAGGGGATGCACTGGATCTTGCTCCTATTTTGCACATATTTTTGGAAACAAAAATGAATCAAAGTGCAAGTTTGGTAGCTGGGAGAGAGGAAATACGTCACAAAATGAAACCAGTAAGAAAAGGTGCTGGCAATGGCAAAGGAGGGAAAGGAGTTTTGGTGCGCAGGAGGCACGGCTTGAACCATACCGAACGTGACCAGCCTTAGGTGGGGAAGTTGCTCAAGCGATCTCTGACCTAAGAGGTCCAAGGAGTGAAGTCCAAACTTCTGCATGCCAGCAACAATGTGCTATGCATAACCAAATGCCTCCTGGAAGTGGTTTGTTGTGGTTTTTTTTTTTTCCTTTTTTTTTTCTCTTGGAAATATTTGTAACTAAAAACTTTCAAGTCCTTTGACAGCAGAGAGCGAGAGGCAGCGTGGAGGCAACTACAGAGATATGACGAAGTGATGTGGGACAAGTGTGCCGACGTGCCAAAACGGAGGTGAATTTAATGCAGGAATCCACAATAAAAGAGGCTGGGGTTGCAAAGGAAGGAGCTAAGTGGCCATGATGGCAGAGAGGGGTGAGGTTTGTGGTATTTGGGGCAGGGGTCCCATGGAAACAGTAGGCAGCAGCAGAACAGGAAGGAAGCCACTTGTGCACTCAAAGGTTTAAATGCAGGTGACCGAAGTTATTTATGGTGAGTGGGTTTGGAGAAGCCCTCATGTCTGAAAGCCGCCTCCCTTTTGCCTATCCTTCTCAAAAAAAGAAGTCACTTAAACATACCGTGGCCAATCTTGCTGACAGATTTCTCCTTTGCAATTAGAAAGTTGCCTACAAGACAAAAAAAAATTCAGCATTGTCTGCAAAACAGGAGTCATCCGCAGAGCTGGAACTCGCCTCTTCCTCCTCACAGCCCCTTAACTGGGGCCGACTGGGGTCAGGGCTTACCTCTCTCATCCAAAACGCCTTTCTCAAAGAAGAACCTGATCTTGTCTCCACTGGTTAGGAAATAATCCGAGCTGCCCTGCCAGGGATAAGAGCCCAGTGAAAACAGCATCCCTGTTAAAATGAACCCAACCCTTCAATCAGAGATAACACTCACCTGCATCTTTTTCCCACCAAGCCGCAGCAGGAACAAAGCACAGTCAACAGAAATCACTCGTACAAAGCTTCCCGCAACACCAAGCCTCTCAGCCCTGGCCAGGAATTTACCCTTGCACACATGGGCTACCAACCGCCATCGGCAGAAGGCTGCGGCGTGAAGGCCTGTCGCAGCCTTCCCCCTTCCCTGCAGGGCCAGCCCTGCCCCATGGGTACCTGTTCCTGGAGCTGCTCCTCTTCCTTAGTGGAGAACGCAGTCCGGCAGTGCGGCGGCACCTCCATCTCGGCCAGGATACCACAAACACGGTCCCTCATGCTGTCACACTCCTCCGGGGTGAAGAAGCCCTCCAGGACCAGGAAGCCATCCTCGCGGAACTGGAAGGGGGACATGGGGTGGCTGCCCTCCTCCAGGACGCGGGTAAAGCAGCACAGAGCGGGCAATTCTGCTCTCCCTCGGCATGAAAGTGTCCCAGCCTCAGCTCCGCAGCTGGACGATGCATCCCGCAGTGTGGTATTTGAGGTGGGATCAGTTACACTGTCACTCTCTACAGCCCAACAAAAATCAACCTTTTTTTTTTTTTTTTTTTTTTTTTACTGCTCCTGGCATGTTTGGTCTTTACGGTTCCATCCACATACAAGTGTTCTTATTCTATATATTTTTTAAGTTCAAGAGGAGTTTCTATTGCAAAGAACAGTAATTCCTTAACAGGCTCAGATCCCATAGGGTTAAGGAGAAAAAACTTCATCTCAGCCCAGAAACAGAAAAGACTGCATTGTTAGGGTCTGTGCGGTTTAAGGATATCTTATCTAAGATGTGTGACCAGCAACTCTTTAATAACAAACCCTGCTAAGATGAACAGAGCACTCATCCCTGGATTCCTTTAGGAGCTAAAAAAAAATTATTTTCTGTAAGGGAAAAATCCCTGGGTGGTTTCTCACAGTTGACTACACATTCCCTTACAAATGGAAGCGAACTCCGTTGGCACCGTTTCCTTATTTAGAACACCCTGGGGATTATCCTCAGAGGCAGATTTCAGCCTCACTGGTGACAGCTGAGGAATTTCTCTCATGCCCTTCTGTCTCCTGTTCAAGCAGCTCTGCGGGGCATGCAGCCCTCTGGGAGAGTTTGTGGCCACAACAGGGTCCTCACATGCTCAAAATGAATGCAATACAGGGAGTGAGCAGAATACCAAGTGCTTGCAAAGCAGATCTTTGCTAGAGCCAAGCACAGGGTTAGCATGGAGCAACCATGCCCTACAAGCACACTCCTTCCCCACGTGTACTTCCCACTGCTCCCTTACCTTCTGGATCTGGTGCTGGGTGACGGACGCCATCCGGGGCAGAGGCTCCCAGGGTCCCACCGTCAGGCTGCCTGCGGCGGCCGCCTCTCCACGTGACCCTCGGGCAGCATGTGACAAGTGCAAGCAGTGGAGCACTGCCTCCAGCTCTGTTCCCTTTTGTGGCCGTTTGCTCCTGGCATGTGGGGCTGGAGCTCTGCTTCAGCTCCTTGTGCACTCACAGCGGCACCAGCATTTTGCTCCAGTTTGTATTGCATGATCACAATTCGGTGCTCCAGGGAGAAGTGGCTCATTTAATAACCCAGATTAAAAGCTGGAAGAGTTGAGCTGGTAAACGTACTAGTAAATTAAAGGAGGCAAGATTCAAGTAGGATGGAGACATCTCAAGGGCAACCAAAAGAACAACAAATCCAGAAGCAGCAATTCAAACTCCTGCAGAGCTCCCTTCGCTCGGTCAGTGAGCCCTGCCCCACCTGGAAGGGAACTTAGTGACCCAGGAGGTGACAAACACAGGACTAAAGGGTGTTAAAGCTGAAGGGCTTCCACCAGGGATTCAGCAAAACTCAGAGAATTATCAGCTGTTTCCATTCACAGCTGCTCCTCAGTGATCAACACCTTCAGTTGCTCAGTTTGCTCCAGATGTGCATATGAATAGGTGAACCAAAAGCCACAGGCAATACGAAAGAAAGAAAACACAAAAACAAGTCTAAAAACGCAGAAGGGAGCAAGCAGCAGCAGGCAGCCCGGCAGCGGCGCTCGCTGCCCACGCATCCCCCGGTCCCGGGGAAGAATTTTGCTCTCCAGAGGAAGATGCTTGGCTCCTGCGGGAACCCTGCCAGCAACCCTGCAGCTTGGCTCTGCAAAGGGCAGGCTACGAAATAGCAGCACAGGGACATTTTGTGCATCAGTCATCTAGCAAAGGAAACACACGGGGTACAAAGTGCTCCTGGGAAGGTGTTGACTTCCAAATGCACTTGCTAGCAACTGAAAATCCATATTAGAAGTAGATGGTGTTCAGGAAAATACATATTTATATATTCTGCAAGACAATCAATTCTGGATAAAAATCCTGTCATCTTGTTCAAGTTGGGTTTTTTTGTTTGTTTGTTTGTTTTTTGTTTTGTTTCTCTAATGAAAAGGGAAGTATTTTCACTAGAGAACATTTCATTTTGAGCATTAACAACAAGCTATTCAGCTATTCCCTGCACTCAAGAGGACACGAATTTGGTACTTAATGCTCTAAGTTCTGCAAAAGAATTTAATCATTGGGCTACAAAGGTGGAGGGGAAACAATCAACCTTGAGTATTGAAACACTCAAAACCATCAAGTAATTCCTTCTTGTTAAGGAGTCTTTCCAGATGATGAAGGTGAACTGTTCTTAAGAAAGCAGTGTAACCACCAGGAACATAAAAGCAAACCCAAAACACCACCACCACCCCCCTGCTGTAGCTGTTGCCTGTTAGGACCGCTGGGTGCAGACTCAGGGTGTACCGATCCAGACAGACATTCTCTTTTACACCCACTGCCATGCCACTCCTCTGTTATTGGGGTCATTCATACCACCACTTCTCATTCCCAGCACATTTTTTCCAGCAATTTCACACGTCATCTTCTCCACTCCCCACCTTACACACATTTGCTGACTTCTGTTGGAATTCACATGCACAACAGCAGATGACCGCTTTCCTGCTCTGTTTATGGATCGTGTTGTAAGTAAGCCCTGTAAACAGCAGATTGAAGCACAGGGAGTACCAGAAGACAACTGCACAAACAAGGGGACAACCACAGTAGCTACAGGAGCAGTGTCCAGCCTTAGGAGTCCCCCCAGCCCTTTGCCATTCCAGGCATGCTCCTATTTTGAGGCTTAAAGAGGAAAACCACCACCCCCACAAAATGCCCAAAAAAAAAAGTGAAAGAGAAGGACATAGTCATTGTAAATATCTTCTCTTCCAGTAAGTTTAAATAAGGAAGGTAGGAAGCACTCAGAACCGGGAAATGACCCCTTTTTCCTTCCCTTCCTCCCCCTCCAAAAGCTCTCCTGCAGGCTGTTAACACTTTCTCCTGCCAGCTCCACACAAACCGTACTTCTAGCAAAGTCCAGCGGAGGCTGCCACAGCCCATCCCGTGTCTGCAGGACTGGAACACATACAGCCCTGCAGCAAAGCCCAAGCGTTTCAGCCGCCTTGCTGACTGGTGCAGTCACCCTGATCTCCTCCTTGATACGATTCCCATCGAGGCCATTCAGAGCCAGCCCAGCCCGACGGGTCCCCAAGGCTGCTGCTGGCGGGGCTGCCAGGACCATTGGGTAAGCAGCAGTTTCAGGTAGCTTTCATCGATATGATCAGCAACAAGTGACGGAGCACTTTGTGAGAAACAAGGAGCATGGGAACAAAGAAAACAAGTGCGTAAGTTGCATTAAACAGCCTATTAGTATCTACTTAAAACAGCACTGATCCCCAAATGCCTTCCCCTGTATCGGCAGTCCTTTCTCTCCAGTTTCCAGAAGTCTCAGAAATGCAGACATTTTCTATCAGGAATTCTCATTGTTATCCACAGGTATAGGCAGTTTACTTGCTTCAAAAATCAGTAGGCAAAAAGCTTATGACATCTGCTGCATCTTCATCCTGTGCTTCACTGAACTACATGAAACACTTGGAATCACCTAGCTTTTAAGTCCTTTTCTAGCAAATACACCAGTTCCTCACCCTTGAGCTCCTTCCCCATCACTGTATCAGAGTCCCCTAGGAATCCAGCAAGCAGCAGTGTTCTCTCATGGCACTTTTGTTCTTGCTCAGCTACCCAAGGAGCTGGTGGAACCCTTACCACAATGGGGCTTTGGTCCAAGAGCCTTAGATGACAAGAGGCATTTTGTCCTCTCCCTTCTAAATTCAGCCCTGCTGAGTGGACCTAATGTCACTGTGGGCAAGCAGCCTCGGGCAAAGGAAGCAAGGAAAGGCAAAACAGGAGAAATACCTTGCTATGCAATAAGTGAGCTGCACAGAAACTCAAGCTGTCTTTGAAAGTCAAAGGCTGATTCTCCAACATGGTGAACAAGCTCAGTGAGCAGAGGGTATCTGTCAGCATTTTCATTTGAAAGGAAGAAAAAGTCGTGTGTGGGGTAGGCAGACAGCTCGGAGACGCACAAACAACTTGTCACCAGCAGCTGGCTGAAGGCACCATTTCTATGGCAACAGGCAGTTCTCCCCACCGCCTTCAGTCCCTATCCTTCTCCTAGGGGAGGAGGCAGCAAGAAGCATTTTGAAGTCAGCTGAGTTTCTGTAGGACCAGGCAGACAATAAACACCCCAACAGTCTGTATTTGGCAATGCCGGTTGTTTCAGCCGTTTGTTAAAGTGATGGTGAATGCGTAAGGCAGCGCAGCCTTCAGCAGAATCCCCGTACATTACTCCTAAAGAAATCCACATGGGCTCCAGCGATGAGTAAGAACGCAATCCAACACAACAGCTATAATTATTAACATCTGTCTTCTGAGAAGGGAGATCAAAGGCCAAGTGCCTTCACGTATCACATACAGCAAACATAAAAGAAAGCAGACGTAAAAGGAAAGTGCAAATTAAAAATTAAAACTTTTATTCTGTTAAAGTGTCCAGTCTTACACGTCTTTCAGAGAAAACAATAGCAGCCTTCAGTGCTTAAGGTGGAGGTGCTGTTGCTGCCCAAGCAATCCCACATACAAAGTGAATGTCATGATTCTGAAATGTTCCATCAAGTTGCAGGTCTCCGATGCCAAACCACAACCCTGAAAGTACATCTACAAAATGGGAGTGAGCAATGTTTAAGCCATGAGTAGTGTCTTTCTTAAATGGATGCATCTGTCAGCTGCAAGAGATGACTCAGGCCCATTAGCCCCCTTCTCATTAAGTTTTGTCTAGAAAAAGTTTCCCCATTGTTCAATGAACTTCCTTTAAAGGAGAGGAAAGAATGGAAGGGTATTCCCAGAAATTCCAAACTAAGCCTTTCTTTGTGTGAACCCACAAAGTTCACCTTAGCTACTGGGATCCTGCAATTCAAGTGCAGTTACTTTTGAAAAGGAATTTTAGAGATGAGATTCCTGGAGGATTTCATGCTACCAAAGCTGTTTAATATTAACCTGTCACTGCAGCTGGAGGGATGGAGAGAGAAAGGTTTGAGTTCACAGTACTCTTGCCCAGTTCTGCATCATGCACTGTTACAATGCAAGGAGGACAGAAAACTCTGTTTTGGCACATGCTTATTAAGACCACAGAATCCACTGCGTGGCCAAACAGCAGTAAAAAGAATTCATTTAAAATGCAATGAGGAGGAAAAGAAACCCAAGTGAAATCTAAGTGATAGCTTCCTATTTAACATTCACACAGCCTTACCTTAGGTAACATTTCAGAGTAGATGACACTGCTGTTTATGGTATGACAGTATTGGTCTTCAGTGAGAAAAGTCACGCCAGCATTTAAGAAATCTCTCCATACTCTCCACAATCAAAAGGAAAAGAATCAGAGGGATTCTTCAGGGAAAGAAAATTGCACATGCACTAGAAGGAGCAAGGAGAGAATTTACCTTAACACACCTCTAGAGAAGGCACAGCTATCAATGGGGGAAAAAAAAAAAAAAAAGCAACAAACCTGTTCCTCCCCTGAAGGACTGAAAACAAAAATTAAGAAATCTAAAGAATTCAAGCTGNTGTCACAGCTGTTGAATCAATATTTGAGTCATTTTCCCCATACATCTCATCCTCTGCAAAGGATGTGCTATTGTTCTGAAATTCCTCAAATCATTTGTTAGAACAAAAGAGGACCTCGGTGTGGTTCAGCAACAGAAAGCTACTTAATACTATTTATGGTAATAAACACCAAGAACTTGCTTTAATTAAAATGAAGTGAGCTAAATGGAGTGTATAAATGGTAATAAGAAAGATAAAAAATGAGGTAGGACATTCCCAGGAAGTGACAATACCAAAGAACAGCACATCAAGAAAGACATCTGCAACAGCT
Organism: Alectura lathami; assembly: GCA_013399715.1. Classification (NCBI taxonomy): domain Eukaryota; kingdom Metazoa; phylum Chordata; class Aves; order Galliformes; family Megapodiidae; genus Alectura; species Alectura lathami. Next base: position 124,699 of record VXAV01001087.1, read on the forward strand.
TGCATCAGGCTTACGTTTAACCATTCAGACTGGCAGTAAATTCATTCCAGCTGCTGAATTCAGTAGAGACCAAACAAGTTCAGAAAACAACCTTGAAGAAAAACTTCAACTGACATTTCAGTGCATAGTTTTAGAGCTACAGCAAGTTCAAACAGATTTAAAAGGTTTTTTAAACCCCTCACCTTGCAGTTAGCTCAAATAATAAGTTGCAACTTACTGCTTTTGGGGGGTATTTAGTGTGAAAGGTAGAATTCCATGTTACTAACCTCCAGTCCTAGCATGGGATGAGCATGCCTGTGATCAGCAGGGGTTCCAAGAACTCATTCAGCTCAGCAGTGCTATTAAGGAAACAGTTTTAATTCAAGTTGTTTCATGATTTAGCAGCTAATAAATTTGTTTTGCTACTAACTAGAATGATTTGAAAAGACAGGTCAGGAAAACAAGACTCTGACCTGTTGATTGTCTGCTTAAGGTGAACTTTTTCTTCCTGAACATACAGATCCACATCAGAAAAAGCTAAGGTTCAGTTTGACAGAGACTTGAAGGAAAAAATATAATATACATTAGCTGAGTACTTGCAAATAAGGAAGGATTGTTGCTGTAAGTGAGCAATCCAGATGGATATGAGAAGTGGAGTGAATCACCCTGCTGTGGGAGGAGTTTTACAGGAGGCCTGAGCAGTAAGAGCATTCAGGACCTCATGGTTCAGACCCTACCCTTGAAGTTTTAAAGCTTCTTCCACATCACCATATGAAACTAATACTGTGGAACCAGCATCTATTTTATGGAAGACCAAGAAGCACATGTCAGGAGCAGATAAATATTGCTGTCTTCCAGAATGGCAATATATTTTTGTGCCACCAGTGTTTCTGGTACAATAAGTTATCAGACTGCTTACCTCAATTTTGTCACCCAGAAAGCTGCCTCAAGCCCTAGCAGCCACGACTGAAAAATTTGAGCTTCAAATAGTGAGAAAGGAGCAAAAAGCTAGTGTTTCCATGCAAGATCAACACTGGCATGTATTAAAATTGTTTTGCAGACCTTAGGCACAGGGCAGTTTCTACTCAGCAAGCAGCAGAAGTACAGCTCTGTCATTTGATACGAAGTTAGAGACTCACTTCTAGCAGAATAGCCTATTGCCCACTTCCCCTACGGACTCAGCGCTGAGATGCACAGCGGAGTGCAGAAGATGTGCAAGCTTCTAGAAGCACTGCAGCATAGAAGCAGGAGCTGCTTATAGAACTTCTGGCCTAGCTGCACAAGGTTTAGCTGGTATAACTGACATAACACCTAGAATCCAGAGTTAAAGCATTCACCTACAATGACCTAGACACAGGAGAAAACTGTTCCTGTCAGCTAGGTTAAAACCCTGCAATGTGCATTGCTCCTCCAGCCCTGTCTAGCCTTGAACATGCTGTAAACCAATTACCCAGTGGCCTTGAATTCAACAAAGAATTCAAGCCTCTCTTCAACTGCCATTACTCTCCAGCACAACCTTCTGGCACACAGTAAGGAAGGTGTCCTTCACCACCCAAAGAGCCCCTACAGCCACCATGAGAAACAGACTGGAAAACGGTATTACTGAAGCCAGGCCTAAAGCTGTTCCTGCCTCACTTCAGCAGCACTAAGCCCACCCAGCAGCTCCTGTCCCATCAATTCAAAGTGCTTGTGTGAACAAGCCCAACCCAAGAAGCATCAGCACCAACGCTTCCGAGCACCAGCGTATGCCCTGGTGCAGCGCACTTTGGAACAATGTCCTTCCCCACTGATTCAGCGGTGGGCCCGACTCTAACACAATTTCAACACACTAGCCCGGTTAGAAACAGTGCCTTGCCTTCCAGATAAAGAGATTTAATTACATGGTTCCTCTGGACTGTTTGAACTTTTCAGGATGAACTAAAGGAGGCAGGGTTTACAACTTCCTTAAAAGCAGTTTTATAAACAGATTTCCTAGATTTTAATAAAGCTTTATTTAAGCATCTGAACATCAACAAATCCAGAGCCCAGTTAACATTGTTCATGGTTTCAGCATGTTTAGTGTGTATATTTCATATCTTACATCTGATGAAGAAAGCCATAGTGTGCCCTACTGCACCAACATCCAAGGGATCACCAGGACCTGCTACGCCAGCGCTCACCGGCAGTTTGCCGGAAACCACCCCGGAGATGGCTGCAGCTTCCCCCTTGTGTACACACTGGAAGCCTCCAAACATTTCATGCCTGTTTGCAGCACTCCTGTTGGAGACAATCTGTTGGCTCAATACAGAGTACTGCAACCAGGACCCGCAAGTCCATGAGCCTCCTCTTCCTTCTGACGGAGAAGGGCAGACCTAGGGTGTATTGCAGGCACACCTTAGCCGCCCCACCTCGATGACATGATCAGCAGCAGCTATCACAGGTTATCTGCCTCTGCCAGTGCAGAGTTTTGTCAAGAAATACCAAACAGGTCAGACTTGTTTCACTTAAACTGCTCTGTTCAAAGGCTCTAGAGCTCAGTCCACAAAGGATTATCTCACTCCTTAATAGCGGAGTGAAACAGGGAAGAAACAGGAGGACAGGTTACTTTTCCAGCACCGAGTTCAATCACTATTAGCCTCCTGTTCAGCACAAGAGGTTAACAGGAACCGACAGCTGCTAAAGTGAGGACAACAGAAAAACAATCATGCAGGTCTGTAGTTTGTGTTCCTAAAAAAAAAAAAAAAAAAACTTGGCAACGCATCTGACAGCTTAATGGGGTAGGCAGAGGAAAACAGAGTTATTCCTCTTTACTGTAAACACCAGCCCCAGGAGAGACCATGACACACTGGTCAGTTATGTTTGCATTTGTTATGTGACAGAATACCAGGAACTTAGAAGTAGCTTGAAAACTTTAAAAGCCAAGATCACGAAGCAACTCAGTGCTTCTGGGAGAACAGATTAGACAGACCAACTGCTTTCAATCCAGATCTTCTGCCATTTGTACTACAACCATCCATTTCAGAACAGGCTAAAGGTCTGGAATTATTTCAATTAGTGCCTCCAACACATCAGTTGGAGAAAAGGATGCCATGTGATTAACTCATCAGCAGAAGTGAATTGGAACTGTTAAAAAGTGCAATCTCAAATGCACAGATGGAGCTGGGGGGGGGGGGTAGAATTTCTTCCGAAGGGGAAGAAGACAGGGTGTCAAGTGCAAGGGGGAAAAGAATTAATAACAAAATACAATCCTGCATCCAAGCTGATGTCTGAGATAAATTTTCCCCCTAAATCCTAATGCCAGCATCTAGATAAAAATCAACTGTCTGTATCCTATCGTGCCCGCTCTGTGGGGCCTCACTTACTGAATCGCTGAGATGGAGGGGAACAGTACCAGGCGCCACAGAGATGGAGGTTCAGGAAGTTTCCTAGGCTCTTGATTGTTGCTTGCAGGACACCGGACACACAGTCCCTGACACATACCACCCCCATTTGAAGCAGTGCAGCAATCCCCACGTTTCTTTTTTCTCCTCCACTCAAAGGAGGTAATTTCCTTTCACCAGCACAATCCACCTCACCCCGCTTCCTGTCCAGAACAGCAGCAGCATCTTACTCCCACTGGCCCTTGCTCAGGAGCCATCTACCCTGTCTTGACCCTCATCCTGATCCCAAGCTTTCCCCATCTTGCACATCTGAGGCAAGAAGCAGCCTCAGAGTCATGATTGTTCAGGGACTCCTTGGCTAGTCAGATAGTGATTGGAGAAGAAGAAGGGGAGGATCCGGGAAAAAGGGGACTGGAATGGCCTTGTGTTTCCTTCTGGTTGGTCAGAGGTTTTTCCCCCTTCTTTCAGGGGCTCAGGCTTGCTCCTTGTCTGCCCTCCACAGCCGCTCTTTGACTTCCAAGGGCAGCGTGTTGAACAAGTCCTCCTCCACCACCAGCCCGCTGCGCTTCAGCAGAGGACACTCCCCCAGCTCCACTGGCAGGCACTCCAAGCGGTTCCCCCGCAGCTCTATCTGCGACAGATTTGTCAGCTCTCCAACCCGGGATGGGAGTGACTGCAGCACATTGTTTCCCAGGTTCAAGGTTCTCAGCTTCCTGCACTGGAACAGCTCTGGTGGGAGACTCTCAATCTGAAGGAAAAAAAAAGTCACAGGTAAAGTCACCAACGAACAGGACTCATGCTCATAAGACAAGGCCACACAATGTTTCAGGGTTTACAGAGTTTTCAGTCATCCACTTCACCCTTAAGTGAGCTCCTGCTTTCCCCTGTAAGGGCTGTTCCCAAAGTAAGAGCCACAATACCACGGCGCTTCCCAACAGTTTTCCCACTGATCATGTCTTTCCCAGCTCCTCTCAGAGCACTGCCCCGCCAGTAGACCCCACAATTACTTGGCACCTCTCATCTTTGAGATTTTATTACACCAACCTTTTTAAACCTTATCCTTCAGCCTTCACAGGAAGGCTAAGAGCCTTCTCGTACACTCCCATTCCATACAAGACACGCTAGATCTGTATGCGCTCCATTTCCTGGAGCAGAGGCTATGTGGGTACAGTTGCCAGGCCCTGAGAGCTGAAAATACTCTTCCACCATTCCTGTTGGGCTTGGAAATGTTGCAAGGAGTTTCTAGACTCCAGAGTACTTTTTTTTGACAGTGCAACAAAAAACAAATGAAGCTGCCAACTGTTAGCTTTCCCACCAACACCTTCAAGTCACTAATTTAATAAGACTTATTTCTAGTAGTCCAATACTCCTTCCAGTGAATTTCTAAGAAAAGAATACAGATGAGGTTGAACAAATACTAGGCCAGGAATTACATGCAGCAATCTAGTATTCTCCCTTTAGTTCAAAGTCTCATCATGAAAATATAATTTGTCTTTATACAAAACCATGCTTTAAAAGAAAAATCCTGAGTTATGCATGATATGGCTAAATTGGACTGTAATCAGTTCTGAATGAAGTTGAGTCTAACAAAAAGCTGAGAGACGACGAGACCAATTAAATACAGCCATTGTTATTGGTACTGTCAAGTGTTATGTGAACAGCAACATGCAATCAAATGATCATAGACTCATGAAAATAATCCAGTTATTTAAGGGACAAGTATTGGTTTAGGAAGGAAGCAGGGTGCTGCATTATGGCCTGCTTCCCAGAATGGCACACTGGCACCATCCAGAAGCATCTATTTGCTAAGACTACTGAGCTAAGAGAGGACATTTGAGGTAACTCCCAGCCTTGGGAAATGCCAGCCTAGCAGCTCTTGTGTTCCTTGCTGTCACTGTTCCCTGTAAGCAACCAGGCTCAGAGCCCCAGGGTAACTGTGGCCTTGCCCAGGCACCTGCAGGGGATATAAGCAGCTTAGCTGTTTCACTGGGTCCTCACGCTTTCTGCTTCCTAAGCCACTGGAGCGAAGGCTGCTCCAGCTTTCCTGTTGCATTAGTACTTTTGCAGAGAAAAATGGGTGGTGCCACACAGTGCAGCAGGAAATGGAGCTGCCTCCAACTCCTCTCCACCTCAGGACTGCAGAGGATTCACCGCAGCTTAAGGGAAGCTGTGGCAGCAAGGCTGCCAGGAGACAAATGATACAGAATTATCCCAGATCTGAACAGCAGAGTTGTTAAAACTTCCCCCTCTTTGCTTAACACCATCCTCAGAAGCTGTCCCTATCAGCCACACTCTCTTGGAGGAAGTATTCTGGCTTTTAACCCAGTATGAAGTGATGTGTCCATACCACAAAGTTCACCAGAGCTTAAGCCACCCACACATAGCGATGTACAGCCATCAGACCCTATGTGCTGGGAAAAAGTAAAAAGAAAAAAAAAACTTGAGACAGGTGAGTGGCTGCTGCTTCTCTGCTGTTATCCAGTGCCACCAACAGGCTTGAACTCTCAAACGCCAACTTGAAAATATCAGCTGGAGTTTTCAAAATCCCATGTTATACCGATCTTCATTACAAACTTGATTGGAGTGCTTGTCTTGCAAAAGCCATACAGTACCGGAGCTGCTGTTTGCCTCTCACAGGCAGTTTGACAGCGTCCAGTTGTGGATACACCTTGCCAATAGCACTAAGGGTCTCAGTAGATGGCAGTGAAAACTAGGACTGCTCCAGGTCACTTCTACTGCATATTCCCAGAAGAACCCAGAAGGCACCGATCAGACCTGTCTGTGCTTTGTACATTCTGTCAGAGCCTTTTGCAGTTTCAGCAAGCAGAGTGAATGGACGCCTCAACAAGTCTTCCAGCTCAGCACATCAGTCTGTGCAGTCCCTAATCCCAAAGACAGGAACAAAGATGCAGAAAAACCCACGGGTATCGTTTGCTTCAAGCAATTAAACCTCTCCCAACACAAGGGTAACTCAGCAGTGTAGCACACTTAGTCATCCCTTCTGACCTGCCTTGCACTTTGACAGTGAAGACTTAGCTTCTCTGCTAAGAGAACATTATAAAAGCCACTATGCTGTGGCATAGCAAGGTGCCACATTTCGCCCCCCCCCAGTGTCAAGTCTGACTGCTCCTTGATGAGCCTGGTTTGGTTCACTCCGTCCTGAGTAAGCACACCGCAGAAGACAGTTTTGCTCTCTCTGAAGTCACCTTCATGGAACAAAACAGTACATTTTAAAATATGACAGCTTAAAAATCACTTTTCTTAAGTCTGTCTGCACAGAGCTTCTCACAGAAAATGTTACAAGACTGAGCTATAGAGCACTGCCCAGAAATGAACAGTACTGCACGAGAAGTTGAGCCACACACATGTGCACCCTACACCGTTGCTGTCATGGTGTCTGCACATTGTTGAAGTACAGGGGTGTAAGTGAACAGTACTAGATTAAGACTACAATTCCTTAGATCTCCATTTTAAGACCAAAGCTGATGTCAATCTAAGGAATAATAGCTTCCAACTGCAGAGAAACAACCAGACAGGATTTATGAAACAGCCTCCAACTGCCACTTAAAAGTAATTTCACTGTAAGAGAAGAAATGCTACAAAACAAGAGCTGCTCAAAGAAAGAGCTGTCCCTGGAGTCATTGGCCTTAGATAAACCCCTCGGAGAGAAACAAAAGCTTGAGAATTTAAATGGAACAGTGCCAAGAATATTTCACACTCCACCGTGGCATCTAATCCCGCAGATAGACACACCGGAGTTACTTCTCCTCACACACACCCTCAGGCTCTTGCTCGCTTACCCTGTTGGCTGTCACAGCTAGGTTCTGCAGGTTTTGAAGAAGTCCTATGTCTGGCGGTATGGAAGTCAAGTTGTTGTGGCTGAGATCCAAATACCGAAGTTTTCGGCAATAGAAGAGCTGGGTAGGGATCTTTTCTATCTTGTTGCGATTCAGGTAAAGGCGCTCTAAATTGGTGAGGTTGCCTATCTGCATGGGGATGTAGGCAATGTGGTTGTACCACAATTTAAGGCAAGTGAGACGATGCAAGTGCTGGAAGCTGATGATTTCCTCAATGGTCTTGAGGTTATTGTCCTTCAGATCTATCTCCTGCAGATTGTGGAGGCTAAAGATAGAGTGCGGAATGCGTTCCAAGTCGCAACGGATCAGCTCCAGCTCTGTTAGGTTGACCATTTTCTTAAGGCTGTTGAGAACAATGAGCTTGGTGCCCTCATTGTTGATGGAAAGCTTCTGAAGATGCACGCCAACATCCGTCACCACCTGGGGCAGCTTTGTGAGGTTACTCTTCAACCTCAACACCTTCAGCCTCTTCAGCTCCCTCAATCCATCTATTACGATGTACCGGTTGTTTTCAGCACTCAGGTTCCCTGTTAGATGAAGCTCCTCCAGTGTCTTCAGGCTATAAATCCAAAGAGGAATCTCCTTGATGTCTGTGAACTTGATGTGGAGAGATTTCAAATTCTCCCTCAAGAAGGCAAGGGCTGGAGCCTCAATTTTGGCAGCGGTGTGGTAGAGCCATAGTTCCTTAAGGCTAGTGAGCTGAGCAATGCTCGGGGGGATGGTGACATCGGGGATAAGCTCCAGCTTCAAGACCTCCAGCTCTATGAGGTCAAAGACCGTGTCAGGAATGCCACTCAACATGAACAGATGCAATTCCAGCTTATCCTGGGAGTTCTTGGTGATCCTCTGCCGCAGCTTCTCCAAAGTCCACTCGTTGTTGAGGTTCAGCTGCCGCAGTTTGTTCTCACTCACCTCTGACAGAAAGACCGCAAAGCGCTTTGAATACAGGGGGTCATACTGATCGATCAGATGGAGCATAAAAGCAAAGTCATTTTTCACATCAGGAATGTCACTGTAACTGCTCTCCTCCCGGATAGACTCAAAGGAGTATTTCTTGAGTGATCGCCTCAGCATCCACCAGAGCGTGTACATGCAGATCAGGCCATAGACTATCACCAAGCTGATGTAGAAAGATGCCAAGATTTTGAAGAGAGTGGCCAAAGGATGGGCGCAGCGATACATCCTGTAGCCAGTCAAGCTCTCAATGTCCACTTTACAGTCCACATCAAACGTTATGTTGTTGACATAGTAAACAGTATAGCAGATGATCAGAATGAACTTGATTACTTTGATGATGGTCTGCCTCATGTAGAGGCGATACACTATGTCTCCCTCTTCCACGTGTGTACGGAACTTCTTCACTTTTTCAAAGAGTGCTTTGGCCTGTTCACCCTCCTTTTTGTCCAAGACACCTGTCTCAGACCGGTCCACAATCCCTTGCTCAATTCGAGACTTTGTTCTCTGCAGCATGGGAACAGTGGCTTCCACATCCTCACTGACTGTGGAGGATTTCTTGTCCATGGAGCCATTCATTTTCCCAAATGCTGGCTTGGTATCACTCTCTTCCACCACTGTCTCAGATAACGCCCTCGTTGTCCATGGAGAGTCAAAACACTTAAGCAAAATAGACACAAAATGCTCCAGCTTGGAGCTGGTCCTTGGGAATTTGAACCAGAAGTTGCTACAAGCCAGGAAGATGAGAGTATGTAGCAGCACCAGATAAGGAAAATACTTGGCAAACCAGTGAAGGCGGTTCTCGTAACACACCGCATCCACGTAGTTATACTGGTGCCGGTCCAAATCGTATCGGATCCCTGTAGGCCCTACATCAGTAGAGGGAACAAGACTAGAGTTATAGTAGGTACGTTCCGGGGTTGCAGCAGTCCAACCTCGGACAGAGTCATTGCAAGAGTCTTTGGTAATCCATTTACAGGGCAAACAAATCATTTTGTCCTGGGTGACCTGAAGCGTCCCTCCAAACACCGCGATCATCAGCATCACTATGGAAATGTAGTCCGTGAACACATCCCACCATGGCTTCAGGATGCGGTATGCCGGCTGAGTGTCAGCGAAGTATCGCAGCTCAGTGACTGGAATCATGATTCACCTAAAGGGAAAACAGAAGCAGGCGTTACTAACTTCAACTCTTTTGCTCTGCTCTTCTAGAGGGCACCAGGAAACTCACAATTTAAGCACTAGCACAGCCAGACTGGAATCAGTTGAGTCCCAGTTTCAGGTCACCTGGATACAAATGAGTGAGGCTATCTGCAACTGGCTACAGCTGAGGCTGTGATGGTATTGTGGTGGTGTTCTGCCCCCACAGGTGAGTTGTCACAAGCCATCAGAACCGGTACTTGTCATTAGCAGTCTGCAGGTGAGAAATTCACACTGAAAGCTCCCAGGACTATCAAAGTACATTACCAGATGAGTATTTGGGAGCTTTCAGTTTTACCTTGGGACTTTATTTCATGAAGGAAGGAATTTGCCAGCATTGTTAGAGAAAATCCGCACACAAAGCATGGTTGTCATTGAGTTTGTTACTCTTTTACAGAGCTAAGAAATAATTTTATGTTTGTATGGATCTGCAATTGCAGGGGTAAGGAAGAAGATTCACATGCACTGTTGTTATACTTCATAGAACTACTTCATCAATACAACAACATCACATTTGATCAAGAAAACTTGACAAGAGAACAAAGTTACTTGATATCTCTTTTCCTTTCCCCTTCAGGGGGAAGTTCTGGCTTTCCCCTCTGCATAGACTTCCCGAAGAACAACTTACTTGACTGCTATAGACTCAATACTGAAATCCTGTACCAGCTTCTCTTTGCTTTATTCACTTCAGAAGTATACGAAGGGGTAAGCATACCGAAAATAAGAATTCACTTATCTGACCAACCACTCCCCCCAGAGTTCATCTCAGCTGGGATTTAAGAGTCACAAAGGAAATCGAAGGTTCTGGGAAGCAGAGACCTTACGGCAGTGCTCGCTCTGTCCTTAGACTTCCAGAAGGAACTTTGAGCACATTCTTCCACAAGCCACAGAGAACCCAGAAGTCTGACTGATCCATGGCTAACTGCAAACTCACAACACTTTCCCTGAATATGACAGGCAACACAAGTGAAGTTCCTGAGGTCATTGTAACTTGTTCTAGTGACAGTGAAAAGGCAGCAGTATCACATCGTACTTGCTAGCAACACTCAGGAGCAGGACAAGCACAAATCTGTCAGTCGTTTTGAGACTCCCACCAGCTCAACCATAACAGAGGAAGAGCAAAAGTCCCATTGTGTTTCCTCAGCCCGGGAGGTAACATTCACACGGGCAGGCCTGGTAAGTCCCGGGGAGCTGCAGGCTCGATAGCAGGTTTGATACACCACTGGCTGGAGACAAGCAGGGTGCCCACACCATCTGCTTTGGTAGAACTGAAGCCTGTATGTCAAGTTAACTTCCAGCACAGAACTGCAAAGGAAGCCCCTCCTAATATGAACTCCAGGAGCACCACGTTCCCTAGAGACACTAAGTACAGAACACTATTCCCTGGTTTGTCCCTTACAACAATAAATGGTAAAATGCCAGCTTCGACTTAGTGCTGCTTGGGAAGGCTGCAAGCTGCTAGAGGTAGACTGAAAGAGGACAGACAACCCTAAACCAGCAGTTGCCCTTCTGCCCAACCAAGCTGAGTTACTGAAGAGTCTGAGAGCCAGGGACAGGACAGCTGACACGGCACTCCTTCCAAACTACATCTAAGGGAGAACAAATGCTGCTGCACCACTCACTGCTCTCCCACCGGGCTGCGTAGGATCCTATTCCTCTTCTCCTTCAGGAGCATGCAGTGAGAACTCCGATGCTGCTCATTAAAGAACTGCTCCCTACTCCTCCTACCCTACATCAAGGAAGAAGTTTTATATATTTTTATATATATAAATATATATATATCTCCTTTTTTGTCTAGATACTGATTCTCCCTAGAGACCCTTTCCTCTCCCCTCCAGTGGTCATCACTCTTGGCAGGGAAGCTTTTGCAGGAATTGTTAGGTTCTTCATAGCTGTCCCTAGTGGGGTTATGAAATAGAGATTAACTTCTCAGGAACCAGGGTTTCATGGTTAAGGCATTTTCCAGACTCGGGCTGCTAGTTTTACTCAATCCAGGAAATAGCTAATTTCTTCTTGTGGCAAACTATCACTGTGTTTACTTTGATTTCTACCTCAAGATCACTAGGAAGGAAAGCAACAAGAAATTAGGGCAACAGGCTCCCTAATTCTATTTAGCAGTCACATGGAGTAGGAAATCTGCCTTTACATTGTGCATTTACAAGACAGTAACAAATCATCTGTCCAAATGTCTCATGATAGCCTACGGCTGCTCTGTATCAGCAATTAAACCCTGGTACAGGGGAGCAGGAAATCCCCTGCCCTCCAGTAACAATGACAGGGTCACTGGAAGAAGAAAAGGACATTCTTAGCAAGTTCCCACTCCTCCTGGAAGCTGTGGAGACTGTGTTCAAATCAGAGATGAAAAGCAATAAAACAAGAGGTCACATCCCAGAAGCTGGAGTTTCCCATGTCTTATCTAATCTTACTTGCAGCATCTGCAGTAAAAGGGAAAACTGACCACCAAAAACTTAAGAAAGCAGGAAAAGTCACCTCCCGTCTCAGCCAGATTTCCCATGCATGCAATCCATTTCTAGTTCCTGAAAGACTGATGACTGTTGTGCATCGAGATGCAAATGTCATTATTTCATAGTCTCCATTTTGCAATCATTTTAGAAGGCGATACTTGTTGCAACACTCCCTTCTGGGTTAAGACAGGCAGTTTCGCTGCTAGGGTTGATGATGACAGAGGACCACCTTCAAAGTCAGATTCTCAGGGGGTACCTCTGTCATCTGATGCTCCCCTGCGCAGCAGGACTCTTCCCACAAGGGCTGTGGTTCCCACAACTGTATGGAAACCAGGCAGATAGGTGGGACCCAGACTCTCCCACCAAGTACATGGGAGCAGAACAGAGTGATTTAGGAGGAGGATATTACTCTGGCAGAAGACTAGACGAATCCTCACATGAGAGCAGCTTGTATTTTGGCCAGCTGTCTCCTTCGTGACCAAGACCAGGCCAAGCTCCACAGGAACCACAGACAGACCGCAGAGATTTCAAGCCTCTGCTCTCTTCAGGAGTTAAACACCAGTGTGCTTTGTCAGCAGTAAAGTGTTTACTGAGAACATGCTTCATTTGCTAAGTCACTTCTGTCTTGCAGCCTCACTGAAGGCTGAGCAGGACAGGCAGTGGGGGAGATGCGTGAGCAGTTTGCTGCAGAGACCAGCCCATGGCTCTTCAGCCTCCATGCTACACAGCCAGAAGAATCCTCATGCACATTAGGCGGGCCTCACATGCTTGACACTTGTGCAGTACCCTCAGCTGTTCTCATGGAGCTTCAGAGTCCCACTGACCTCAGCATGTAGTGAAGGAGCTCATGGGCAGGAGCAGCCAGGGAAAGAAGGGCTGCATCAGAGCAGGCAGGGTGAAGGAAGGTCTCAGCTCCTTCACACACACCTCAGGTTGCACGCCTTTCCGGTGGGAGCTCAACCAGGAGATTTGCTCACAGTGGAGTTCACTCCACCACACAGAAGACATCGATACTGAGATTTTGAAAGAGTGCTTTATTCAAGTTTGAAGGTTGATTTCATTAAACAACTTGCATGAGCCAACAGGAGGGAAAACAGTGCCCCAAGCCCTGACATCTTATCAGAAGCATAAGGAAGCCAGTCTTCCACAGGTATAATTAAATAGGCAGGCTTAAGGTATTGCACACTGAGAAAATAAATAATCTTACAAGTGTGTATCTGTCTCAAAGGTGTTTCTGCTTTCACATTCCACAGTGCTTTACTAGCCACCACACGATTCCCTGAGCAGTCTCTCACCTCCCACTTAAGAAATTTTACCTCCGAGGGCTTCAGCTGCACCAAAGCAGCACTGCGCTGTGTGCGGCAACGGCTCACTGTTGACCCCAAACAGACCGATACAGCAGAAGAAATGGCTATTTCAGACTTACATAACCACCTGCCCAAACCACCCTGCCTTCAACCAACCATAAGCATCAGGTACTAATCTTGTTTTACCAGACACCTGGAAGAAAAAGATCTTAGAAAAACAGGGACATTGAGCACACCACACCTGAACAGTAAAATCATTCAGAAACAAGATCAAACATTCGCAGCTGACAAAGACCTCATACAGCAGCATGTACTTTAAAGACCAGAGTCAAGAGCATGAATCCTTTCCACAAGCCTCAGGACCCCTGTGATATTTAACACATTCAACTGCTGCAGGAGCACAAAACATCCTCTCCTTTAGACATCTCCTCTATGCAGAAAAAAAAAACAATTAAAACTATACATGTGAGGATGGACTACTGCTGAAAGGCACCTGGCTGAGCTGTGCTTGCAATTCCTGCCTCTAACTGCTGACCAGCATATCCAGCTAGGGAGAAAGTGAACAGAAACATCACTGTTCAGGCTCACTGGCCAGTTTGCCAGCTTGACTCATCATTTGCCAAATGCTTTACCCAGCCTCCTCTTCCCTTCTTCCCATTAGCCATTCTGTTACCAACAAAACTACTGACAAAACAGAACCAAGTGCAAGATCTCATGACACGGCCAAGAATTTCCTTCCAGGACCTCCCTCAAGTCAGGGAAGACCTTACTTTCAGTGCCTTCCAAGGAAGGCAATCTCATAATACGAATTTATGTAAGTAGATACGGATGTGCTATTATGTTGGACACTTGCAATCCTTCAGCTTGTACTACACATCCTTAATTCTCAGTGGCTTTCCTTCTAAGACTGCAGACTGCAAAGCAGCACTCAAGCACTGCTGGCAATTCCTTACCTCTCAGAAGCCCAGAGAACAAAGGAGTTGTGTGCTCACAGTATCAGAGGTAGGTAAGGGAAAGAAAAACCTTGGTGTTACGAAGAGTATAGCCCTGATTATTGACGAGCTACAACATGTTACAATAAGCTTTCAACACAGCAGAGCTTCCCTCCCCAGCATGCTCCACCTGAAACAGTGCAGAGGGGCAGAACACAGAGCTCTTTGTTCAAACACCAGGAAATGTAAAGAGCTTTGCAAGTCAGAAATGGGACTGGTAATTCGTGCGTCCCCTCCCCCATGCTTATCAGGCCTAGAATTAAAAAGAGGCTAAAACAGAGCTGCTTTCAGGCACCCCTCAAAACCTTCCAAACACAGGGACAGTCATGTGATCAGCTGGAAAAGTCCAAGACATCAGATGGAATAAGACTCAAGTTAATCTGGTCCTTCGCTGTTTATTGAAGCAAACAGCAAGGAAACCAGATGTCAGCGCCCTGAACCGCCACCTATCATCCTTCCATCTGGCTCTTTCTGCAACAGAGGTGTCCCTCCTGTGGGACAACATGTCGTCTGAGACAGAGGGGCTGACAGGCAGAGTTTAAAGGGCTGTGTACGAAACTGGCAGAACAGCAGCTGCCAGCACTTAGCCTCACCTGTCAGAGCAGCCAAACTCAATGCTGAGAGCAAATTGAGTTGGTTTTCACATAACCACCAGCTGTGCACACTGTGTGGCCCCACCCAAGCCACAAGATACAGAAGGATGAAGCAGAGTGACTAGAGAACACCTTTACTGAAGCTCATGGAAAAATAACCCACCTACACTTTGGACAGAACTTTAGCACCTTTACAGCTGCCTCTTAATTGACTCCTGTCAGGTGCAACACTGACACTACTTTCTTAAGCCTAGTGCAACAACTCCTGTTTACACCACACAAGCCTGTCCTAACAGGTACGGAGGAACATCTGCACAATTAGAACACTCCATCCTGAAGACCTGCGCTGGTCTGCCCCATTCTCTACCTTCTTGCAGCATTTTGCCCCAGCTGCACAGAAGTGAACACCCTCTGCAGTTACCAGCATCACTGATGCTTGGACCGGGGACCATATGTCAGCGTGATACTGATACAGAAATACAAATCCTATCAGATGACTTGCTGCAGTGATGCAAACCAGAAAGATGTCTGTGTCAGCTTATAAATTATGGATGTACATGGTCACAGGCTTCCCATCCAAAATTATTCTTCCCTTTGCCATACAAAAGATGCTTCAAGGACAGGGCACTGGAGTTTGTCTTTGAAAAGTATGACAGCCTTATTCCAACAGGACACCACAACACTCCCTTGTACTGACAAATCCAAGAGACTGAATTAATTGCTAGGAACTACTGAAAATTCAAAAAAAATAAAAAAAAAAGGTTGCAACAGCATTAACTTGGAACAATCAGAGCAGCTTCAAGCAGCTGCTCAGCTGCAGAAGAAGTCTATTCAGCATTAAACTCCAGCACTGCAGAGTGACACAGAAAGAGGTAAACAACTGTTTCCAGCTAAGACAAACAGTGGGCAGAGCAGAGCTCTGACATATCCAACAAGAGATTGAGAAATCAAGACATCAGATTCAAAGCAAGCGAAAGCTTTGAAGCAAGGAGAATCACAACTGATTGCTGACAGACTGACAACATGCACAAATGTGTTAGCTTGAAAACAGCTGCAGCAACACCCAAAGAGATGAACTGATGATGAAAGATGATTTAGACAAAAGCAAAGGCATCAGCCATCAGCACAATATTTAGCTTCAGTCTGAGGAAAGAGGAGTAAGCACATAGTCACCTACTTACCCCTGACCCTACAACCTTCTCTTCAGGACCACGAGCTTCAAAACAGTGCCTGTGACTTCCAACTCAGAACACCTTCTGACTGTGTTTGTTGATTGATAAGGGACAGGCCACCCAAGCTTTGTGGGAGCTGATAAAGCCACAGCTCTACTGCAGAGCCTGTTAACTACTCCAGCACACAGTTTTACTGTGGACAAACGCACGCTGTAGCTAAAGAAGTGCCCTGCAAATTTGTCACGGAGGAGCTTTCTAGCAGCAAGGTAATTTTATAGCAAACATTAACAATGCCTGGTACAGGAGGAAGTGCTATTACTCCAGCAGGTGGGTCACGGCTGAATAGCTTTTAGTTGCAAATGAAGCTGGGTAGCGGCAAGAGGACTGCACACAATCCAGCTATATCAACCGTTGCTTCAATCTGCAACACGAAATGCATGCATCACAGCAGCAGCGTAAGAAAAAAGTTGCTCGAAGTGTTCAAGGTATTCTCTTCAAACCATGCAGGTAGATGCCAGTTCAGCAGCAGCATGCAGTTAAGTATGTTTGTATTTAATTATACCAAAATCCAGCTGTGTATCCCCTTGTGCTAAGGAGCCTTTCTCTTCTGTGCTCCACCACCACTCACTGGCTTTGCTCCATTTTCCTAGACACCAGTTAGGCTCAATTTAACACCAGAAGCAAGTTCCACTTCCCTTTTAAATACTCCACTGAACAAAATCCTCCTTCAGAATGTGGAAGAATTCATGAAGGCTTGTAATTAAGCTTACTCTGACCACACAGGAGCAACACAATAACCTACACATTTGAATTCTGTGACTTAAAAGCCAGAGCACCCTAAGCCACAGACCGTCTTTCTAGATGCCTGCAGCATTTGCCAGAATGTAACAACTCCAAGCATTCAGTAAGTCATCACCAGAAGGCTTCAGGCACTCCACATTTCAAACATTAGCTTTTAACACATGGCTTCTGGTATATCTTAGGGAATTATTTATGCCGCTTGCCATTGACCTACGCGAATAAAGTTAGGGCTTCCAAGTACCATGAGAGGATAAGCACAAGAAGCAGGGCAGTGAAGTGCCAGAACACTAACCAGAACATCAGATAAGTCTTGGGCGCGCTTCTGTTCTGGAAGCAACAACCTCCACATCCCAACCCCTCACAGTACAGCCGATCTGGACTGCATCTCTCATCCTGCAGATAAGCAAGGAACTCCACAATACCCTTCACCACTGTCCTAGTGGAGAAGCAGGGAGGCAGGGATTTTCCTGCAACCAGTCCCTGCCACTGCCTCAGTGAGACCCACAAGGGTCATGAGGCAGCGTGCTCCTTAACCAATCGTGGCAAAATTGCCTAAGAGATGCCTACACCGCAATTCAAACATCACCCCCTTGGGAAAAAGGAGAACACCTACCAAAACGAGCACGCAGCTTCGAAATACTTTGTTTAATGCAAGGAGAAGCCTGGGTTTATGTGGCCAGGAGTTAGACACATGGGTGAATCACAGACTGGTTTGGGATGGAAGGGACCTTTAAAGGCCATCTAGCTCCAACCTCCCTGCCACGGGCAGGGACACCTCCCACTGGACCAGGCTGCTCAGAGTCCCAGCCAGTAACAGCTCTACTTCAGACAATGCTCAATTCCTTTACTCTCTTTTTCCCCACCTTCAATTCAGACTTCATAAGCACACCACAACTCGCACCACATCGCCCTCTGATCCATGACCTTTCCTCCCCTGCTCTTTAACAGTCATCAACTGGTACCTAAGCAGTGTCCTGGTGTTTCCTTTTTGTCTTTACCACACCACTCAAGAGCTGGCCGGTAGCCCTTACCCTGCAGCTGGGTTCTGCTATCTGCACTTCAGTTCTCTGTGCTGGAAGTGGATGATGTTCCTGCGCACTGGATCCTGAGCAGGTGCTGAAGCGTTGCATTCCCCACACGCCATGGGAACAGCTTCCCTGAAATCAAGCAGAGATTATCAGCAAAGAGAGAATGAGGCTCACAGAGGAACCATGTTATGTAAAAGTTTGGGGAAGGATGTCCAAGAACAACTCAGAAGGTCACTGGGAACCAGGAAGAGACACTCTGACACCTAGAAAGATGTGAAGAGCTCTAAAAACTAGGTAAAATTCCGAGGAAGAAGCACTCTCCAACATCTCTTACAAGAGTTATCAAAAGCAGGTGCTGCAGACCCAGCCAAAGGAGATGCCACATTCTATTATAACTAAACCTAAACTACTAAAGACAGCTTAACCTCCTGGAGGAAAGAGCTAAATCCATCAGGAATCTCTGAAAACACAGATCTCTCACCATTTTATACTGAAGCAACTGTCCCCTTTCTTCTAAAAAAAATACCTACCAACATGAACCTTTTTAAGGTGGCTGCAATTTACCAGCATCAACAAGAATTACAACAGCTTTTTTTTCTTGCTGCCTGCCTGTCAGCATGGGGAGCAAGCATGGGCTTAGAGACCTCTGAAGCCTCCTAGCCATGGAGGACTGCAGAACTTTTGAAAGCATTTTGTCAACAAGAGGTTAAAAAAACAAACTGGAAAAGACATGATTAGAAAAAAAAAAAACCACACTGGTGAAGATGTTCAGCCTAAGAACATGTTCCTCCTGATCCCGAAGTCAGCCCTGGGGCTGGCAGATTTTGAAGTGACCCGCTGATAATCAAAGATATTCCATTTTAGCTGTGCCAGGCTGCTGTAAAGGAGCAATTTAAAGGAGAGGACTCTCTGACCTTCCCTCCCCACCCTGGTCTCCTCTAGGCTGACGGCCTCAAGTATCAGCCCAAAACCACAACGCGCCCGCACATGCCGACAGCGCATCGACCCCACCTGCCCACAAACCTGCTGCACCGCCTCAGACTTGGGGAAAAAGAGAAGACATCCGCTAGACGTAAAGAAGGCAAAATTTAAACAAAATTTTTGTTTAAATGCCGGCGGACAGCCAGCAGGCGCAGGGCCGGCCCCGCCGAGCCGGGAATCGCCTTACCTGACCCCGGCTGCCCCCCACCGCCTGACAGGGCAGGGGCGGCGGGGCCACGGAGGAGAGGCGCTGCCGCCCGGTTACTCAGCAGATCTCCCCGGCAGCGCGGGCGGGGCGCGGGGGGCACCCGGCACTCAGGCCCCACCTGGCC
>VXAV01001087.1:143935-164871 GCA_013399715.1 Alectura lathami
CCCACCCCGGAACTGACCTCACCCGCCCGCCATGGCGGCCGCCAGCTCGCCCCGCCGCCGCCGCTGCTAGCGAGGCGCCAACGAGGGCGCCGCCATCTTGAGAGAGGGCACGACACGGGGGGCACGCCGCCATCTTTACGCGGGGCGGCATGTGTGCGGCGGGTACAATGAGAGGGAGGGGCGGGGAAGGACGGTGAGGGCTCGGGTGCCATCTTGGTGTAGGGCAGAGAGCAACATGGTGAGCGTCTTAAAGGGGCAGCCCCAGGTCTGCCCTCAGCCCTGGACAGCTGAGGGGGTCGGGGGGAGTGCCCTCGCCTGCCGTGGCAGTACGCTGGGTTCCAGAATTCCTTCATCTTCTCTTTAAATAAAGAGATTTACATCCTCCTTAAGGTTTATGGTGAATACAAGTAGTATCGACATCAAAGCTAATTAAGAGTAAGAGAGCAAAAATAATTTAAATAGCATCATTTACCACTTCTTCCTTAAGAACCAACCTATGTAAAATTTCTAGAGTGGAACGTGTTAAAAACCTCACTATTTTCCTCTAACAACAGTTCGCCAATCTACGACCACTAAAAGCACAACATTTGGTTCCTCGCTGCAGGAACAGTAACGCTGTTGTGTTGTGAAGATTTATCCAGGAGAACTTTTGCGGTAACTGAAAAAAGCAGGCTGATCCCATGGTGGCTATTTCCATTTGGCTGACTCACTGGAGGACAGCGGGCAGCATCATTTTTTTTTTAAATTCATAAAGGATACTTCAAAGGCATTCATTACGATTTCATTAGCGTACAAGACACAGTCCTGAGCGGTTAAGCACGGCCAGTTTCAACTGCTGCTACAGTACAATAAGCCTACCCGTGGCTTTCTAGGAACACGACGGGTCCTGGGGGCACAGGACCTGCGCCCTCCTGCCAGCGACACTGACTAGGCCAGGGCAACCGCTGCATTTTTGACAAACATGAGATTAAGAAGGATTGTGCATGTTTAAAATTGAAATGTGCTTTCTGCTGTACTTCAAGGGGACGCTAAGGTGGAGTTGCATGTTACCCTGAGCCAACATAAAGGCCAAATCCTGCCAGAGAAGGTGGGAGCTCGCACTCCTGCCCCAGCCCCAGCCTCACCTCCTGCTTTTAGCACTCACACCCTGCCCTGGGCCTGTTCACCTCACAAACCTGACAGAAATCTGCCCACTTTTCTACTGGATGGGCTTTTTGATGGTTTAGTGCATCCAGTGAGCTCAGCTCAGGGCCAAATGATCACGGATGGGAGCAGCAGGAGGGATCGAGCTGCTAGGCTGTGCCATGCAAATCCTGAAGGGAGCAAAGGCAAGCTCTCCTTCCAGCTGTTCGTCTCAGTGTTTGATTTACACAGAAGTTTAGCAAACAACAAGTTTGCATCTACCCGCACAGAAATTCCCTCCCACTGAGTCACAGCAGCGGGGTGCTGGGTCAGGAGTCGGGACCTTTGCATGGCAGACGTCAGCCACGTCCTCCCCTGTGCCTCACTTTTTCCAACTGCGACAGGGAGACGGCAATCACACGGGAGAGCTACATGGCCTGAGCCACCGGTGCATGTAAAGCCCTGTCACAAAAGGAAAAGCAAAGCTGAGGGAAGATAATTTCCCGTCTGAGGCTGGGATCTGTTTCCCTGACCTTCCACAGCCAGGAGCCGGCCGATGCTGCACGGTGGGATCATGGGCAGCTGGCCATTTTCTCCTGGTGAACCCAACACAGATGCCTGCACCTTCCACACCTTTAATCCATATACTCTAACAACAAGGTGAAAATTTTTGAAACTGCCCAACTGCCTTAAACATTCATTTTTCAAAATGGTCGAAACCTTCACTCAAAGTGAAATTCCCTGCCACTGCCATTGCCACACCAAAGCAATCATAGCCATACCCCACTAATTATCCTGCTACAGGTACAAGCCTGGCCAACAGGCTGGGATATTTTCCTGGGCAGCCACGATCCTCGGGCTCCTCTGTCCCCAAGCCTCTGGGAGGAAGGTGCCGGCACCCAAAGCCCTCTCCTCCCTCACCCCGGCGCTTCACAGAGCAACCTGACGCCTCCTTTTCCCCGCACGATCCCCCCCATTCGAGCGCTGCAGCCCGACTCCTGCCTCCGTGCAGCTTCCCAGACTCCTCCCAGGAAGTCCCGGCTGCAGATGAAGCGTTTTGGGGACATGCGTGCATGCGTGCGAGGGCAGCCTTAGCGATCATGCCAGACTTTTGCAGCGCAATGCATCGTCGCTCAGCTTGACGTAAGTCAGTTTTACCCCCCACTGCCGCCCCTGCTCAGGGCTGCCTCCTGCCAACGCGTGTCCTGCTGCTGCTGCATCCGCCCCGTGTTCCCTTTGTGCCATGTGCTGTGGTGGGTGCAGGGGGGTCCTTGTCCCCCAGAGCCCTTTGGGTGCACCCCAGCAGTGCCTGGGCAGCACCAGGACGGAGACCACCGTGATCAGTCCCTGCGGTGACCTTTGGGTTGCCCAAATCCTCCGTGTGCTCAGTCCTGTGTGCCCTGCACCTCGCAGGGAGCGTGGCTACGGCACTGCCTGACAACCCAGGCAGGGGAGAGGCTGACTCCG
Organism: Alectura lathami; assembly: GCA_013399715.1. Taxonomy (NCBI): domain Eukaryota; kingdom Metazoa; phylum Chordata; class Aves; order Galliformes; family Megapodiidae; genus Alectura; species Alectura lathami. Next base: position 146,525 of record VXAV01001087.1, read on the forward strand.
CTCTGAAACACTGCCCAGGGATGGGGGGGCAAGGCAGAGCCCCCTGCCCTAGCCCCAGCCATCCCACCGGGAGCAGTGCCTAATCCCGGCGCTGCCTCCAGCTCCTTGCAGGGGCTTTGTGCACAGCTCTCAGGCACTCCGTATTTTGGTGCAATCTGCTGAAGCCCTTTTTAATGCCACACCTTCATTTTGTCACCTGTGGGGTGAGTTCCCTTTGCACCCCAGAGCAGTGCCCCACCCCCCCACGCCCCCATCCCAGCACAAGGACAAGGCAGGTATTTCGCAGTCCCGAACAGATTATGCTATAGCCCCTGTTTTCCATAACTCATGCTGTTTTTTCCCACCTGGGCAGACAGATGTAAAACTGTCTGGCAGCTGCTTTGCACTTGTGGTAGAAATAACACAAAATGCACAGAGGGGACTCATGTCCTGCATTAAGGATAGGAAGTGCATTTAGGAGTGCTGACGCCTTTACCTGTGGGCTGGCCAGCTTCAAACCTGTTTTATTTTTATTTTATTTTATTTTTTATTTTTTTTTGTAGCATGATAAATTAATCTGTAGCTTGCAAAAATGAAAGTGTATGCATCCTCCAGACTCACCCCTTTTATCTAAAGTATCTAACAAAGCAGTGTTATTTTAGCTTAAATACCACGTGCTTCAGCGTTGCTGTAGAGTAGAAAAGGGGACCTGAGGTGAAGGAACAGTCTGTATCAGGCACAGATATTAATTTGTTTGGGGCCTTAAAGGAAACCTAAATGCCAAAATCCATAAACGCATATCCCTAAGGCACCTTGTTTCCCTTACCAGCCCTTCAGGGCAGCATGGCGAAGCCCCATCAGCGAAGGTAACTGTGCTGCAGGGGAGGAGGGCAGAGGCTGGAGACAGCAGGGATGAAGGAAAGCAGATGGGAAGGTGATGTTGGACACGCAGTTCACAGGGAATGCCCTCTTGCTGGTGACTGTTCTGCTCCCCCAGTGGAAAAGCAGGGGAGCCTGGAACCGGGGGAGAGGAGCAGAAGCTGCGGTTGCCCTTGTGACCCTGCCCTGGTATGTGTCACAGGCACAAAGTGCAGTCCCAGCCCTGTTTGACATTGCAGTGACAACACACAAAGCATCTGGGCTGCCTTTTCCTGTCCAGGGTGCAATAACCACGGCTTTGGGTCTGGACCTGTGCTGTGTCCCCAGCTACATGGAGCTTTTGCTTTGTGCCTGCATGTGGAGTGATTTTCTCACCCCTCTGCTTTGTGTCTGGGGGAAATGCAGGTCAGCACCCCTAGGAGTGAGACAGCAGGAGCCGTGGCATGCTCAGGAGAGCAGGACCTTCTCTGCGTCACTTCTTGCTGGAGAGGAATTGCGGCGTGGGATATAGCTCATATTCCAGCGAGGTACTGAATGCTCAGCATGACTGCTTCTGGCCTGCAGCCTGGTCCCTGGCTCAGGCTGCAGCGGTGTGGAGCCAGGGAGAGAGCCTTGGCAGTGAGAGCAGACAGGGCATGTCAGGAGAAGTCACGCTGATGTGATCTCTGTACCCAGTTATTTCCAGGTAGTCTGTTTAAAGGGAACATCTCACAAGCAAGAGAATATTCTTTATATGGAGAAAAGCTCATTGTTTGTGGGATTGCCTCATCTAAAGGTGTCTTCTGCTAAAGCCTCCTGGGTTGCAAAATACTTGGGAGATGAAATATCAGTGTCCTCTTGGAGGCAGGAACTTGCAGAGCAAGGGAATGATGTGCAGCAGGGAGTCAGTGGTGGAGGGCAGAGCATGGCTGTGGCTGCTATGTCTTCTGCATCTGCAATCAACCGTTCTGTCTGGCTACCAGGCAAATTGCAACTGGAGGAAGGAGCATCGTTGTTCTGGGAAGCAGAACAGGCTGAAATAGATTTGGGGTCCGCACAGCCCTGAGCCCCTGTTGCTCTCCAGCCCGATGGGCAGCCATCCAAGGCAGCATCACGCAGGCTGGGAATGGGACAAAGGGTTGTCAAGAGAAGAATCTATTCGTCACTTCCATGTCTGAAAGGGTTGGAGTCTTTCCTCAAAACTGGGAATTTCTAGGCTTACAGCACCGTGTTCCATCACACTTGCCAATGGTGTCATATTCTCTGACCTGTGGCCAGCAGCAGTCCTACCACAAAAAAAAATGTAGCACTGGAGCTGTTAATATTTAACCCCCAACTATCTTTTACTTCCCAAGCCATAAATCATTCTACTCCCACCAAAATCAGCTTAGGCACCAAGTCTTGCTGACTGTGAAGCCCATGGGCTTGTGCAGCAAAGAAGGGGACTGGGGGAGATGCATGGAGCTCCCCTGCACCCAGGGAGTGACTCCTGCTCGCCCTTGGCCACCTGCCTGTCACCACGGGGGAGCGCAGAGTCCACCCGCTGCCCTCTGAAACAGAGGGCTCCTTGCAATTGATTTGCAAAAATCCCTAGCTAGGACTGAACTGTATAGAAGATTCTCCACAAACTATTGTTGGAGCACTTCTCAAATGCTGGTGCAGCCTTGCTGGAAGGGCAGCAGTGAGCAGGTAAGTGGGGAGTTGCTGCTGGGGGCACCCTGTATCCCTCCCCCATCATCCCAGCACAGCAGCAAGCAGACCCTATTCCTGCACATCCCAGTGCCACATCTCAGCTGTTCTCAAGTGCCTTCCTCGTCCATGTTTGAATGCTTGCTGTGGGGATGATCATTTTCTTGGCTCGTTTCTTCACAGACGCCCTGCTCGCGTCCCCACTCTGGCTTTTCCTGGTGCATTAAGCATCATTTGTCTCCAGTTTGCAGTCCCCTCGCTGTCTGGTTGCGTTTTCTCCTGCGCTGCTGAGTTACTCCATTCTGCCTCTGCTGTTTTTCATCATCCGTGTGATAAATTCCCCGTCAATCACATCACATCTCTCCCACCACACTCATCCAAGTGGAAGGAGGGTTTTGCTCTGCATGCTTCCCACTGTTTCCCCCTAGCCATGACGCATGTGGACGTTAGACACCAGTCAGGCGAGCGGTACCCCGGTGTCTCCATGCACAGGCTGACCTGTGAGCTGTGCTCCCCTCCTGCCTGGTTTTGCCCTGAACTTTGGCTGCAGAAGCCAGGATTTAGTTCAGGATTGAGAGCAACTGCAGGCTCCAGCGGGACAAAGGAGCAAACACCACTTCCGCCACTCCTCAGGGCAGTGTGGAATAAAAGTGTTAGTTCTTTTAGGAAAAGGGGATGTTTAGTGGCCTGTAGAGAACAAGGAGATCTTTCTTATGGCGGAAAATGGAGGCTGTGGAAGGCAAAAGCCTGACGTCTGGGGTTATTGGCCTGGCTGTTAGAGCCCAGCTGAGCTCATTTGACCCCATGATTTATTGCAACTGCAAACAAGATTTAAGGTATTGCTACTGCCCCAGCGAGTGCACCCATGCTTCTTCTGTGTTTGCTTTCTTGTTGAAACCTGTAAAAGAAACATCCTCCTCTGCCAGCTCTCGTCTGTCCGATCTCCCAGAGAAAGTGCGTGAAGCTTCTTCAGCAGCCCCTGCACAGGTCTTGCTGCCCTGGAGTGGGTCAGCAGAGGCGGGAGGGCACATCTCCTACTGGGGCAGCCTCGCCAGGAGGGCACTTCCCCTTTGCTCGTGGCCCTGCTGCCACCAATGGAAGCTCCAAGCTCTATTTGTCTCTCTTCACAGGCAAAAATGTCAAGGCCAGTGCAAGCTCGGAGGCTGGAGGGAGTCGATAAGAATATCTGGTGAGTTAAGCTGCTATTGGGCAGCTCCTGGTTTACTCCGGTGGTAAATGTGGTCTTAGGCAGCCTAGTATCAGAAAGACACCGGCGCGGTCACACAGCACAGAGCAGCACGCTCACTCGGCTGCTTTGTGCTTGCTCAGGAAGTGCATCGGGGTAATTTTGCCCCGTGAGACCTCACGCTGGCTCAGCTGCCTACCTGCTGCTCCCGCTTGGTGCTGTATCAGCTGTCCCGTGTTTTCCCGGGGAAGGAGGGTGGCAGCACCTCATAGTGCATTGCACCGCATCCCATCCCGCTGCCCGAGCGACCCTGGCAGTCCCCCAAATCTGAGCCAAGTGATCACAGCACGCTGGCTTCAGCCTAACCCTGCTTCAAGCCCAGCCTCGGGCACTGCCAGCAGAGAGGCAGGCAAAGGGCTGCTGCTAGCCCTGCTCCCAGCCTGCCCAGCACACTGTGGCACTGGGAACACCGCTTGCTTGAAAATGGGGCTTCAATGGGCTTTGCTGAAAGCTCTGCTGTGCCTCTCTTCAAGCTACAAACTGCCTATGAGATGCTGAGTGTGAGATGGGCAGCTGAGTGAGTTCCACCAGCCATAACCCTGCAGAGGCCTTCATGGTGTTTGGTTGCTAATTTTTGCAGAACTGGCCTCATCTTGAAAACCTCGGAGGCCTCTCTGGTCTGATCAGAAGTGGTGCACGGCTTCAGCCATGACCGCACACTCAGCTGTGTCCTTCAAAAGAATTAAAACCCTTCCAGTGCAATAGCGGCTGGCCCTGTTTTAATTGAAACAGGTCTGAAAAGCCCTGTGCTTGGTGCAAACAGCCCTGCTTTGGAGACACCCACCTCGCTCCCTGCCAAAGGGATGCTGGCAAGCAGAGCCAGCGTCAGTGGGCTGCCTGGACCCTTTGTAAGTGCTTGCTCTTTTCTTCCTTCCATATCCAGGGTGGAGTTTGTAAAACTGGCTGCCACCTACTCCACGGTGAACCTGGGCCAGGGCTTCCCCGACTTCCCCCCACCGGACTTCTTGACGGAGGCGTTCGCCAGAGCTGTCAGCGGGGAGAGCCACATGCTGAACCAGTACACACGTGCCTTCGTGCGTGGACAGAGCCCTGCTAGGCGGTACCCATGAGCCTTGCCCACCAGATGGGCCAGTGCTTTAACAATCTCGTGGCCCTGAGCAAAAGGCTGCGTGCAGCTGCGACCCTCCAGCTGCTGTGGTGGGCAGGTGGAAGCGACCCAGATTTGCATTCGCTGGGGATGACAGAGACATTTCCCCCTTGCAGCAGCTTCCAGCTTTGCCTCTGTCTTCCTTCCAGGAGGGCCAGATGCTGCTTTGCCATTGCAGAGGTCAGGGTGGCAGTTAACAGTGTCTGAAATGCCCATCTGACAGTGCTGGCTGGGCCAGGAGAAGCTGCTCTCATTTAAATAGGACTTCTGTCACCTGCAATTGCAGTGACAGAGCTGGCAATAGCTGGGATACCCTGCAAAATAAATAGGAGGGAATTATTTCCAGGCAGGATCATGCCCCTGCTTTTCTGCAAGGGCACATTGGGTGCTGGAGCAGGGGACCAGCGGGCGCAGGGTTTATTGCTGAAACTCCCATGCCACGAGGCATGATTGTGAAACCGACACAGAGCACTTGGCTGCCCAGACCCATCCAAAGGGCTCGTCCCTGTTTCAGAAGGCTTCTAGCACCCAGTTCCCACCCGCCCTCTCACCCCACAGGGCCACCCGCCCCTGGTGAAGATCCTAGCCCAGCTCTTTGAGAAGGTGCTTGGACGAGACCTGGATCCTATGACCAACGTGATGGTGACTGTGGGGGCTTACCAGGCCCTTTTCTGCTGCTTCCAGGCTTTCGTTGATGAAGGTGATGAGGTAAGGCAATGGCTGGGCTTGTTGCATCGGCAGCCTTCCCCCAGGAGAGCCCTTCCTGGGTCTGCTGGCGGCTGCAGCCTGTTTTCTTAGTTCTTTTGCAGAGCGAAAAAAGGCTTTATCCAAATTTCCCAGTATTTGAGCTTCCAAAGGGAAAGCTGAAGTTGGGTATGGGCTCATTTCTGTGTAAAGCAAAATAATCCTTTTCCCTGAGTGATGTTCTTCCCTATTCACTGCCCACTGGCAATGCAGGTTCTCCATGTTACAATAATTCAGGGATTAAGGTCTGAGCAGGGCCAGGAGGATGCTGACCTGCCCCTCTCTTCCAGGTGATAATCATCGAGCCCTTCTTCGACTGCTATGAGCCAATGGTGAAAATGGCTGGTGGGACACCTGTGTTCATCCCGCTGAGACCGGTGAGTGGGTCAGAGCAGAGCCACCGAGGAGGGAAGAGGACTCATGCCATGGTGAGCAGTAAGCGAAGGGCAGAGGCAGCAAAGCAAGCTGAGATTCTCCTCTGTTCTCTCTAGAAAGCTCCAAAAGATGGAAAGCTGATGTCTAGTGGAGATTGGCAGCTGGACCCAGCCGAACTGGCTTCTAAATTCAGCGAACGGACAAAAGCCATCGTCCTGAACTCGCCTAACAATCCTCTGGGCAAGGTAACACGTCTGCCCTTGCTGTGGACAGCCCTGAGAGAGACCACTGGGGTGCTCCAGCTCACACAGCCCCGTCTGTGGCACAGCAGCAACTCCACCTTCCTGGCACATGAGGAAAAGGGGTTTTGTGGTCTGCTGGCATTTTTAAGCCCAGTGTTGTGTGCCAGCAGTAGCTTCATCCTGTGAGATCATTGCTGCTGCCCACCGTGGCTCTGGAGATGCAAAGGGCGTACAGCAGGGCCCAGAAACGCTGCTGCTGCATCTCAGCTCTGCTCCCTTCCTGCTGCAGGTGTTCAGCCGAGGGGAGCTGGAGCTCCTTGCGGATCTGTGCGTGAAGCACGATGCCCTGTGCATCAGTGATGAAGTGTATGAGTGGCTGGTCTACGATGGGAAGGAGCACATCCGCATCGGTATGGTGAATGGCTTGGCTGAGCCTGGGCATCTCCTCTGGGTACAGCATCTTTGGGCAGCTCCTTTCCGGGAGGGAACTGGGGATGTAACTGGGGCTCCCTGGCAATTGTCAGGGCAGCTTGCATGCACAGCTCTGGCAGGCACATCTCCCTGTAAAAGGCATTTTGCTGCACTTTGATCTCGGTCTCTATGCCAGGTCTTAAACTGGAGTCCTGACTTCCAGAACCAGTGAGATGAAACAGAGCTGGCTTCACAATATGAGATCTGGAGGAAAGAGCCCTTTGGCTCCAGTGAAACTGGATATTGTCCCGTACTGTGTAGAGCCACAGTTATCTGGGTGTCTCTAGTTTAGGGCCATCCATTTCGGCATGATTTCAGAGGCCTGTGCCTCCTGTTGCCATGACGTGCAATTACCCTCTTGCAGGGAGATGGTGCCTGGCACCTCTGGGAACCCCTTGGGCTGGTACATGGGTACGAAACCACTTGATCACAAAGAGACGCTCTTGAGAAATCTGGCTGGCTGCTTGGGATGTGCTTTGGTGCCCATCCAGGGGAAAAATGCCATCAGCACCCAAGAGGCCATTATGGTTGTGGTGGGCTAAGAGCTCTCACCGTGTTATTATCGCAGCTCAGACATGAGCATGCTGAGCTCTGCCAATCAGTGTTTCTCTCGTTTCATTGCCAGCCAGCTTGCCAGGGATGTGGGACCGCACGGTGACCATCGGGAGCGCTGGGAAAACCTTCAGTGTCACTGGATGGAAGGTGAGTTCCCCAGCACCTTGTCTCCCCATCCCTGTCCCTTTGCTCTAGGGCCTGGGTGACATTGGGCACAGCAGTGTGCAAGTGTCCTCACTGCTGGCTTTGAGCATCAAAGTACCAACGCTACTTTACAATAGCCCTGTCTGGAAAGTACGGTGAAGCCAGCACAGGCAAATAAGTGGGGCCAGAGGAGGTACCCAGAGACTTAGCACCTCCCTGGCCATAGGTGGGCTGGACCGTTGGACCCAACCGACTGCTGCAGCACCTGCGTACCGTGCACCAGAACTCGGTGTACCACTGTGCCACGGCCGCGCAGGTAAGGCAGCTCCCCGCAGCCAGCCCTGCAGTCCCCAAACCATCCTCAGCCGTCTTTCCATCAGGGACTGGCTCCTCTCCCCTCGCAGGAGGCTGTGGCTCAGGGTTTCCAGAGGGAGCTTGAGCGCTATGGGAAACCAGACAGCTACTTTGTCCAGATGACCAGGGAGCTGCAGCAGAAGAGAGACCAGCTGGTCCAGAGCCTGGTCTCAGTGGGGATGAAACCCATCATACCCGAGGGCACCTACTTCTTGGTGGCCGACATCTCCGAGTTCAGTGAGTCATGCAGCTGTGGCGTTGCTTGGGCAGGGCTAAGGAAGGGGTCGGCTTGGTGTGGTACCATCAGCAGGGACAGGAGCCTGCACAGACCTCATCCAAAGAGGGGAGGGACCATACTGTGTTTGCTCTCTGACTTCCCAGAGGCTGCGGGTTTGGGGCTTGGCTGGGGCACCCATCCACAGCCTCTGCACTGCTCCTCCTGCAGAATCCGATGTCCCTGACATCCCCAATTCTGATGAGCCCTACGACTCCAGGTTCGCAAAGTGGATGACAAAAAACAAGGTAAATTTGTCTGCCCCTTTCCACTGTGCCGACTGTGGGTGGGTTTGCACCCTCACAGGAGCCAGCAGCAGCGACAATAACGCCAGCAGGCAATGTGCCCATCCAGGCCTGGTTTTAGGGTGGAACAAGCTGGGCTGTTGCTCGTGGCCATGGTGCCAAGCAGGGCTGGGGCTCTCCTAGCGACATACGTGTGTCCAGCAGCCCAGGGCCAGGGATCATTTGGGGTCAGTCAGCAGCTGGCCTCAGCTTTGTCAGCCTGAGCAGAGCACCAAGGGCATCTGCAAGCCTGTCCACGAGACTTGTGAGCAATAGGCGACAGCTTCGCCCTCAGGGCAGTTACCTCAGCTCCACTCCTTCCCCTCTGCAGGGACTGGCCGCCATCCCGCTCTCTGCTTTCTACTGCGGGGCCCACAAGAACACCTACAACAGCTTCGTGCGGTTCTGCTTCGCCAAGGTGAGACGCGCGGCAAGGTGAAGCTGGGGGTAGCGGTCAGGGCTGTGCAATGGGGCGAATGCCGAGCGCCTCGGGCATGGAGCACAGCACTGCAGCAGGGCCTGGCCGGCCTGAGCCCCTCAGGCAGACACAAGTGGAGCCAGGAGGTGTTGGAGCCAGAAGTGCTGCCCGTGAGGGTGCCACGATTCCCAGTCAGAGCCGGGAGCCTCCCGGGCACGCGTTCAGCTGCCCAGGGCCCTGCCCCAGGTCTGGCTGTGCCCATGTCACACTGAACACAGGGTGAGAACATGATTTTTGTATGAAAAAGGAGTGTGTTGAGGGGAAAGGGCACTTGGCTGGGGGCCACTAACTGAGCCTGTGGTCTCTGTTTAGGAGGATGCCACACTGAAGGCAGCAGACGACATACTGCAAAAATGGAAACTGAAGAAAACTGCTCCCTGAAGGCACTGGGGAGGGAAGCAGGCTCTCCATGACTGTTCTTTCTCTTCCTTTATTTGGCTACAAACTTTGCTGCATCCTTATTTTTATGCTTTCAACCACATTTTCTGTCAGACAAATGGGTAAGATTTGCCAGACCGAGGGTCTGGGGACATTTCTGTCACTGTGAAATGACTGCACCGTTCGCAAGCAGCGAGCCTTCGTGTGCGCTACCAGCATTCAATATTCCTTCTTCATGTTTAAAGACTTTGCTGACCAGTTCTGGGATGTGTCGAGCAAGACACAAGGTAAGGACAGCTCCTGGGGTCTCTTCCACCACCAAACTCTGAAATGGCATTTCAGGGCCTACCTTCAGGGCCATGCTGGGGGGCAAGGGTGCCTTGTCTCGCCCCGCAACATCACTGCCCATCAGCACATTGATTCCTGTGATCCTGGAAACTGTAACCCTGGAGAGATAATGTTTCCCATAGTTAGGAATATTCCCATTGTTTTTTCTGTGCATCTCTGGGGAAGGTGACCACAGGTCCAGTAACCAGCTGCCCTCAGGGCCTTTAGATGTAGCACGGCTATTGCCAGACCTTCTCCCTGTACCCTCACATTGCCCAGTGCGTGCTCGGGGCTTGGCAGCATCCCCTGGGCTGCAAAGCAAAACCTGCAGCCTCCGACGGGCACCCATGGCCAGGAGGAAAGGCCCAGTGGCCTTGGGCTGCTGCCAGGCTGGTGGGGCAACGCAAGCAGCGTTTTGGCAGGTAGTTCTTGCGTCATTGTTGATTTTAGTTTGGATAAAGATGTCAAACAGCATCATCAATCACGCAGGAGTGATGTGCAACAGAGCGCGCGATAAATGTTTGTGACTGTTAAATTATTAAAGTTGGATTAATTGAAGAGTAAATGCCTGTGTAGTTCTAGGGCTGACGCAGATCTCCTGGAGAGCTGCCACCCGTTCCCCGTGCAATGTCTGCGTTGTGCCACATCCCACGGCAGCGCTCTGCAGGATTTCTGCGTTGGGCTGCAGCTCTGGGTACAGGGCCCTGTTGGGAGCAGCAGCACTGACCCACAGGAAGGAGGCAAATGTGGCAGGAGAGGCATCTGCTCTCACCCGTCTGCCGCAGTCAGCGAGGAGAAAGAAGGGTGCTGCTCTTGTACGCCATGTGCCGAAAACTGGGAAAGCTGCCATGGCTGAAAGCAGGTGAACAGCTGCCAGGCTGGATTGTTACCACAAAGAATGTTGCAACATCCTCAGGCACGTGGGTTTTCACTGCAGGCTGTGACACGCCCTGCAGGGGGCAGAGAGCGTACCCCCCTCACCCGAGGCGCAGTGCCGTGCAAATATTCGTGCACGCCCCCCGCGGGGGGCTGCTGCGCACCCCGCCCCGCCTCGGGCACCCATCCTCCCGCACGACCCAGCAACTCCTGCTTAGCTTCAGAGGCCGCGCGGGGCTCTAAGCGCTGCCCCGCCCCCTGCCCGCCCATTGGCTCGCGTGACGCCCGGCTCCCCCCCAGCGCGGGCGGGCACCGCCGCCCTCTGGCCAATCAGGACGGCGGGAGGGGGGGGCGTGGCCGAGGAGCGCGCGCAGAAGATGGCGGACGGCGGCGCGGCGAAGCGGCCCAGAGGGGTGCGGGTGGCCCCTGGCGGGGAGCCGAGCGGTGACGGGCGCTGTGCCCCGCAGGTTGCGGAGAGGAAGGTGGACTGGCGGCGCTGGAAGAAGGAGAGTAAGGCCAGGCCCCCCGCGGGGGATGGGGAGGGGAACGCGGCGGGGCCGCGGCCGTCCCGGAGCCCCGGGGGGACCCTCGTGGTGCCGCCCAGGCGGCCTGCCCCGAGCGCTCCCGGCTCGGAAAGAAGGGGGTTTTGTGCGCGCTAGGGAAGGCGGAGAAGAAGAAATGGAAGGAGCTGAACCTGCTGAAGAAGCTGGAGAAGCAGCGGATGCGGGAGCTGGCAGAAAAACAAGCCGAGAAGGAGGAGGAGCAGAAGGAAGACAGAGGTGGGGAGGGTGAGGTGGAAGGGCGGGGGGAGCGGGGCTGGGGAGACAGGCAGCCCCGCGGCCCGTCAGAAGGGTGACAGGAGGGTGACAGGAGGGTGACGCTCCTCCTCGTAGATCTGTCGGGGAGCAACCCACGTGCACCAGCAGGCAGAGCCACAGTGCGGTCAGCGCTGCGCGAGAGGCCTCTAAGAGAAAGCCCCTGGTTAAAGTCTAAGCAACTGAGGATGTGTTTTAGCCCCACTACCTCTGCAGCTGAAGGACATAATGCCATTTGTGCAGCCACGGGGCTGCGGCTCTCCCCTGACCGCCCTCTGTTCCCAGGGCGGCACTACACGCTGAGCGTGGCCCTGCCGGGCTCCATCCTGAACAACGCGCAGTCGCTGGAGCTGCGGACCTACCTGGCGGGGCAGATCGCCCGAGCCTGTGCCATCTTCTGTGTGGATGAGATCGTCGTCTTTGACGAGCACGGAGAAGATGCCAAGTAAGGATGAGCTGTCCTGTTCTGCAGAAGGCATTTCCGTTGTGCTCCTTCAGGCTTTTCTTTAGCTGAGACCAGGGAAGAATCATCTGTACGACAGGCAAGCGCTCATGAACACCAGCAGCACAGGGCGCCTGTGCCACAAGGCACTTAGCTGCCTTGGACACTGGGACCATTTCTGGCAGCAGGAGATCAAATTTTCCCGTACTTTGCTGAAACCTTGCTGTGAGTGAACAAGGCCTGTTCCTTCAGCTTCTGGCCCTGCGTCTGCGCTAGCTGGCCAAGCCTTGCAATCCTGTAGCATCCAACTGCTGGCTTATATCAAAAAACAAATACATAACGATTAAAAACAAAACCGAAAAGATCTTTGGCTTGGAGAGAGAGGTCCAAATAGCACTTGTTAACAGTCTCTACCTCTGAAGTAGCCCTTCTTTCCTAGGCAGGCCCTTTATTTCTTTGGGGGTTGAGGGGGGAGGTATCTGCTGTTCTTAGACTATGCAGGAAGTGTTGGTCTTCTGGAGACCTGACCCTTGGAGCTGTGCAGGCTTGTACTGAGTTCACACTGTTCTCTCTCTCTCTTTCAGGACCGTGGAAGGGGAGTTTGAAGGAATTGGAAAGAGAGGCAAGGCTTGTGTGCAGCTGGCTCGGATCCTGCAGTACCTGGAGTGCCCTCAGTAAGTCCACCCTGGTCAGACTGTGCATCAGATTAACAGCAGAACTGGCTGCCAGCTGGGACCAGCCGATGACTTGCGTGGGTATCTCATGCTGGAGGCTCTGTGAGCAGGAGCTCAACTCTGCTTGTGTTGCATGATTTGCAAAAACACAGGATCTGATTGTTTCATGGCTGGTTCAGGAGTTTAACTGAAAGAACAGCGGGGACTCAAGGGAGCTAGCCATGCTTCTCCTTGTACTTAGTTCCTTTTGAGTCAGTACAAAGCTAGAACCGAGGTTTGAATTTCTTATTAATAACTGTTTCCCTATTTGAACCTTCTCTGCTAACAGGTACCTGAGGAAATCATTTTTTCCAAAACACGGGGACCTGCAGTTTGCAGGTAATGATTCAGTTGTCTCTGTCCTAGGCTGTTCTCTCCCCTTTCCTGAGCTCTGGCTCTCACTTTGCATGGGCTGCACAGAACTTAAAATCTTTTCCCCACCTTATAGCACGGGTGAGGTGCTCTGCTCCACTGGACCAGAGGAGCTGGAACAGCAGAGCAGCTGTACTTGCACGTGTTCCTGTAGTTTGTGTCTTACCCTTAGCTGTTGCTTTCCTGTGCGCTTTTCCAGGGCTCCTCAACCCCCTGGACAGCCCCCACCACATGCGGGTGGATGAAGAGTTGGAGTACCGAGAAGGTGTCGTGTTGGACCGGCCAACTAAGCCGGGCAGAGGCTCTTTCGTCAACTGTGGCATGAAGAAGGTACATCTGTGTGTAACCCACAGATCCCGAAACAACTTGCCCTGTCTCTCTGGCAGATCTGAAGCAGGCACAGTGGGTTACTGCTGGCTTTTGAACATCGTGCTTCGTAGCAGGCTGCGATGGGGTTTAATGCTGTAGCCGTCCTGTCCTTGTGGGTTGTTAATGTTCGTGGCATCCCAAGTCCTGGCAGCCCTGCCCATTCCAGCACGTTACTGCTTTGCTGCTGGGTTTGAACCTTTGAACAGTAAAGTAAGTCTCAGGCTGCTGACCCAGCCATCCTGAGCTTGGCCTGCACAGACCCTGATCCCAGAGCTCATTCCAGCTCCAGGCCAGAACAGACTCTCTCCTTCAGAAGGCTCCTTTCCCTCCCCACCTTTCCCCGTACTTCCAGACTGTCCTGACACTGATGGTGGCTGTCTCTGCAGGAGGTACAGATTGACAAGCAGCTGAAGCCCGGTCTGCGCGTCACTGTGCGCCTGCAGGAACCGCAGAATCCAGGTAATGTACCATTCTGTTGGCATCTGTGAACTTTACTCCTGCAGCAGCTGTGTGACAGCCTGTGACAGCTCTGTGTTCCCTTTCCTACACACATAATTTAGTAACACCCTCACCATAGCTCCTGCTTCATGGGAAAGATTTGTCATCTCTGACCAACAGCAAGCAGCCCAAGCACACTCACTTGCAGAGCATGCTCAAACAGATGGCTCTTGGCTGTGCAACCACAGGAGAAACCTCAGAATGTGGCTGGTCAAATTCAGCTCTCACGGGGCAGTCACAGGGGTTGTTCATCAATTTGCTTCCCTTTCAGAAACTAAAGTGCGGAAGGGCATTGTGGTGTCCTCGCACCACCCGCGGACGGTGTCAGGCTTGTACTGGGGTTACAGTGTCCGCCTTGCCTCCTGCCTGAGTAAGTACCTCGTGTCAAAGCCCACAGTGGCATTACAGCCCAAAAGCCCTGCAAAATCCTTTTCCACTGTCTTCCGACAGATTGTGTCTCCTAGGAGAACCATAAGCTGTGAGTCAAGGAGTGGCTCCTGGTACCTGCTTCAGCTTTGAGGTGCTGCAGCTGAGTGCCAGGAAACTCCTGCTGAAAGGGAATTATACAGGACAAGGGGTCATTCTTCAGTTAGAAGATGCAGTAGTGGCAAAGGAAAGCGGCTATTTCTGCTGCTGCCACTGACCTGTGAAGCATTTGAAGCTGCCCAGAAGGCACATGGGTGGGAGCGCCACAGGATAACCACATGCTGTGTCTGTTTCCCAGGCGCTGTCTTTTCGGAGTGTCCATTCAAGGAAGGCTACGACCTCTCCATTGGGACCTCAGAGCGGGGTAGCTCCGTGGACCAGGTCACTCTCCCATCCTTTAGGTTTGTGTCTCACTTCCTCAGCCCCACTCAGAGCCCCCAGTGAGGCCTGGTGCAGGCAGCATTGCTGCACTGTGGCCTTGGCATTCTCCCAGGTGGGATCACCCTTAAATGAAAGGGCAAGATCTTGTGGGCTCCCTGCTGTGCTCTTCTGCTCCCTTTTACACCAAGGCGCATTCCTCTGCGTCACCAGAGCTGGGGCAAGATCTCCTGGACAAAGCCAGATCCTTTCCCCTTTCTCTGGAGCGGGTCCTCCCAATTCAGTTGGCAGCAGGGACTGCTGCATAGCTAGGTGCTGTGGGGCTTGGTTAGGGAGGTGGCTGCACTGGGCAGTTGTCAGCAAGGGACACAGTTGCCTACTTCAGTGGCACAGAGGAACTGAAGCACAGACCCAGCTACTTCAACACAAGAAGTCAGTCAGCTTCTTGCAGATCAAATTTAAAATGTTTCTATGAAGACAATTCTTCATCACCTTGGAAGGTTCAGGGTGCATGAGAAGCTGCCCTGTGTAAATCTGCATTGGTAGGGGGGTAAGAGCCATTCTCCTCTCTAACCCCATCCCTGTGCTCCCCCATAGGCACGCCCTTGTTATGTTTGGAGGTGTTCAGGGCTTGGAAGCTGGGGTTGATGCGGACACAAACCTGGAGGTCACCGACCCGAGCGTCTTGTTTGACTTCTACCTGAACACCTGTCCCAGCCAAGGCAGCCGAACCATCCGAACAGAGGTAGGGCAGGTGGCTGATGGCACATTTCTGCCTCTGGCAGTGACACATACAGCTGTTCGGTTGTTCCCCATGGTGATGCCTCAGCCAAGAGCTGCTGGCTTGCCCAGCGGTCCCTCACCAAAGGCAGCAGTTCTGACTGCACGTTGGCCTGTTCCAGGAAGCGCTGCTCATCTCTCTGTCTGCACTGAGACCTCACATCGATGCAGCTGTGAAGACACCTGCTGACACCTGAGGGAAGGAAAACCACTGACCCTGTCCTCCCTTTTGAACTGCCTCAGGAAAGAACCCCTTGCTATTCAGCTGCAGAGAATCACTCCAGGAGCCTGGCAGGGCCCACCTGGGGGAAGCTGAAGACACAATGTGACTAAAGCTGGCCACACTGCTCAACCAAGTCACCAGCTTCTGCAGGGACCAGCGAGTCCGGAGCCTTCCGCCAAGCGCTGTGGACAAGCCTGGCAGCAAACTGAGTCTCAGCAATTCAGATGTCTTGGG
Organism: Alectura lathami; assembly: GCA_013399715.1. NCBI lineage: Eukaryota > Metazoa > Chordata > Aves > Galliformes > Megapodiidae > Alectura > Alectura lathami. The sequence goes on from VXAV01001087.1 coordinate 162,157, forward strand.
TGGGGAATAAAAGAAGACAGTACCAAACCTGAGCTTCCTTGAAGTCCACGTGTGAGCGTGTTGTGTAGATGAGCAGTCAGCATCCAGATATCTTGCATTCTCTGTGCCCCTGCAGCAATGTGGCCTTCAGACTTGAAAGAAGAAATTTGATCCTTATGCCAAGCAGGTGTTCCTGTCACACAGGAAGCCTGACACACCAGCCCCCTTCAGCTCAAAGGCTTCATCCTTCCCAAGGGCAGGAAGGGCTGGACGTTCAGTTGGCTCTCAGGGCTTAAGCACATCACCATACCTTGTTTGGTTCCATCTGTGATGCCTTAAGCTCTGCCTACAGTGAGCTCAGACAGGAAAGCAGCTGCAAAAGCTGGCTTTGTCCTTCCCCCTTCCTGCTGAGATATCCAGGGACTTTGATAAGAGCAGATAAAAAACAACCACTATTTTGGCTTTTCAAAGCTTTACTGCTAAAACCATTTTCTGAAAATCATACAAGTCCTTTGGACGCAAGTGCGGAGACCTCTCGCTGTACCCATCCTGCTCCTGTCCCTTCCTGCTAAACACAGAAATTGAACAGCTTCCCTTTGTGTGTGGCTCCTTGAGACACAAGGGGAGCAATTACAGAGACACCACAGCACTGCAGCTTAGGGCAAGTTCCAGAGTGCTGTCTGTATGCCCAGGAGCCCTGCATACAACCTGCCCTCAAGACACGCTTCTCTGTGTTTCACTGGTATGTGGAACTGGTGAAAAGGGTTGAAAGAAGCATTGCTTTCTTCTTTCCCATATTTAAAATTGCACCAGAAAATATTACTCTGGACTGCTGTTGTCACAGGCCCTTCCAGAGGATACTTGGATTCCGTTAGTCAGGGTTCAACGCTTGTTTCCAGCTGTGATGGCTTTCAAGTTACTTGTTCTCTTCAAGATGTTAGGGACAAAGAGGAGCCCCGAGGCTCGCTCAATGCTCTCGATGGGAACCAGGAACCGCTCCAGGGGGATTTTCTCATCCACAGGGCTGTTGGGCATCACATAGGAGCGCAGCTCAATCTCCCCGCTCTCCTTTTCCAGGATGAGCACCTTGAAGAAATGGGTGGGGACGGCCACATTGTTCTTCCCAATCACCTGGTACTTGACGTACATCTTCCCATCCGCCTCCATCCTGCACCAACAGTGATGTCCAACGTTACCTCCTAGTCTGGTGCCACTTCCACCCCCTCACCTCTCCACCTCCACCCCTAAACGAGCCCCCCCTCCACACACACACTGAGGCAGGGAGCAGCCCTGCTTCTATGGTACAGATGTAAAAATGGGTGACATGGCGAGGATGAGCTTTACATGGGGTCTGCTCGCTCCAGATCCCTGCCTCACCATCTCTACTTTAATAGCCTTTCATTACTTCCTACTGTAAAGAGATCTCAGCTTGTAAGAACTCCTCTTCATAGTCCTACATAAATATCTTTGTCCACTTAAGAGCGTGACATCTGCAAACAGTCCATGAAATGAAACCTGGGAGCTTTCTTCTGCAGGGAGGGAGGCTGCAGTCTGATCTGTTAATCTAATCGTCTAATACTGCTAGATAACTAAAAACTGCCAACAAAAGTGACGAGGTTACCCTGTATCTCAAGAAACCCACCTTATGTACCCCCATATTAACTGACCGAATAGGAAATGTATACCATGATCCCAATCCTAAGAACTAAGAAAACACCTTTCTGCAGAAACGCTGCACATTGCTGGTCTCACCTACAGGTGGGCTCTTGGCAGTTCACTCCTGGTTTCAAGCAGCTGGGAGGCTGCAAGCCCTCAGCCTGCTTTAGCTGCCCAGCACGACACATCCTCGAACGCAGTCCTGACTGGGTCCTCGTGTTTACCTGGGCAGGTAAAGAGGTCCCGTGCAGACGTAGACGTTCTTGTTGTTCCTTGCCAGGCTTCTGCTGTATTTCTCAAGGTTATTCCAGGCGTTTTTGTTTAAATGAGGAACCTAGAACAGAAAGAGGGTGACATGGACAGCAAAGTCAGTCACTAGGGCACTTCCTTATTGTTCAGGGTTTTCCCCATAGGTTTTCCACCTGCCTTTTCTGTAAGGCTTCTGGGGCGCTCATGGCACTGTGAAAAGAGGTCACTCCTGTCACCTCCACTCTGGAAGCTGCGCACGGAGAGGTCCTGCTGTGCACTCCCGGGAGCAGAACCCACAAACCCCGCAGCACGACTTCCGCAGGCACCCGTCCGCCTGTCGTCGTTCCTCACTGACCGGGTCCCTCCCACGGCCAGAACACAGCCACCGCGCAGGAACCCTGCCGCCCCGAGTGAACCCGGTCACCTCGGCCCCTCTCCGCCAGAGCCGCCCCAGGCCGTGGTTTTTGGTCCTGAAGGCTAAAAGGCTTCGAGCCGCAGGCACCTACCTGCGGGGCGACGTTGCTGAGGTAGAAGGTGTCCTGCATGGCCTTCTGGCTCCACTTGTGGTTGGCGGCAGCAGCCAGGTGGCCGCGGTCGAAGCCGCTGCCCCGGTAGTCGGCGTTGGTGGCCCGGTGGTACTCGTGCACCGAGTCGTCCTCCTGGAAGTCGCAGGCGGCGCGGTCGGAGGCTCCGCTCAGCGTCTCCCGGTTGAGCTGCTCGACGACCCACAGCGCGCTGCGGCTCCGCGGGTCGTAGCACAGCACGTAGGACTCGCGGCTCCGCAGCTGCGCCAGCCCGGGCAGGCCGTACTTGGCCAGCTCGGTGCGGGCC
>VXAV01001087.1:165317-176909 GCA_013399715.1 Alectura lathami
AGCTCACGCATCCAAACCCGCAACGGGCGCCGGTGCGAGCCTCGGGCCCCCCTGCCCCGGGGACGCCGCGGTTCTCGGCCGGCACGCACCGAGGGACGCTCGTTTCCTAAAGGAAGCGTTATAAAAATAGTGTTTAAAAAGAAGCATAAAAGAAGTAGTTTCAGAGTGATGAAGTGTTCTCTAGACCCTGTTCTGGCAATTTTTACAGCCAAGGTAAAAGGAAAAAAAAAAAAAAAAAGTGTTTTCTTTTGACACACCACCAGGTGCATTCCTCTCCCTCTGGGAAAGGGCATTTTAGAGCATGCTGAGCAGCTAAAACAGTCACTGATGCTCACCAAGGGAAAACAGCCTCTGCTTCCCCACACACTCCAGCCCCCCCCCCAACTTCTGGCCTGCATTGCACTCACTGCCAAAGTGTGAATAAGTCTCGGATAGCACACAGAACTCACTCAAAATCAGCGTGTTCTGTATGACCACCATCGAGCACCGAACCTCCGGTATCCCCTTCCTTCCACCTCCTTGTCCAAGCCACAGACTTCCACAGCACGAGCTACAGCCTGAACCTCCCTTAAGCTGAAGGCAGCAGACCTCCTCCTCCCAGGGAGGGCCCACCTCTCCCCGCATCCAGCACAGTGTCCTGTTCTCCCTCCCCGTTGCGGATGTGTCCCCGCACCCTGCTGCCTGTGAGGAACAATTCCCAAGAGCTATTCGAGTGTCCTCTGTTCAGGCTCCTGTGAAACCAGGTGTCCTCAAGGCACCCCAAATCATCACCTTCCGACCCAGACCCGAGCTCGCTGCTCCTGTAGCACCTTAGGACTGACAGAAATCAGAGGTGGAAATGTCTGCAGGGTGGAGCAGCCACTGCTTGGCCACGCAAGCAAGGAACCACCGTAAGTTAGTTAATGCTGTCTGACCTCCAAAAACAAAAATAAAATCACTAAGGGCCTTTGAGGAGTGAAGACGTGGAAACTAATGAGGAGATTCTAAAGCTGGTAACAAGACTTTTTCTCCCCTCAGAAAATCCAGAATAAGGAAATGGATGGCCCAAGTCCTTGGAAAGCAGAACAACTCCCTTCAAAGCCCTTTTCAGCAGGGGAACAAAGTCCTGCCACACAGGAGGGGTTGAGGAGAGACATGAAACAGCTTTTCACGTAAAAACCGCTCTTGTCTGGGTGTATCAAAGTTGTTACGAGTTTTCCCCCAAAGAATAACTCAATCAGCTGAGCATAGGCCTGTCTAGATACAGCTAGAGAATTTATCCCAGAGAACCGCTCCTGCAGCCAAAGCTCTCACCTCATCCCACCGCAAGCTCCTTTTAAAAGTGCTTACCATCACCCCCGAAAAGAAAAATAAACCAGCACAACAGAAGCCCTTTGACACCTGGGAAGGGAGGAGACGGCAAGGACACCCACACCCAGCAGCTCTCTGCACTGCTGCTGGAGCAGCCACCTCCTGGGGTTCTCCTCAAGCCTTTGTGGTGCTACAGCCCCACACCTGGTTCAGAGAGGCAACTCCACTGCAGCAGAAGCCAACTTCAGGGCTCACACATGACCCTGGAAACAAGCAGAAGTTCATTTGCAAGTAATGTGTTGATCCCCATTTGCCCACTGCCTTCTCAGGTTATTTGAAGGAGAATCCCAGCTATTGAGAGCAGGAATCCTCACGGATGCTCCAAAATGGACAGCTGAGGCATTCAAGGAGATTGTGCACGGAACATATGTATGAGAGCTACAGCAATACTTGGAGGAAAAAGTTTTCAGCCCTGCTAAGAGTCTGACCCTCCAGTTCCACATTCGCAGCTGCCATCTCGCACTTTGGTCACATGAGGTCTGCCAACTGGCCTCTAGTGCAAGGTACCCAACAGCTGAGACCACCCCGAACAGCTCAGTGACAGAAGGCAGGAAGAACATCCAACGGCTAAAGCACACAGCATGCTCCTTCACACAGCTGTCCCGGCCCATCACTTCCATTTTTCTTGGAGGAAAACTACCCTCCAGAAATGATTGCAGCAGAGAGGGGTGCTGTTAGCCACAGGTACTAACTAGATTGTTTTAAGCCTTCAGTTGCTCATGCTCCACCACAGCAGCAACACCTGGCTGCACCAGTGCCACCTGAGCATCTTCTGAAGAGGCAGAGATTAGGATTGCTAACAAGAACATCGGCACATGCATCAACCTGTCCTCCCAGAATTACAGCACCCTGCAAGGAACTGGCCTTCAGTGAAGGAATTAACACTAGTAGAACAGCTGAGGGCTGACAACATCCCTCTCACTAGGGCCGTACTAGGCCATCAGCAGCTGAAGGAGATTTTAGAAAGATGACTGACCTTAACAAATCAATGCTTATAAATACTGAAAACTGCAGTGTCAAACAGCTATGCAGAGATGAGCCAGCACAGCACAGGAAGCAGGTAAAGCATGCTGGATTAGTGTTCACTCAGAAGCTTCTGCATGACCCAAGCACCTGGGTGCTGGCAGTTTCTCCCTTTGAGGATTATGGTTTCTGGTCAGCTTGACACTACCTGCAGGTTAACAGCTCTTCCCACAATTTGTCTTAGTCGATGCTCACCTAAGCTTGTTGCACTGTATCTGAAATGCAGCAGTTTTCCTCTCAGGGGGGACAAGTGTCCAACTCATGACTGTTACTCCCGTAGGACTGGTATACAGAGAGGTGGATCAGCCCCAGGAGTCAGCTAATGACTGAAATGCCTCTATGCCCACTGGGTTACACGTAAAAGGACTCTTACTTGTAGGCCAGACCTGTGAAGTGTCTGTTCCTGGTAAGAAGTCCTGATAGACAATACCAAGGTTGCCATGACCAGAGCTTATGCAGGGTAATACTACGCAAACCACTGAGGCAGAAAACCCCAGTGGCATGCCTGTAGAAGTCCCTAAAGACAGCTGTCTTCATGCAACTAGGTGCCTGTTTCTTGCACTTCAGAATCCTGATTGTAGCTGGATATGCCCCAGTTCAGAGTCAGGAAAGCAGCTCGAGGCCTCAGCCTCCCTGCAGCAAGCTCCTGCTCTAAGGCTGTGCGTAGTAAGGCTTGACTTCCAACTGCACGTCCCTCACTGGTTAAAAGCACTGCAGTCTTGCTTCCAAGGAGACCTTTGTGATAAGGCGATTCTGGATTCAGGCAGTTTCAGTGCACAAAGCTGCCAGCTGGAATCATGTCTTCCCATCGCAGCTTCTCAAGGTCTTCCCCGTGTGAAGGGGTCCAAACTACTGGACGCCAGATGACACTCACCAGAAGCTGATACAACCTTCCTGTTCGCGCACCCCAGGGATGGCTAAGTGCAGACATGAGGGAGAAGGATCCAGAAGCTACTTGAATGGCAAGAGGTGTGACTTTGTTGGGATACATTCTGTTCACAGGAGAAAGGTCTTTCTATACTCGCCCGCCAAAATCCACTGGGATCCAGCCTGTTCCTTCCCCATCAGAAGTTACTCCACGTGAGCTACTTTCATGATGCAGAAGGAGTCCACCCCCTGAGGGATATGCAGATAGATGGTTTCTTTCTCCACTTAAAGTCATTAAAAAAGGTACAAAGAACTGCTTTTGGCAGCACAGAGGCATCTGAAATTTGAGAAATCTGGAGTGCAGGACCCAAGCAGATGGGGAAGTAATCAGTTCTTGACCTAATAAATAGAGTAGAATGAAGCCTTCAAGGCGGCCAGTAGCCCAAACGCAAAACCTGAAGTCCTGCAGAGACCACTAGGAGTTTTAATGCACCACACTGCTCGGGGGCATCTCCTAGAATCCGCTGCCATACAGTTTCTCCAACACCTTTGTTCGGCTCATGGACTATTTGGAATCCTGAAGTTCCTTTGCCTTCTTCAAAATCAGGTGAACATCAGAGATGGGATAATCCTATGTCAAAGAAATGAAGGGATGTAAGGGCCAGCTTTGCGTCGGACATCGTTCCGCCTAAGCAGGGCAAACCTCGCCAACAGCACTGTGAGCCTACGGTAACACATCGTCACATCCAGTTACTCCCTTAACAGCTAACAGTTTCCTGTTTTGTAACTGATCAAGCCCCAGTACCCTTCAAGAAGTTTTATTAACTTGTCCTCCAAGGGTACAGTCAGCTGGCCAGCGACAAGAGCTGTCTTCATGCCAGAAAGTCTTATCAAAGCCCGTGCTTTGTACGGCCCAAAGCGGGAACGGGCAGAATCAGAGAGATCCTACTCTTCAGCGCAGGTGTTTCCAACCTCGGGCTCTCACAGATGCCAGAACTAAGCAAAAGGCTCTGGCCAACAAATTTAACATTGCTACACATCGTTGTAGATCATTGCTGTAAAATGCTTTTCATAAATCAAAAGAATGTTAAAAGCCTCTTGTCTATGACCATTTCTCTGTGGGCTAGAAAGGGTGCGTGAGCAAAAGGCTCTACGTTAAGGGCAGTGCTGGGCTCCACACAGCAGCACTGTGCCCCACCTACAGAAGATGAGAGAAGGAACACTCTCCAAAACAGAGCCCATTTTATATTGGAGCACAGAAAAGGGAGGAAGGAGAAGAGATCCATGCAGTGCTAGGAAGACAGAACAGGCAGCATACAGCCACAGTCTGCATGTGGAAGTGAAAGCCCAGCTAACGGCACAGGGAGCAGAGACACCACCACCAAGGAAGTCAGAGCAGCCACTCATCTCCAGTGAGTTCAGCTTCCCTGTGGGCGGTGGCTTGCCAAGATCCACGTAGCATGCTCACTGCTGGAGGTAACACCAACCCTAAGACTTTTCTGCATGCAACCATCAGAAATCTGGTACTTCTCCTCAGGCAGGCATACTCATTCCACAACCCTCTCCCAGCACTATTTCAAGATTCTTTAAATTGCTCCCTATGCCTGCAGTACTGAATCCTTACCTGTAGCAGCCTCATGTTGAGGGTGAAGTCTCCTTCCAGCAACTGATCCCGGATTAGTCTGAAAGATGGAAATTACTCCAGCTACTTTTGACTCTTCAGAGAAGAGCATGAAAAACAGACTACTGTAAAGGCACTACACCAGTGCCTTTGCAGAGGCTTCTGAGAACATTTTCACTTCCACTGTGACAGGGGACCCTAACCTACACGCTAGATGCATTAACACGTGCCTACAGAAGGCTCCTTGATCCGCGGGTTTCATTAAAGGAGGGGGAAAAAAAAAGAGTACGGTGGCTATTCCTGTACTTACGTCAACATGGCACAACACACGAGCAGAAGGAAATCGAAGCGCTTGTCATCAGCAAAGAGGGAGTCCCAGATACGGATGACATCTGGCAGCAGGAACTCTTGGGACAAGAGCAGCGTCAGCCAGCGGAAGGCAAAGAACTGGGGTTTGATGTTCTGTTCTTGCTGTCGGACATGCACCAGGCAAAGAATAAATGCGAGCTCCCAGCCCATTCCACACAAGCGATGCACCCCGTTTCCATCCCCATCTCCACCCTAAAACAGCTCTAAGCTGCCAGCTCATGAAATCAGCAAATCCACTGCCTCCTTTGAGGGCTCTCACATTCGAGCTAGATCAAGAGAGATCTTCAACACAACCATGTTCCACCTCTACAAAGCCAGAAAGCTTTCCTCTCAGACAGGAATAAAGGAAGCTTTTCTTCCTAAAGGCACTGTTTGTGTTATTTCAGTTAAACTTGCCAAGCCATTTCAGCTTCCGATCTGAACGCCACCTTATCTGCACAGCCATAGCCATTTAGCAGAGGGGCTGTTTTTTCAGGATTTCCTCTCCTTTCCAGAAGCCCTGTATTTATCAAAGGTTTACTGTTCACAAAAAGAAACAAGATGGAACAGAGTTCACACTGATGGCCAATGAAGCATACTGTAAGCACTTCTAGCCTGTAGCTTGCTTGTATTTTTGCTATCGAATCCAAGAGATCGTAAGTTTAAGCAAGGTCAAACAAGCTGAGGATCCTGATGATATTCTTAAGGACCAGCTGCTGCATGGCCAAGACCATTTCCTGCCAGCCAAACAGTAAGCAGTTTATTTTCTCCCCACTGAATCAGCCCTCAGCCAACGTTGCGGGTTGTGTCACTGTGCTGACAGAACATCTTTCAGCTTACAGAAGAAATGCATCTTGCTCTTTCTAAATGGGAAAAAAAAAAAAAAAAAAATCTCCAAGTGATTTGATGAAGGTTGGAGTAACAAGGCTAGCTTCCCTTTCCAAATTCACTTGGACTTCCACACCAAACGCATTATAAGATCTAAAGGGGTTTGCAACAAAAGTTGCCTTCTAGATGTTCTACAGAACTGACATCAAACCGTGGCACTCTGAGATCCCCGAATGAAGGAGAATGGTAGAATTAGGTGAGCAGGATTGTACAGGGTTTCAGCTTACTGATCTCCACGCAGTTTAAGTCAGTGGTGTTAGGGCATTCGGCAGCAAGAGAAGCGTGCAGGGGGTGGGGGAGTGGGGACGTAGTTTGTTTTTGAAGACAAATTCCAAGGAAATTTACAGCAAAACTCATGTTTCCAGCTCCAGCTAGACTTCAGTCCAGGTGATCAGGGATGGTGGCCAAGTGACTCTGGAGTCACAGCTGGCAGCTTTGCTACAACTATTGTTTGCTTTCAGTCAAGCAGGGGAGGAAAGCTTTGCTGTGTCAGCCCACTCTAGGCTTACTCCAAGGAGAACTTGTTTCAGCTTACAGATAAGACAGCTTCTGTATCCTGTTGGCAAAGGCCTTCATACAGTTTCTTAACCTTCCCATTCAAGCCCAGTAACAGGGTAACAAAGTTGGCTGACATTTAAATACACTAAAAAGCTCCATTCCCCACACTCCATACAAGACTCAGAGAAACACCTAGCTCCTCACCAGTTTCAAATACAGCTCCACATCTTTTTCCTTCAGGGTGGAGTAGACCTTCTCCATTTTGTAGGTTATACCACACTGAGAATCATCCAGGCTCTTAATGAAATTGTCCCGAATTTCAGCCATTAGGTTGGTAAAGCAGAAAAATGTGTCAGCTTCAGCATGTTCTAGGAAATTTAAAAAAATAAATAAAAAAAAATTAATGGAGACATAGAGAAAGCATCACTGACAGAGGCACACAGAACCGCTTTTGCTCGATAACCCAGCTGCTGTACTTTACTCAAGTAGTGTACATCACAAGACCTTGGCTTGCTTTGTCTGGGACAAGATTAGACACCACCTCTACAGAGCCACTACAAACACAGACCTTGGATGCAACACAAGGTCTTGGTGACACAGGGCCAAGAACCAGTTATCTATGCCCCACACCACCATCTGCTCTCCCTGCCATCAGCACACACCCTCAGAGCTTTGAAGTAGGAGCAACAGCCAACGTACTCCCATTCCATTCTTTTTCTTGCCCCACCCTTTTTGTTGTTGTTAATTAAAAAAAAAAGAAAAACACGAATCAAACAGAAACAAACAAAAAACCCACAACAAAACAAAGGAAACAGCCCACCCACCCCCACAAAAGTATTTATAGCAAAAGCAACAAAGAGCTTCTAAAGTGATTTTAGGTTTCAGTCAGGAAGTGCAACTTAGATCCATGCAAAACAAAAACACCGTAAAATCCTCACTTCTCGTGTCCTCACCACTCTCAGACCATTCGGTTTCCATCAGTTCGCTATGGTCTCAAAAAGGCTTCAAACTCTTCCTGCCCTTTTTTTTTTTTTTTTGCCTGATGAGTCCAAATTCAATTGTTTAGAGTCATCCCTGAAACACTTCTTTACACAGAGAACATGCAGTGCAACAGCCACTACTAAGCATCCCGAAGTGTCTCTCACCTTTCCACTCACTGTTAGGATCTGTAGCAAAGGTGTAGTAAAGAGGCCCCACTATTTCATTCATCCCCTGAACGTAGGCTATCCCGGGGTTCAGCTTGGCGTAGATGAAAAGGATTCGCTCCACCACCTCCCAGTGAGCTTCGCAGCCGTTGGGCAGAACCTCGTACTCACTCAGAGAATTAGGAGATGTTTTAAGAGGGGAGCTCACCTGAAGAGCAAGGTAAGACTAGAGGTGATTCAGGGTAACCAGCTGGCACGGAGTTTCTTACACGTGACAAGCTTGGCTTTGCGTGTGCACAGCACCCCGTAAAGACTTGGGCAGCGTGTGCTGAGCGGGAGGCGCTCACATGAACCACAAGTAACTCAAAGAAGCACAGAGGCACTGAAGTCCTAGTGCTGCCTGTCCTGATGAACAAAGCAGTCTGTGCTGCAACAGACAGCTCCCCGGAATCACTGCGTCACCTGATCCCATACAGCAAGGACAGCAGTTCCACTTTGTTTGTAATGTAGGAAAAAGGATGGAGCTGCTGCAGTACCAGGCCACCCTCACCAACAGCAGCTGTGTGGCACTTCATACTGTAACACTTACGAAAGAGGAAAAAGACAACGCACACCTCAGCAGGTACTCGCCTCTTTTTCTGACTGCAGTTTTATGAGATCCAGCTCTGAAGATTCTACAAATTCAGCTTCATTACATTAACCCTTCAGAGCTTTGTTCTCATGCAGGAAGGCACATCTCAGGCGTAAAATACTCACATCTTCCTGCAACTGACTTCTACCAGAAGCCAGAAAAAAATAATCCTTAAAATTAAACATACCTGTGACTCTCTACCAACTGTCAGGGACACCAACTGGTTCTTCAAACCTATCCAACCACCAGAATACACAGTATCTGCTGCGTATTCACATAATTCCACCACACAAGCAGAGACAAACAGAAAAAAGCCCAAGAACCACCGTTCACTTTATCAGCTACGCTGCCTTGCCGCACAGGCAGCCCACCACCACCTCTCACATTTGTAACCCCGCTGCGGTTTCGCGCCACCGTCTGTGACTTGAGCGTGGTCTGCTCCACCCGCTTGCGCAGCGTCTCAAACTCGTTTTGGGGGTCCAGGATTAAAAGGCAGGGGTAGTCTGTCGGGCGCTGGAAGAATGCCATGTCAGGGTACAGCCTCCTAGGATGCACACAGGAGGAAATCGAGCATAAGTAGTAAGCACATGCCCCACACTAAACAGAAAGTTCAGTTTAATATTAAACTTGATTTTCAAAGTACAAAGTATTAACCAAGCCACTCAGGTTCAGAAACCTGAGTCATTGTGCCTCACACACCTGACGTCTTTGTCTATCTGCAGAAGCACTTCATTATCCTTGAAGTAAGTATTCCATCGACTGTCTGGGTTTGGATTGAGGGGCTAAAGAAATAAACAACAGAAACATAAAGCAAGCATGCTCCACGTGTCAAAATCCTCAGTAAATGCACACTGATTAACATTTCTGCTGTCCCCGAGTCAGCTAGTACCAGCACATTCCTAGTGCACCACCCTAGCTGTGTTCAGTGCTGTTCTTCAGACAGCATGTACTGTGTAGGAAATGGATCAGAGCTTGCAAAACTAGTGAGCGTACAAATTTACTTAGGCAGAAGCCAACATTTTCAATTCCTTTTCACCTGCCTCTTAATGACTTTGCTCCCAAATCAAGTATCCTGTCCTCTGTCAACAAGATTCTTGATTGCATCTCCAACCTGCACCAAGGAGAGGCTCTTTGTGTGTTGTGATTTACTCTTATGCCAAGTACAAGTACTCTGTGGGTGGGTAGTACAAGTTTACCCCACTACCTCAGCTCTGAGAAGGCTGATTAAGCATCGCCTTTGTGCCCAGGAAAAAGGAAATGCATTATTAACTCAAACAACCTATCCCCTATCTGACCCGTTTTCCAATATGACGCACTTAACTCCCCCTCCCTCACACGTGCTTTCTTCTCTCCAGATCATGATCCACACTAAGTTAACACCGATCTGAGAGAAGAGGGGAAAAAAAAGCAGTAAAAAGGAACGTTCCAAGAGATCCAAAGATCACCGTAACCTGCCGCTGCGTGGAATGTTACAAACACGACAGTTTTACAGCACCAAGGCCTCCAGAGCTCACAGCAGCACAGATGACCGTACACTATCAGAGAAATTAACGTTCAGGATAAGCCATGGAAGCAGTTGTATCATTTTACAGTCTCTTCTGATCAGTTACATCATCCCCTGCCTTGACACAAACTTAAGATAAGTATAAAGGGATGCAGGAAAGAGTCAATAAATTAAAAAAAAAAAAAGTCAGCCATCACAGAACTGGAAATAAATTCATCTTCTGCCTTCTGTGCTATAGTCCAGCCCAACTCCGCTGCCTCTTCAGAGCAGCCTGTTCCAAGTTCACTCGTGGAAGCGGTTTCACAGGAGAGCCTCTCTTTGCTAGAGGTACCTCTGTGACCCTCTCCTCTTCCCGAGGAGACCCACAGGCTGGACAGCTAGCCCCAAAGGCAGAGGGAAGACACATGTGTAGTTGAAAACAGCTTCCTTCACAACTGCCAGTGCTCTGCCAACAATTCACACTGAAGGCTACTGAGACAAGTGCAGGGCTGGTGCCTAGGAGCTATCCCACCTGCTAGCAGAGCAAAACAGCCCAGAGCCAAGAGCAGCACAGGAGTCCAGACTACAGAACAACAGTTCATAGTTCTGGGGAACTTCCTGCAACACAAAGGTCAGCAGCACTTACGTGATCTTCCAAGGTCACATCTTCCCTTGAAACACCCAGGTTGGCTTTGGCGATCCCAGGCTGAATAATCATTTCTTTTAGGAACTGGGAATACAGATCCCTTCAGGAGGGAAAGAGGAATTTGCAATGAAGCAGAAGATTACATCAGTGTAAGCACTCAGAACGAGTTCAAGCAGATATCCCTGCACCACTCTGCTCAGTCAGAAAGCATTCAATTTCCTCTTCAGCTGAGGTCAACCGAAGAGGTCAGACCCACTGATCTCAAGAGACAGACTACAGAATAGCGCATTCCTCACAAGAACAGTTCGTTTTATGACAGTATTTAATTATTTAAAGAACTATTCCCCTTCTCCATAGACACCATTAGAACTAAAGCAGCAAGTACAGATGTCCTCACCTCTGCTTCTTCAGCAAAGAGCTCCATAAGGCTTTCTCTAGAGGGAGGTAGTTCAGGAGTATCTGTACAGAAGGCAGACGCACACATTACTATCTGGAGCATGTACTATCAGACCGGTAAGACGAGCAAGCCAAACACGAGGGCTCTCTGAAAACACAGGGAGCTTTCTGCAGAAAGCTCAGGACTTCACCAAGCAGCAGTCAGGAACATTTTGGGGGCTGGCTTCCCACAGAGCTCTGCTCAGAGGGCTGATCAACAGCAAACCTGGCTGAGGTGCGCTCCCAGGTTTACGCTGCGGGCTGCGCTCGTGCAGAGGGCAGGCAGCCACCTTCCACCACCCGAAACTACGGCTGTGAAGTGTCACTAAATGCTACTGACATTGTGCCACTGCTGATCTCCACAAACTGCTGTGGGTACAGAGTGGCTTTTAAGCTCTGCACTGCCTTTTTTTTTTTTTTTTTTTTCTTTCTTCTTTTTGCTGATGCTGTTAAGTGCTCACAACCACCACACGCCCTTCAGCAACCCAAAGCACCGCTCGCAAGAAACACAAGCGCCCCAAGCCGAACCCACCTTCCAGCACAGGCAGCGCAGCCCGCCGTCGAAGGGGATCCCTGCGGAACACCGGGCAGAGAGAGGGCTCCGTTAGCACCCCGCGCGGCCGACGCCGCCCCGCGAGCCGCCGGCAGCACCCCCCC
>VXAV01001087.1:178266-191623 GCA_013399715.1 Alectura lathami
GAGGGAGGGCTCGGGGCTGCGGCCGGCCGGCTCGGGGTGGCGGGGAGGGAGCCCAGCCAGGAGCCGGCGGTGTCCCGGCGAGCAGGTTCGGGAGGAAAATCCACGCGGTGACCGTCTGGGGCAGGTGCGGCGGTCAGTGCGTTTCCCGGCCAGCGCGAGTCGCTTGGTTTGCAACGTCCTGGGGGATCTCGGCAGGCCGACAAGTTTGGAAATTGCAGGCTTTGCTTGGCTGCTGCGTTTAGTTCATAGTCCTGCTTCGGTTTCCCCGCTGAAGGCAGAGTTGGTATTTCCCACACCAGTTGCAGTGAGCCATCAAATAATAAAAACACGGTGATTTGCAGCTGCGAGCGGCCAGCTAAAATGACAGTGCAGTTTTCCGTCAAAACGCAACCCGCGCCAAACTCAGCATTTGCACTGAATTCGTTCTTGTAAAGCCGTTCCTTGTAGTCAGTTCACATCAGCACACGTTGTTTGCCTTCTCCTTGGACAAGTCCCTGGTGCTGGAAGAGTCAGCTTCGCCGATCCTTTTTGTGGCAAGTGTAAATGTTACACTGATGGCACGAAGCCACAGTGAGTCAGGCTTGGCTTCTGGAGAGGGGCTGGGAGAGAAGACGGTCTGAAGTGCATGGTGGAGAACATTGGCACAGGCAGCCCAAGAGCGCTGCCAAGCCTCACGTGCCAGTGTGGCCAGAAATGCTGTAAAAAAAAATACACACGTAGCCTATAAATAAGCAACGTTTGCCAAAGAAGGTGTCTGGATGCGGAAGGCTGGTGATGGGGGAAGAGTGGAGCTGCATGACATAGCATTGCAGTTTCCTTTGGGTCCACAGATGGTGGGAGGGTGCTGTTACTCCACGGAGAGGGCTGCTTGTGGGGGTAGCTGGGTGTTCAGGCTTTTGTTTGCCTGCATCTGCATCCCCATGTCCAACAAACTCAGTTCCTTTGTGCATTAAAATGGAAGCGAAACCTGTCAGAGAAATAAATTGGAAAGAAGACTCGCAGCTGTATTTCTAGCTTTTTGGTTCCTGCACTTGAATTTTTTTCATCTTTCACATCTTTGACCCTTCAGAAACACCTGCAGTAGACAGCTTATTGCCCATTGGAAAGCACTGCTAGCAGCCCGCAAGGCAGGCAGCTTGCTGCTCTACTGCCTGTGGAAAGGTGCCTGAGGATAACGATTAGGCAAATGCTAACGATTTGTCAGCATCTCTGTTTCATTTTTTTGTATCAACAAAACACACTGAACTTATATCTAGAGACAATATTGATCAGTGCAGCTAGCCATGTCACATCTCGAGGCTAGTTAGAAGAGGCAGGGACTGGCCAGGTGCTTCTCAGATACACACAATAAATCACAAGGATGAATGCTTTTCTTTGGTGTTATTTTACTGAGACAGCTTAACCACTTTCCTCTGTACTAACTTCCTCTGTGGGATTTTGTTGGCACACCACTGGGAGCTCAGAAGCTGAAGTGCAGCTGATTTCTCCAGCGCTCGGATCAGCTGGCTGCATTGTGCTGGTTGCAACAGAGGATTGTTAGAGCAGCAAGAAGGCAGTCCTTGCCCTTTAGAGCTCTAAGCTGCTTGGACGAGTCCCAAGCACTGGCCATTTCCAGCTGCACGTGATAGTAAGTTGTCAGTGGGAATTTGTTTTCGAGTTCTCTGTCCATCAGTGATCAGTGGAAGAACACTGGCTGCAGGGACCTCCTGTCTGATGGCAGAGGTGAACTGGCAGGGACAGCGGAACATGTTTCCCTGCTGGTTCAGATCTTCCTGTTGATCTGGCCTTTCTGGAAAGATTCTCTCAAGCAAGCTTCAGGCAAAAGGTGAAGCAGATTCATCTCCAAAGCAGACAGCACGCAGAGTGCAGGACAAGCTTCCTCCCACCTGCATTCCCTTAGCTGGGACCTCACTGCTAACGAGGCAGTTCCCATCTCATCCTGGACTTCTCTCCTGACATATCTACAAAGGGGAGAGTTGTTGATTACGGATTTCTGCCTCTTTCAGAGTGAAGACCCATAAGCTCACTCATTTTCATTCTTTGTACCACATGCATCGCAATGGTCTCCAAATTATCACGGTACCCCTACGAAGTCATAATTTTATGTTATCACAACCCTAGCTCAGGACTCAGATACATAGAGAGAGGTTACCCTTTAAACTGTCTCTGATCACAACATTAAGTACTTTTTTTTTTTTTTTTTTTTGTTGATTGCTCTTGCTTGGAGACCTTTTGCCTCTTGAGCCAAAACCAGAGAACCTGCCTGAGATCCCCACGGGAAAGGCTGCCGAAAGTTCTAGGTCAGAGCACAGTGGGTCAGGAGTTTGGGACTGAAACACGATCCTTACAGTTGTCTGCAAGTGCAGTTCCCAAAGGTGTTACAGGAAGGGGAAATTCAAGTACAGCCAAAGGACAAGTCAGGTTCGGCCCCAGGTTTGTCCAGTTACACCAGAGCAGGATTTGGCCCAGGGAGACAAAGCTTGGAGTAGGTGCAACCCAGGAGTGATCCAGTGCTGCAGTTACTCCCACTGCTGTGCAAGGAGTAGCTCTGCTGATCTCACTTGATTTTTGAGAGGCTCCTTTCTGCCTTGGGTTTATTCCTTGGCCAACTCTTTGTCCCTAGCACCGAAGCACACTCTTTAAGAATTAATGAGACACAAAAGGAAGAAAAGAGCTTTGATTTGCAACTTGTGCTGCCCTTGTGTTTGCACAGAAGTCCATTCTGCAGCATAAGGAGGAATCAGAAGGCTGGGAGCCTGGGCTGCCAGGCAGGCTCAGCCACAGCCATGCTCCTGTCTCCCACAGAGACCATTTGGTGCCTGAATTTGAAAGGTTGCCTCGGCCACAGGTCTGACTGATCCTCCCTGCTGGTGTCACAGCCCAGGCAGTGGCTGAACAGAGCATCTGAAAGGGGAGGAGGGAGGGTGGCTGAGCCACCAAGGGTGCCTTTGGGGATAGTGGTTGAGGTGAGGAAACTGAGTTAAATTCTTACATCGTGTACTGGTACTGCGGGAAAGAAGGAAGGAGAGCACCAGCGGCTTTAGAGGAGCACTTAGAGAGCAAGAGACACAGACAAGTGTCCTGACTTTTGCAGCTGCAGGGTTAAGACCAGAAAGGGAACACAGGTAGACATTTTGCAAGAACTTTTCCAGCAAAGGTTGCTCAGCTGTGATGCAGAGAACATAGCACTGGTGTTCTCACTGCAGTAGGGACATACCTATTGAAAAGACGCAGGTTTTACTTCAAAAATAAAGATTTCAACACTGAACATCCTCAGTGCACTCAGCTAGTGCTCCTCAGTGCCAGTGAGTGAGCCATGAGGTTTCTGAAATAAGGAAATGGACAGGAATAGCTTCCCTTAATTGTCTGCCTCACTATCCTTTATCCAGTATTAAGAACCAAGAATGGCAAAGCCCCCTTGCCTTTTTCCAGGTCAGTCACTCACACTTTTTTATGGCAGAATTTGGAATGCGTTAGGTGAGCGAGTTCCAGCTGCCTGCACAGACGTCCAGCAGGTACATAAACCTTGCTCCTCACTGTACCTGGAAAGGGAAGTCCATATGATTCCCTCTGGCTTCTGATCCACTCCATGGCCTAGTTCAACACTTGCATGAAGCTTCTGTCTTGGAACTGCAGAGGAACATCCAGTTTGAACATTAAACTTTGCTTGGAATGATGGTAAACAATTGCAGGCACAAGGTATGGGGCCATCAGATCCCACTAGGGCTATGCAAAGGATCCTCCCAACAGTAAATTTGCTGGTGGTTTATCCAACCCACTCTGAAGGAAACCAAACAATGTGGTTTCTGCCGCTTCCCTTTCAGAGGCCCTCCATCAGCCAGATAACTTTTGCAATGAGGAAATCTCCTCTTGCTGCATAGCCTCGTTTCCAGGCGTGTTTCGTATTAACTCATGCCCCCAGTGTTCCCTGGGGGAATTAAGTGCATGCTGTCTGGGAGGCCAAAATGCTACAGGTTCTTTTGAGGTCAGCAAGCGATGGGCTGTAGTTGAAACTATTGGCGCCCTGCTGGTACGACAGCTCCGCAGGATGCTTTCCAACGTGCCTTTCTCAATGCATCCTTTTTTCTCTCTTCTGCTTATAGCTGCCCTGATGCCTCTGTAAATTCATCCTGGAATCTCATTTGAGGAAAGGATCTTCTGAATCAAAAGCTTCCTACTGTTTTCCCCTTCCCACTGCTTCCCTCAAGATGGCATCCGATAGCCCGGAGTCACTGATGACCTTGTGCACAGATTTCTGCCTTCGCAACTTGGAGGGGACTCTCTGCTACCTACTGGACAATGAAACTCTCCGGCTCCATCCTGACATCTTCTTGCCAAGCGAGATTTGTGACAAACTTGTCAATGAGTATGTCTCAGCCTGTGGAGAAGCTGTTGTCTGGTTTGGAAAGGAGCTGGGAACTCAGGGAAAGGGGACCATAGCTTTCTAAAAGAGTGATGGAAAAGGATACAAGGAAAAAAAAAAATGGGGAGGAATTCATAGGGCTGTTTTTTCTGATCCTCATATTGGAAATAAGGATTTGCATTAATTTCAGAAAGAATTGTCCCCAGGGGTTATTGTCGTTTTGCCAGTCACTGTTTCCATATAGGTAAACCCAGAATGAAGTGAACAGTCACTGCTTCTTCGAAGAACATCAGTAAGCAATAAAGGACCCTACCCATTTGTCACCAGTGAAGCATTACAACTCTCTCTCAAAACAGAAAAAAAAAAATATCAGAGTACAAAGTGCTAACAGATGTTGCATTTTAAGGCCGCTGTTCCCATAGCTTTATAAAGCAACCTGTTTCCAAGAATTTATAATTTGGCTGTCACAGTTTCTCTTGGCTGAACTCCTGCCTACAACATCTGCCAAAAAACTGGCCAGCTAATTTTCTGAAAATGAAAGAAAATCAAGTTAATAACTTTAAATAGCATGGAAAGAAAAATTCTAGAGTCCATGTTTGCCAGAATCCAGTTTGCTTGGAAATACACCTGTGACCTTGCACAAATCTTTGCCTTAGGTTTTCCTAAGGACTGTTGCTTTTGTGCAAGAAGAGCTACTAGCCTAGCTGCCATTCAGGAGGGAGCGTGTGTGCTCATGCACCCAGTAACATTTTGTCATAACCAGTCAAGGTGCCAGAGCTGTAGCTGGGCCCTTGTGTTCTGTTGTGCTGTGCTAACACCATTACCCCCATACAGGTATGTGGAGTTAGTGAAGACGGACAGCATCTTCGAACCCCATGAAAGCTTCTTCACCCTCTTCTCAGATCCCCGGAGCACCAGGCTAGCTCGGATCCACTTGCGGGAACAGATCGTACAGGACCAGGACCTGGAGGCCATCAGGAAGCAGGTGGCATTGCTGTGACAGCCTCCAGTTGCCACTTCACATGGCAGCGCTGTTGCATGGGGATCAGCTAGAACCTCAGGCATCCAGAGATTCCCAAAATTCCATCCCTCACCATCCAAGTTGTCTTTGGGAGAACCTCAGTATTGCCCTCCTCAGCTCCCAAAGCTGCTGTAGGGAATGGGATGGGGACACTGGTCAAGTCTGGTGATACGAGTTCTTAGACTATCCTTGTGAGAGGTGTTGTAGGGAACAGGGTGGGCACTCTGCCTGTGAAATATTTCTAACTGTTCAATTTCCCATCTTCCAGGATCTTGTTGAGCTCTATCTGACTAACTGTGAGAAGCTGACAGCCAAGAGTCTGCAAACCTTGGTGAGCTTCAGCCACACACTTATCTCCCTCAGCCTCTTTGGCTGCTGTAATATCTTCTATGAGGAGGAGAACCCCGGAGGCTGTGAAGATGACTGTCTGGTGAACCCCACTCGCCAGGTTTTGGTCAAGGACTTTACTTTTGAAGGCTTCAGCCGCTTGCGCTTCCTGAACCTGGGCCGCCTGATTGAAGGGGTAAACGTAGAGACGTTGCTTCGGCCTCTGACCTCCCTCGCAGCTCTCGATCTCTCTGGGATCCAGCTGAACGATGTTGGATTTCTGACCCAGTGGAAGGACAGTCTGGTTTCCTTAGTGCTTTACAACATGGACCTTTCAGAGGAGCACATCCAAGTGATTGCACAGCTTCACAAGCTCAGGTCAGCAGATCTCTTCTTCCTTATCTTTTTCCCATGGATAGAAACCTTACAATTCCCTTAAGAACAGGCTACCTGCCTGCTAATGGAGAGCCATCCACTGCTTCAGGTTATGAACATTCCCATGAAGAAGCTCACTCATGACTCACTATACACGTCTGTCATGGTTAAAGCCAGACTGGGTTTTGCTTGCAAAAGGGCACCAATTAGCAGAAATTCCCTCTTGGGGGGAAAAAAATAAAAACATACATCCATAAAGAAACAACCTCCCTCCAACCAAACAAAACAGAACAGCAAAACACTCAAGAGATGGCAAAAAACTGGCTATGGATGTATACAGATAGAAGTGTAGTGATAATCCCACTGTGAAATTCAGTCCTTCAAACCACTTGTTAAACAGGAACATCCTAAGTTTAAACCTGGCTCTGAGATAAAGCTAGAAAAATCCTCAGCTCAGACCATCTGCTCACTGCGCTCTGTGTAGGTATGCTGTACATGGACGGTGCAACCAAAGAAAAAAGCAGTGTAAATAAACAATAGGCAGTCCTGAGCTAACAGTGTTGACAGTGAAATGACTTCCTGAAACGGAGCTGAGACAATTGCTATTCAAACTGCACAGTGGTATCAGGAAAAGGATCCAGGAGTTTCCAAGCCAAAGAAGGGCCTTACTATTCCCATGAATGTACTCTGCAATGGTTTTAGTACTGTCTCTGCAGACTGCAGACACTAGGTGGTACCATGTTAACGTATCACCTAGGAGTCTCAGAGAACCTCCTGGGTAACACTGGCTAAATTCAGGTGACTTAACTCCTGGTGATTTGCAATGAAACTTGGTCCACGACATGTAGAAGATACTTTTGTAGGTAGGATGTCGGCTTCTGTCAGGTAGTTCAGTCTTTCCCAAGGGATCTTTGCTTGGCAGGCAAAGGCAGGCCCTGTCCCGTAAGGGACCCCACTTGCACACGATGGCAAGTTTATTCCACAACTCCCTTAGGGGTTTCCCCAGAGCTAAAACATTTAAATACCTGAAGATACATGAAATAAGGAGAGAGTAATAGTCTGCGGTGTAAGATTGGGAAAGACAAAACCTTGTGTAAATCAATTTGTGGGAGGAAGCAACAAATGTTTCTGGGAATGCTAAGATTCTCTTGTGCATCTTAATCACCAGGCAGAAATGCTTAAGTGGCTGCTTTGAAGGAGCTTGGGAAAGGCAGCTCCTGAGCCTAGAGCAATTTCCTTTGAGATGGTATAGCCAAATGACTCACTGTGCTCCACTTTAAGTAGACCTTTATCAGCCATCTGTGTGCTTTGGGTAGACACAAGGCTAGATCCTACTGCCTGATCCTACAGAACCACATTCCAGTATCTTAGGAAGGAAGTAATAACAATCACCATCACCCCTGGCTTGTCACTTTTCCCTGGCAGAGCCACAGAAGCCCCAGCTGATGCTTTCCAGGCACTGAGCTGCTCTCTGTCATTTGCAGACACTTGGATATCTCCCGAGACCATCTGTCCAGTTACTACAAATTCAAGCTGACCCGGCGGGTTCTAAACCTGTTTGTGGAAAACTTGGTAAACCTCACCTCGCTGGATATCTCAGGGCACACCATGCTGGAGAACTGCACTATCCCAAACATGGAAGAGAAGATGGGTCAGACAAGGTAAGGAAACAGCAGTTACTGAGGTCTGCTTGGATGGCTAGTTCAGTCAAAGATGAATTAAGAACAGTTCCTTCTTCTGGCCTTCCAAATTCTGTAGGTCTAATTAATAGTAAAAAGCAAGATACAACTGTTGCTAGTTCCTCCTGATGCTAAAGACTAGTATGGAAATCAGCTATGACTTCTGTAGGTGGCACAGGTAAGGACATTAATAGTAATAAAGAATTCATTCTACCTAGCTTACAGACATATCTCAAGTTCTTTTCCACACATCCTCTTCCAGAGATCTCTTGCAGTGGTTTATGTATCTTCTAAAAGGATTCCAGAGCCCTTTACACGTTTCCTACATAAATCACTCTTACCTTGACTGAAATGAGGATCTTCTGAGAAAGAACACTTCTACACTCAGTCAATATATCAGTGTTCATAGGAGGGCTGAGTGTTTTAGGAACTTAGAATCTAAAGGCAGATTTTCAAATTTGACCTGGACAGATCAACCTTTGAAAATCCTGGTGCAACTCAGAAGGACATACCTAGAGGTATGGTTTTCCAGGTCAACCAAGAACTCTGCTCTCCTATTCCCTAAGCACTTACTGAACAAAAGCAAACAAGTGAGTCAGTACTGGCTCCTTCCCAAAGTTGGTAAAGAAAAAAAAAAATTTGGCTCTTGGTCAATAAGGAACATAACAGCAAAACAACAAGTGTTCTTGCCTGATCACAGAAGCAGACTAGCATGTTTATCAGATAACGTAACAGTCAAGTTTGCAAATAGTTTGGATCAGTGAAATCCACATCCCTTTCATGATAAGTGTTCACCCCAGCTAGTCTCTAAGGAAGCTGTATTCTGTCTGCATGAATTCTTACTGCTGTTTCTGTTCAGTGCATTTAGCCCTTTGCCCAGGTTCACCTGGGACACATGCCTGTTGTTAGCTTTAGGAGCAGCTGGCTGGTGTGCAACTGAAATACAGACATCTGCACTCTAGTCACGGAGTAGTACAGTCAGAATGAACACAGAGCAGGTAGCTGTCTCTATGGCAGGATACACCTAGAGAAGCAGGGTACCAACATGAGTGATCTCTTTCTTTTGTCAGCATTGAGCCAGCAAAGAGCAGCATTGCTCCCTTCCGGGGTTTGAAACGACCGCTCCAGTTCTTGGGCCTTTTTGAAACGTCTCTCTGCCGCCTGACGCATATTCCAGCCTATAAGGTAACGAGGGTGTAAGAATATTGGTCGTGGGTTCTTGCTAGAAGTTCAAGGAACACAGAAATCACTGGCTGCTAGTACAGTGGAGTTCTTAGGGTCTAACGTGTGACAATTTAGCTCTGACCTTTCAGTGCCTACTTGATAATTCAGGAAAGCTGCCAGAAGGCAAGACCTGTACCCCACACGATTTTTACAAGAGTTAAAAAAAACAAATCAATCAAACAAACAAAAAAAAAACCCAAACACATGCCTTGTAGAGAAGAGCCTGAAGAAATCACTCTGACTGAAGGACCAGGATGTCTGTGACTACCAGAGATGCCATTTCTTCTTGTTGTGGGATGAGAAGTGGCTCAATCCCTTTGTTCCCATCATGGGCCTAATCCTACTAGCAGGACAGAGGAAAGTTGCACCTTCTGACCTTTCAGACCTACCCTCAGAGTTCCCTTCTCATGCCATCTGTCCTCCTTCATCCTTTCTTCCCTGACTCTTGTTCCTTCATGCTAGGTGAGCGGAGACAAGAATGAAGAGCAAGTCCTGAATGCTATTGAGGCTTACACTGAACACCGGCCAGAAATCACTTCCCGGGCCATCAACCTCCTTTTTGACATTGCCCGTATCGAGCGTTGCAGCCAGCTGCTGCGAGCCCTGCAGGTGAGCCCCACACTAGCATTTATTTCACCCTTACGAGGGAAATTTTGCAGTCCCAGCCTTTTCCTCACCCTGAGGCACCATATCAGGTCATTCTGGAGAAAATTCCAGTAATGCAGTGGAACTGGGTACCTTCACTTCATAAGCATGTTCCTGTAATGCCTGGGCTACGCATTCCTTGCAGGCTTGTAACAGTCTTTGCACCCTGCAGCCATAACTATCGCTCCAAGACTCAACAGCAAGTCAGTGGCACTGAAGCTTCATGTTGCTTCCTTGCAGCTGGTGATCACAGCCCTCAAGTGCCACAAGGATGACAAAAACATCCAGGTGACAGGCAGCGCGGCGCTGTTTTACCTGACCAACTCCGAGTACCGCATGGAGCAGAGCGTAAAGCTGCGGCGCCAGGTCATCCAGGTTGTGCTGAACGGCATGGAGTCCTACCAGGAAGTCACAGTAAGAGCTGCACAGCCTGCTTTGGCTCCCATAGTTCTCCTTCCCTGTATTAAGTCTTCAGCCTGGTGTTAGGATTTGGGTTTTCTAAGCCTCCAATCTGTGAACTGAGGCAGGCATCAAAGATCTTATCACCCAGATTTCTTGTTTTTTGCCTTCACTCAGTGATGGAGATTACACACAAGGTGTTTCTTACCCATGTGATGTTCTCCAGAACCAGGAGAAATAAGTGATGATAGCTAGGCACCTTTTTAGCTGATGTTACTGATCAAAAGGCATACAACAAGGCACAGATGTCCAACACTGCCTGTGGGGTGGGAAGGGTGAGGATGTTGGGGATGATTTAGCCAACAGACAGAAATGTTGTGCCAAAGCACTCATCAGAAGCTAGCTGACATTTATCTGTTATCATGCCACTGGGTTACAGAATGGTGAATAGAAAGCTTATAGGCAGCAAGAAACTGGCTTGAAAAGTGATATGCACAGGCTGATTGTGTGCACCTGGTGCAACATTTGCTTCTTTATGACTCAGGTACAGCGGAATTGCTGTTTGACACTGTGTAACTTCAGCATTCCTGAGGAGCTGGAGTTCCAGTACCGCCGAGTCAACGAGCTACTGCTGAACATCCTCAACCAGAGCCGGCAGGATGAGTCTATCCAGCGCATTGCTGTGCACCTCTGTAACGCTCTGGTCTGCCAGGTGGACAACGACCACAAAGAAGCTGTGGGCAAGATGGGTTTTGTCATGGTTGGTATGGTCCCAAGGTGTCTGCTTATCCTTAACCCAGGCTACCACTGTTTCCTTGCAGCAGTCCACCAAATGCATCCAGCCAGCGTACTGCCTTCTGACTAGCTCCTTTTGCATCCTCCTGAGTTCATATCAGCTTCCCAACTCACGTCAGTGCATGTCTCACCCCTTTTCAAAGAACCGCAGAAGCCGTTGCTGTGTTGCAGTTATACCACGTTCCAGACTTTGTCATACAGATCACAACTGTCTTGACTATAAACCCAACAGCTCAGGGGCTGTGACACAGTCCAGCTCTGCAAGTACTTGCAACATGAAACACAACTTAGTTTCTGGTTTAAAGAGAGAGATGCTAATTAGATACTCCACAAAGGGTCAAAACTGCATGTGCTTACAATTTGTTGTAGCCAACCCTGCTGCAGCTAAACCTGTCGGTTTTAGCTCTGTGATTCTTGAACTGTTCTCACTCTTCCCTTCCTCTGCCCACAGACAATGCTAAAATTGATTCAGAAGAAGCTGGCTGATAAAACGGTGAGTATCTCCCACGCACGTGTATACATAAAGTACTTTTTCTTCAGTCTGATTTAGGTATGGAGATAGTCTGGAGAGCCAGCCCAGCTTCTCTACCAAACATGAGACATCCTAGCTAGTGCTACAGAATTTCCTGTCACAGGTGGGAGGGCAGGAGGGTTGAACATGACAGAGAGGCAAAAATAATAATTAAAAAAATACACATACACAAAAATAAGCAAATAACAAAATTTTCTTACCTCTGGAGTCATCTGGTGTGATTTCAGAAATGAAACAAGTATTTGGTTTGCACTCGGCTCCTACATTAGCAAAGCTCTGTTTTGTCCCTTCCTCTTGGTCTCCGTAGTGTGATCAGGTGATGGAGTTCTCCTGGAGTGCCCTGTGGAACATCACTGATGAGACTCCTGATAACTGTGAGATGTTCCTTAACTACAGTGGCATGAAATTGTTCTTGGAGTGCTTGAAAGTAAGTATGGCTGGTTTCCTCTGGATGAATGCTGACATTAGCAGTGGAGATGCAAGTGCCTGGCCATGATCCCTAGCTATGCTAACCCCCAAACAGGACTTCCTATATTGCATAAACATAAAAAACCTGCACATTTCATTCTTTCTCCCATCCAGCCACTCAACCAGTTAAAAGAACAGAGTAACTTAAACTCAACACTTCTTTTTTCTTCTTCCTGTCTAGTGCACAGTCCCCCTTAAGGAGAGCAGGACTGAATAATAGTCCTGAGCCTTGATTTCCTCATTTCACACATACCTTGAATGCTAGCGATCCCACTAGAAACCTGCCAAAGAACCATTGGTAGCTACCCAAAAGTACTCATCCTTTCTAGATGTGCTGTACAACCTTTCTCCAGAGTTTCTTGTTCTCAGTGTCACCATGGCTCTACTATTGTATAATCCTGTCTGCTTTCTTAGGAGTTCCCAGAGAAACAGGAGCTGCATCGCAACATGCTGGGTCTCCTGGGCAATGTGGCAGAGGTGAAGGAACTCCGTCCACAGCTCATGACCTCCCAGTTCATCAGTGTGTTCAGGTGAGTGCCTAACTAATGAACAGCTGGGCTGGGGCAGGGTGAATGCTCTGGAGCTCTGCTCCTGAATCACCTGGAGACTTTGGAACCTTTGATGCATCAGGTTGGGTTTTTAAATTTAAAAAAAAAAAAAAAAAGCTAAAAGGAAATCAGAAGACAGCTTTGTAAATGCCTTGGATTGGTTGTGATGTGAATGCCACTAAAAAACTGCATCTCTGAACAGTGTAACTTCTGTTTCAGGCCAGAGATATTTTCTCCAATGATTGTCTCTGATGGAGATAAAATACATGATTTTTTTTGTTTGTTTTTTTTTTTCTAAGATGCTGAGTAAGATTATTCTAGCAGCTCTAAACGATCTCTTCTCTCTTGGCAGCAATCTGCTGGAGAGCAAAGCAGATGGGATTGAGGTATCCTATAATGCCTGTGGTGTGCTCTCCCATATCATGTTTGATGGTCCAGAGGCTTGGGGTATATGTGAGCCCCACCGAGAAGAAGTTGTAAAGAGGATGTGGGCAGCCATCCAGAGCTGGGATATCAACTCCAGAAGAAATATCAATTACAGGTGAGGAATAGAGAAGCTTGGCCCATTTACCCAGGAGCTAGGATTGTCACAGAAAGCAAGCACCAACAGACAAAAGGAAGGAGATACAGACAAGCATGGAGGCTCTGCTTAGAGTGAAGGAGAAATCCTCAGGGATGTATTCGTTAGTCAGGGTTTCACGTCTTCCTTTGAGTCAAGGTAGCATGTTACACAGGCTGCTGAAATTGGATGCCATGTCTGGCAGTTCCTCTGGGAGATGCTGGGGAACACAGCAGAACTTATCCTGAATGTTTCTGGTGAAGTTGTGTAGTTCAGGAAACCCATGATCTGACTGTCTAGAGTGACTAAATACTGGTCTCTGAGACATCCATCCTTTGCACCTCTTCAGGACTGTTTAATTCTGAGAGTCACATACATTGCTGTAGCTTTCAGTCTCCTCTGGGGGCTATCCAGACATAGTT
>VXAV01001087.1:224346-237493 GCA_013399715.1 Alectura lathami
GAAGAGGAAGGAGAGGAGGGGGGGGGGGGGGGGGGGGGAGTTAAAGTTGGCCTAAAACCAAGTTGGATCTGCAAGGGATACGCTATAACCAAAATAGGAATTGTTCACATTGGTAGCAAAACAAAAAGCTTCAGATTAACATCCTGAGTCCAGGAAGTTCTCGCCCAATTAGTAAAGCCAGGAACTAAGCCAGAGCTTTGAAAAACATCCAGGGTTTTTCGAGGAAGAACTTGAATCATGGAGTTCCTGAGTCACAGGCAAACTCTAACAGCTCTAAGCTGGAAAATCAAAAAGCTTTTTATCCAGTCTGTAAAAAGTGATTAAAAGGTTTTTCGTTGTTCAGTCTCATGTAGACAATCAGAAAAAGCATACAGATTTATTTTCCATCCAAATGGAGGTAAGCAATCCACCCTCTTCACCTGCCCAGAGCAATGGATTGAGTGCTAGTGCCAGATTAATGCTGACAAGCGGTACTGAATCCAGAGACCTGGGTATTGATTCAGAGAACAGGTACAGTCTGGGCAGTTGTCAGGTCAATTTTCCTCAACCTCTCACACTGCCAAAAGCTAGTCTAAAGGCACACACTCATTTTCTAAATATAAATAGAATATAAGTATGGTATGTTTTACTGAATCCTTCTTCCCCTCTATAGATCAGGGAGTGTTTGCACCAAGAATATAAAATATTCTATTACTGAGGAAGACAAGAAAGCTGATTTGCATTTGGGTTGATGCATTTTGCATTCTGACTCAGGAATGTTGGTGGGGTGACCGGATACCACCACAGCCCATGCTGCAGCTGTTCTTGGGTTCCTGGGGAAGGTCAGCCCTTCAGCGTCTGTCTCCAGCACAACCCAGAAACGCATTCACAGCCTGCACAGAAATACCCAACCTAGCTTAAATTAGCTTGCTTTTAGTACTTTTAGCAGGGCTGCCAGAACTCACCCAAGGCTTCAGCTAGACTAGAGATCACATCCCCTGAGCCTGAGATCACATGCCCAGCCTGGCAACGAGCTTCACCTGCACGATGCCCAGAACTGACCTGGCCTTCAGAGCTGCCCTGGCGACAGAAACTGATTTACAGGCTGATTTAATGAGCGAGCAATGACGAGGGCATCCCTGCTGAAGGCTGCATGTGTTCACCACGACATTTTAAATCCCATCTTTCCAACTTTGTTCTGTGGTCCTGAGGCTCGTGTTGGGCAGACTCACATTAACCACATTCACTCTTTACGAGAAAAGGCCACAGCTCGGCTTGTAAAAATGTAATTTCCAGCAGCTGAGGGAAGGGCAACACCCGGGTCGGGCCCGCAGCCATGGCACCGAGCGCTTTTTGGGCTGGTTCCTCCACCGCTTCTTGCCCAGATTAGGCTTGAAACACCTCAGGGAGGAGGGCACATCCCCCGTGCCGGGGAGTTTACTCCAAAAATTAATTTTCTTCCCAGAAGGAAGCCCGAGTGCTCTCCCCTCGCTCGGCGTGCCAGCCCCACGGCCGCCTCTCCTCACACACCACCTTGGATGTCGAGAAGCATCCCGCTCTCCTCCTCAGGCACCGCCTTTGTCTGAACCCCGTTTCCCTGCGGCGAGCAGGGACACCTTCAGCGGCTCCCACCCACCTCTCGCAGCCTCTCCCAGCCCCCTGGGCGCGATCCCAGCGAGAGGCGAAGGAGACGGCGGCCAGCCCCGCCGCCCTACCGCGCCCTCCCCGCGGCCAGGGGCCTCCGGAGGAGCAGCGAGCTGCGCTTTCCACGCAGGAGGAGGGGAGGAACCCCCAAAAGGCGGCCGGGACCCCCCAGGACCGGGATGGGGACGCCCCGACCCCCCTCGCCCTGAGGCGAGCCTCGCCCCTCCCGCCACGCCGGCGCCCCTCCGAGCTCCCTCCGCGGCGCTCACCTGCGGGGTCCCCGCCGCCATTGCTCCGTGAGGCACCGCCAGCAACCGGCACTTTTCAAACTTCAGCCTTCCCGGGAAGCGGCGCGGCACCGCCAGCGCCCTCTCGCGGGGTCCGGGCCCGGGAAAGCCCCCGGCGGGCGGCCCTCAGGGAGCGGGGATGTTCGCTTCCCCGCACAACGCCCGGCCCTGCTGTGCCAGCAGCGATTCCCGCCCCTCTCGGGAGCTCCACCCGCTGCCTTCGCCCTCCCTGAGGGAAATACGCAGCCGAGGGGTCCCGCAGCGCGCCCGGGATCGCGGCGGGAAGGAGAGAGGCGCTGAGGAGACTGAGGAACCTGCCGCTCCCCGGCTCCGCCATCCCCTCCGCGTTACGGAGGGAGAGCTTGAGGGGATCGGTGCCCGTCGTAGGCACAAAAATTGCGGGTTTGCGCCGAAGTGGCGTCACAGCGTGACAGATCTTAGCTCTGCTCGGTTCCTGGCATCTCCGAGCCGGGCAGAGCCGGACTGTGAGGAGAGGTCCCAGTGGCACGCCTCAGCTTGGCCCAGTTCGCCGTGCTGGGACTGTCGGGTGGTTTCCAGTGTTAGCTCTGCACAGCGGCTTGTAACCGGCATTGGTTCGTAGGGGGACGGGCAGACTCCCCAGCGCTGCTCCTTGACTAACTTCTGCTCTGCAGAACTGCCCCTCTGCAGGGCAGGATGAGGACAATGCTGTTACAGCTGAATACTTGAGTCAAAAATAACTCAAATGCTTTGATGAGGCTGGCAGCAATCCCCCAGCTATTATCAGTAAAAAACTACGGTGCTGCTGTGCTGCCTTAGTGTTGTGCAGGACTGGCGTGCAGCGTGTCGCAGGCCCAGGCTTTAAAACAAGTGAAAGACACAGCTACTGCTTTGAGGTGGCAGAGACCTCATCTTCCGAGATCCTTCCTCAGCAGCACTGCACATTGTTATTGCTCTAATACCCTTCTTCAGTCCTTGAGTCATTAAGCATCCAGAGTTAATAGTATTCCCACGTTCAAAGTTAGAAATGCTAGTTAACAGAATGTTTTCCTTTTATTTAATTAGAGCACTTTTTCTAACATAAGCATTTTGTAAATGGTCTGCAAGTGAATACTTAGTAAAAGGAAATCACCAGAAAATGTAAAATTTAAATCTAGCTTAATCAAGTTGAATTAATAAAGCCTCAGACTTCTATAAAACCTTTGAACACGCTCCTGTTGTTAATAAAGCAAGTGCATTTGATTAATATAAACCCTTCTGGAACCTGCAGCTATTTGTAACATGGTCCAGGCTCTGTTTAGTGTTTAAGGAATTATTTTAATTAGACTGTTCATTCAGTGGAAATACTGGAAAGGGAGAAGATGAATTAGCTGGCGTTAGGTGGAGTTTCACAGGAGCAGGAACGCTACGATACTGCTGGGACAGGCTCTGGACGATCCCAGCAGACAGGGATCGAGGCTGCATTTGGCTCAGTGATGTGCAGAGAGGTCGAGCTGCCCACTGCTGTATTTGGGGCTTGCGTGGGGGCTTCCTCTTTCGTTTTGGCCTTGTACTCTCCCACTGAGGCAAGGGAAGGCAGGGGGGAGGCATTTCACGAAGCCTTGGGAACTGTAAGGATTGGCCAAGGCTCCCTTGGCTGAAGAAGTCCCCCAGCCTGGAGGGACGGGGCTGGTCCGCGGGCAGCCCTCAGAGCATGTGTGCTCCCAGAGGCAAAGAGGACGCGTGTTCTGGCTTTGCTGGCAGCCCTCTGCCTCCCCCCGGATCAGAGATGGCCCTGGCACAGTTCAGCTGTCTCCTGTTCACCTCTCTGTCACTGCTGGAAGCACAAAGTGCCCATCCAGCCCTTCCAGCATCCCGCTGGCAAGAGGCGTTTAGCAGACACTGAACTGGCTTCACCGTGCACATGCAGGACAGCTCCTCCAGGTGCCAGCAATCTTATAGGACTCCCTCCACTAGAGCACGTTCACTCAGAACAGTGGGATCAAGAGAAATGTCTTGGAAAATTCTATTTTTTAAATCCAGGAGAGGGAGAGTAAGAAATTAGGCAACGATGTGCTCCCCTCCAGAAGCAAGCTTCTTGTTCCAGAGTCACTTGTGACCTCCTGTCACTGTTACCATACTGGGCACCTTGCAATCCATAAAAGAAGTGAGCGCTATCACCTCCACCCATGAAAGACGATGCAGAGTTGGGACTAATAGCTGATCCTTTTGAAAAAGACTCTTAGAAATGGTAACATCGAGTTACAGTTAAAGGTACTTTAATTCCTTCAAATAGAAGGATATCTTGAAGGTACAGCAGAGAAATGATTTCAGTCTTTTTTTTTTTTAAAAGAAAAAACAAAAAAAAAAAACATGGCTTCAAAATTGAGGAACAGTATCAGATAAACAAAGTGCTATGATTATGCACCTGTTTTAAAGTGGTACAAAGAGAAGCTTACAGATTCAAACAAATGGCATGAATGACTGAGAAATCGGTTCAGATAATGCTCGTTTACAGGGACAAAACCTGTATCGACAAGTATGAATAAGCATACATAAGATGTTAAAAAACCTAACTATTTACACACATGGATATATTTGCTTTCCTTTGGCACTAGAAATTACAGACAAAAGATTCCATTTTATAGCAATTAAATTTCAAACTTAAAATAAAAATAACCTTCAAGTCATTTAAGTCATACAGCCCCAACACAGTAGCTTTAAATGGCCACCAATTCTGTATTCTAACCGTGGAAATTCAGGCCATAAAGCCTAAATTCAGCTTCTACCCGTGACAAGTTTCACTCAGCAGGATCAACTGGATGTGAGGAGCTCAAGCAGCATTGGAGAATTAACAAGATAGAGACAGATGTTTAATAAGAATTAATCTCCCATTCTTATCCAAGGTGGACACTACCTTCAAATGCTTCTTGTATGCATTTACAGATTAAATCAAGTAAAAATGGGCACCCACTACATATATCCAGTCAAATTAGACATTACGTGAACAGTCAGAGCATGATGGCCATCTGTAGCACTTCTTCAGTGTTGCAGAGAAATGTGCTAACCCCTATTCACTTCCATCATTAGGAAAAAAAAAGTATTTAAGATTACATTTAATTAGGGTTTACTTTTTTAGTACATTAGTTTACTCTTTAGCTGTTGCCAGAAGTAAACCTGTAAGTTTCACAGGAAATTCAGTATTATCAGTACAATAGCAAGAATGTTTTGTCATCCTGTAAAATCCATGCAATCCATGTGTAAATGGATAAAAAAACCTCAGAAGCAGCATTATCCAGACTTTTCACTTCCTGTTTACAGAACCTGAAGCTTTGATTACTTTCAAAACAGTTTTTATAGGTTTTCTGCTAGTAACAAACAGACATGTTAACAACAATGGCACAGTATTTTTCACAAAGCATTAAAGTAAAACTAGCTAGATTATTTCCCTTGAAGATCTACAATCAATTAGGATTACATAAAAATTAACATTTATGAGGCATGAGGGCAAGTAATAGCACATCAACCCGCTACCACAACAGGTAGTGGACTTCAATCTCGTAACAAAAAGGAATCAAAAGAAAAATTCATAAATTCATAATTTTCATTTGTTCTCTCTCTAGATGGCAAGAAACCATTACAATTAATAATTTCATTTGCCTTGCAAGCAGTAAGATCTGGGCAGAAGCTTTTGTTGAGATGGAATAAAGTAGATGGCTGTCTTATTTTGCACTGATCACACACACCGGATGTTGTATCGTCTCTGAGAGCTGGACTGGATCCGATAGACCCGACACTTCCAGAATACTCTTTCCCCCCTCCATGTTATTTGGGCATGTCTCAAATAGACAAATAGCAAGATTAATGCTCTGCTAAGTATATTCTTAAGCATTAAAAAAAAAGCAGAATTTGACTATAGCAAATTCTGTGAGGAACAGGAATCAGAGAATATAAGAGCAAGTCTTCCCAGAAGACAGTCTTCTCTACACATCCAAAGAGAACTAGCTGTTTGAATTTGAGATAAGCTAATACAATCTTTTAAATATTTCAAAACCACAGCACGTTAAAAACAACTTTCATTACACTTTGTGGAATACCAGTACCAACAACCTCTAGGTGAAATCATTAACAAGCTACTCAGTCTCTTAACAAGGGGAGAAAAAAAAAGGAAAAAGAGTACATCTAAAGCATATATACATGCTGCTACGAAGGAAAGAAAGCAGTGAAGTAGCAACTCCTTTGTACAAAAGCTTCAAAAGGAATCTTGGTAATTGAAATAACGCAAAAAGTTAGCTTGCACTTAAGATTTTCAACTGAAAAGACTTCCAAAACCACCAAAAATCTTACTAGCAGACCCTTTGGTCTCTGAGCTTGCACAGTCTTTTAATGCAAACTGAGTTACTTGAGATACAGTACTGCAAGTTGCTACTAAAAAACGACCTCAGAGTCACGATTTTCCTTTCTGCAGAATGTGAATATACACTTCTATCTTCATACAAGGCATACGCACCTACAGCCTTGTCTTAGAGTTAGGTAATTCAGGAAACTGAGCGTGCAGGAGGAACTGCCAGATGAAAACACAAGTACTGAAATAACCTAAATGAACTGATTAGCAGTCCACAGAACCACAGGGTTGCATTGCACTACAGAAATACTGACCAAATGCCCCCGAAAATGCCAAGATACTATAAGCAAGTTCAGAACAGGGTATTACAACTGTTTCTTTCAGTGAAGACCAACCAGTCCCTTTGTGTACACATTTAGTTTTATTGTAACAAAGCAACTTGTACACTTTAACGTTTAAAACTGAGCATCTTTCTTTCCTTTCCAGTGAAACAAAAAAAAAAAAAAAGAATTTAAAAATAAACAAGAACAAAATTACAATAGAGAATGTCAATTCCAAATAAGATCCTACAGGTTCTGCTGATTCTCCATCAAGTGGCAGGGCTCAAAGTCATCATTAGGAGAAGATTTTATTTTAAAAGTGTCATCTTAAACTGCAAGGATGTTTGTTAAACATCACAATTAAACATGCCAAAAGGAGAAGAAGCCATGTTGTCAAAATGCCCACTTAACCCACCCAAACATCTGAAACCCACCCCAGCCAACCTTCTATAACCCCATTTTTTTTTTTTTAAGCTTTTTCTTTTTTTTAAACAAGAGAAAGTAGACAGGTACATGTTGGTAAATGCTAACTGTCCATATTCACATAGAGACACAGTGTAATCTCTGAGCCCAATATACAGAGAAAGAAGGAAAAAAGCTAGATTCTATGCACTACTACACAGGGGCCTAGCACTCTTCAGCTTCCAGCAGAGTGAAGGGAGCAGAAGGTTTTCTTTTTTCCCACAGAACATGGTGTGTTGATTCCATAAACAGTTTTTGTTTTGAGACAGAAAGGGATAAAAATAAACTTGAAACAGAAACTGGCAGATTCTTTTCCACTGTGTTCTGCTCAAGGTATTTCCCCCAAAATAAATTGTGAACCATGGTGTAGAGGAGAGAAAAAGAGACCTCAAGAGAACAAGGAGACTGAGCACAAGAAAAAAAAGACAGCAACTTGCTCCCAGGGACTGGAGAAAAATTAAAAAGGTAAAAAGGGAATTTGGAATCCATCAGTGTTCAATTAGTCATCTTCTCCTTCATCCTCCTGTTGAAAGATAAGCAACAATTAAAAAAAAAAAATTTGATTACTAAACTTCAGATAGCATGAACTTTAAAATGCAATAACCACAGTGTTTTGCTACCCTAGAGACTACAGCCCTCCAGTACTACCCACAGCACACTGATGATCTCTCCCTCTTCCCTAAGAAATAGCAACACTTGCCATGAGTATCTATCTACACAGAAGCCAGTTAATTCTGGATGTCCCCATGAAAAAGACAGTTCTGAAAAATTACCATGACTTAGAATCACTACAAATACTAACAAACGTTTAGAAAGTAAAGAAATTGTCTTTTTTTTGTCCCTTTTACATTCAGAAGAGCGAAATCCTTCAACTCTCAGATGCTAATATTCTAGGTCACAGCCCATCATCCTGCATACAGTGTCTGGTGCCCACGACAGCCCTCCTACCTCAGTAACCATAAACAAAGACATGCTAAATTTTAACTTACCAGCACCCTGAATGCTGTCTCTGGAATCCCACCTCTGCTGCTAAAGAAAATTTCTAATTCCTGAACCCAACAAAGAATCTTATTCTAAGGCAGCAATAAGCCAAAATAAATCAACGGCTGGGAGGAAGACAGAACTGGATGCATCAACCAAAGCTATTTACAAGTCAAGATTTGCTAGAATGTACACTAAGTATTTTATGAAGCTAGAACAGACACTAATATCTTAATTCAGCTAGAGCATCTTAGCAAGTTTACTAACACTACTTCTTCGTACACTCAGATACGCAAACACACTTTTCACTACACTGAAACCATTCAACAGGTTAAAGGACTAACAGTTCTGCTTCTCTCCTTCAAAAACATTGACAATGATTGCACAGAAAGCTACTTTACCATCATACCAATGGCTCCACATCCTCACAAGGAGGTCCCTCTTATACATCTGCTTCTCATACACCAGAGAGAGGGAATGGGTAAAGGCTAAGAGTGCTCACCTCTCCTTCCTCTCCCTCATCATCATCTTCATCTTCTTCCCCCTCATCTTCATCTCCTTCTTCATCAATATCCTCCAATCCTTCTTCCTCTTCATCATCATCATCATCTTCTTCTCCCTCTCCCTCTTCATCATCCATGTCAGGAACCTTAAGAACACACATGTAACAATAACTACAGTGATCACATTCACTTTCACCTGCACGCTGTTTTTGGGGGTCAACACGGATCAGCACCACAGTGCTGTACTTACCAAGTAGTACTGTAACGGGTTTGGCCAGATGTCATCCTTGATGACTTCTCCTAGTTCATCTGCACCTGCATCAGAGTGGTCAGTGAACCAGGTAAAGAAGCTTTCTGGCTCTTCATGCTGCCTCTTCCTACTGGCTTTGTTCTGTGTCTGGCTTGAACGTTTTGTCAGATCCTGAAAAGAAAGTTGAGACATCCTCTAAATAAGTGGTCATTACACTTTTAAAACAAACAAACAAACAAACAACAACAAGAAAAAAAAAAACAAAACAAAGCTTAGGCACCATCTAGAAAAATACTGGTTAAACAACCACAAGATGTCATTTGTTCCATCTTTCACTGAGAAATCTTACAAGAAATGTTTGAAACCCAAAAGATTTAACAGCAAAAGGTATCACTCAGCAGTAAGCCAACATGCTTCTTTCAGTAACTTCCACTGAAATGCTGAAAATTCACAAGATCTTGCATTTTCTTTACGCCTCTCTGTCAGAGAAGCCCAAGTATGACAACTGTTTACCGAAATGCCAAACTTAAAAGATCTCACGATAGCCTAATACTGCTCTGAGTTGCTGTAACTGTAGTGAAATGCCACAACTACTACAGGAGGACACGATGTAAGAAACGTTCGGTCTCCACAGCTCTAAGCTCTGCCTTTAACTGAATAGTGAGGTGAAAAACTGCTTAGCGTTTTTATCTTAAAACTTTCTGCTTCGAAGCCTTCAGGCCATTCTTTGTGTTATGGAAACAAAAACGCACAAGCCCCTAAAACGCATGGCCATGAGAACACACATCCGCCACCTTACTCCAGAAGTTTGTTATGTTTGCAACAATCTGATTGCCAAGTTTGAAAAGAAATCAACTATCCTGTATTTAACCCATTCTTTCTTTGGTCATAAGGTAACTCTGAACTTTTGTCTTCTGATAGAATCTAACATTTATAGGCTTATACTGTTTCATGAAGAACAATACCAGAATTCACATTAATTTTGTGGTATACTGTAAAGACCATTCAGCTCCTTTGTACTGAATTGCAACTTCTGTACAATAGGAAAAGTTCCAGTTTCCAGTGAACAAAGATTAAGTTTGCTTCCCAGCCTGATGGTGACAAAACAAGCAGTGATTCCAGTGCAACCCTCAGTTCTACTTTTAAGTCCTCATTTCAAAATCTTCCAAATCAAACGTATGGGCTCCCAACTATTACAGAAACTACAGAACACTAATTTGGTTTGAGCACTGCCTGAATGACAGGTATGCCCTCACTACTGTGTGGCTGCAACTTCTCTAAAGTGGTGGTGTCTGGAAGGGAAATTAAGGAAAAAAAAAAATTAGGGAATGCCTCTGTCACCCAAACTCCAAACACCACTGTCCCTGGGATTCCAGATTTAACAATGACCTTCAGAAAACAAAGATCCACTCCAAAGAGACGTACTAACACTAATTTCTCCATCTTTTCACTCTCGTACTTCCACTGCTTTAATGATGGCGCTCAACTGAGCTAGAGAATTACCTACAGATCTCCGTGTAAATGGGGTATTGCAAACCTTGCAAAGCATCAACTACGTATATAGAGAGGTGGAGGGGATGGAGAGAGGAACAGGCAGCTGCAGTTAAGAAAAACAGAAAACAAGTAAAAGGAACATAAATGAAAATGACGGTATCATGTACAGCAGCAACTGCCTCTCCCAGACGCACGGATGCATACCTTCCCAGATTTCCATTTGATCTCAGTTGATTTTGAAGATGGGTCTCCACTTTCATTCAGGTGAAACTCTTTGGAGAGAACTTTATTTTCGAAGTATGGATTCTCATCAAAATACTGTGGAGTTGAAAGCAAAGAGTTAGAACCCATAAAATGTAATCATACATGCGCCAAGTCAAACCTGGTACTAACCAGATAACTGAAATGATGAAGTTACAAACGACAACCCTATACACGATTACATTCCAAAAAGCAAAACAAGAGAAGGAATACTTGAAGTACTTACAAAATCTATTCTGTAACCTGATTTGATGTCTTCAAATTCTGTCACCTCAACTCTGGTCAAATAATGCAGTGCCTCTTCATCTTCTTCTCCCAGCAGTGCAGATACTAAGGTAGAATTAGGAATCCCACATTAACAAAACCACGAAATGTACGTCACGAACATGAAATCCCGGAAATTTACACTACATATCATTTGAAAAGCAACACATTTGTCCAAGCCAACTCGTGGCCCAATTTTTGGGATAGGAGAATCTGTATTTTCTTTAAAAAGGCAAGTTAACTGAGGCGAGTGTGAAACTTGGCCCTTAAAACATAGGAAGAAAACCACCACGGAATTCTAGTAATCAAGATGTTCCTTTGGTCATCAAATGCAAGAGCCAGAAAACCTACAAAATGCACTCTGCAACAGAAGGAAGTGCTGCATATGAAGGAGGCTTCTGATTAAATGTATGCCAAGTAACAACCCCAGAAAACACTCAGAACCGCAAGAGGCTCACATTGCAAGAAAGGAAACGCTGAACTTATAGGGGGAAAAAAAAGAGAGCTATTAAGAGTATACCTTGCGGGTGGTTGACAAATGTTGTTACCCAGAAATTTGGGATTTTGGCGATCAATTCTGACCTCTTCTGGAAGAATGGTTGGCGGAGTTTGTTGTATTTCTGTTCTACTTTCAAAATTTCCTCACTGGCTTGTTCATTCAGTCTGTAATAGAGAGAGCCACGTTAACCTCAGGAGAGGGAACTGAAATTTAAAGATGTATCATCAGCAGTTAGCTACAAACTGAATGGATTTTATTAATCAGCCACGCTCAACAAATGAGGGAGCTCAAACAACAACCAGTGGCCCGAACCTACAACCACTCTCAAGAAACACCCTACCAGAAGCAATCATACTCCTCTTAAAGCAATGTGTTCTAAACACACAGTATGCTTTGCAGCATTACATGAGGGACAGACCTTTATTTATGCAAAGCAAAAATGCATTTAACACCTTAAGCATTTGTTTGCAGGGTGGCTACCTGTTGATGGATACCACTATCACCCACCTTTGATAATTCTGGGGCACATAAGCATGACTATAGCAAAGCAATTTTGTACCTCACACAAGTAAAACTGAAGACAACACTTTACTGGATTTGTGAAAGTTAGAGCCCTGATACTGCAACTGCTCCACATGGCCAGAGCCTCACCGCTCACACACTTTGCAGGACACTGTGCATGGAGATAAGATCCAGGCAGAACCCACTGAGCTTGGGGAAATTAATCTAATGTTCTAGTGACATTTTCTACCTATTATTCTACAAACACAGGAATATATAACAAAAATATTTCTATTAAAGCTAATTTTTCAACCAAGTGTTCATTTCTGCTTACAAACATGAAAACGCTTTTGCAAAACGGCATACATCTTAACTGGAAAATGCAGCAAGAAAAACCTCTTATCAAAACCACCAGTGAATCTAATAATTTAAACTCAAGTTCTACATTTTTTATTAAAAACTAGTAACCAGGAAATCAGGATACTTCTTCATACTGTTGACCATACACAAATACTTCTTACATCTCATCAGGTCAGAACATAAGTGCAGCCATGGGGGAGTTTAAAGAGACCGAGAACTACTACCAAGTAGTTACTAAATATTTTCATTTTTCAAAATCTTACTTTTCACTAAAAAAATCTAGTTATTTTTAATGTTTACCTGTCTATTTCATTCTGTACTTCATCAATGTGTTCAATTGCTTCCTGTTGCTCTTTTTCTGAAA
Source organism: Alectura lathami (assembly GCA_013399715.1). Taxonomy (NCBI): domain Eukaryota; kingdom Metazoa; phylum Chordata; class Aves; order Galliformes; family Megapodiidae; genus Alectura; species Alectura lathami. Next base: position 236,819 of record VXAV01001087.1, read on the forward strand.
AATAAATGAAAATGCATCAAAATCCCTCAATTCCTGAGTCTGACAAACCACCTGGACTTTTCACGTAAGACCTTTGCTAGTGATCTACTTCAGAAATGCACAAATATTTCTGTTCAGTGTCTTAAGCACTGCCAGACCCTGAAGTTCCAGCTACTTCCCGGGTGAACTATGGCTGAAACGCCACAAAGTTTGCTGAAACGGGACTCACGGTAAGTTTACCGCTAAAAATCACAGCTCACATTCCCCTGTACAGATCTACAAATCAACTCAAATAGTAAGCAAACCACGGCAGATTATTAAGAATTCAATTAAGAAGTTGCAAGTCTTAAGACCAGCAGATTTGAAGAAACGTGTAAGCGTTAAGTAATTTAGAGAGAAGTATCAATGGGAACAGCTAACCGGGAGCACACCGCCTTCTACAAACCGACAAGCACGTTCACAGCCCAGTCACAAGGACAAAACTCGAAAGCCGCGGTTCTGCAGATATTTTCCCCTCGGAGCTTCCCCTCGACAACGCCCGGCAAAGCTCTCGGTTACAGGCCGCCTGTTCACCCACCGCGCCGCGAGATGAATGAGCGGCGGCGGGAAGTGGCCGGAGAGCAGTGCAGCACGCTCAGCGCTCCCCCGGCCGGCTTCCCGCACGCCTCAGCCCGCCCCACGGGACAGCTCTCCCCG
>VXAV01001087.1:239093-251982 GCA_013399715.1 Alectura lathami
GCCGCGGCGGGTCGGTCCGCTCCGCACACGGGGCTGGCCGAGGCCCCCCGGGGAAAATACGGCTGTGTGGGGGTGCGAGGGTCGTTTGGGACCAATGATCCCGACACGGCAGCTTCCCCGAGCGGCCTCGCGGACTGAGGGGGCTCCGCTGGCCCAGCACCAGCATCTCCCGTGCTCGGGGACGCTGTGTGAGGCGGGGAGGTGTTCCTGCTCGGCGACATGGCATCCGCTGTCTTGCTGCGCTGCCTGCCTGAGCTGGAGCATGACTCAAAGGCAGAACTTTAGATGTTACGTTCTAAGGGCGCAGAGGCCCTGTCAGTCACATCCAGCCCACTCAGTTAATGTTGGAGCACAACCCTAGAAGGTCACTGAGCCCAGGCGCCTGCCAGCACACCTGCCACTGCACCAAGAGCAGGCGGACTTTAAATAACCCTTTTTGTCCCTTTCCTGTCCACCTGTCATGGAAGAGCTCATTGCAGCCTAATAGCTACAGATAGCTCTGTTTTGCTCTTAAAGTAACAGCTGAGACCCTTTTTTTCTACCAAAAATGCAGCAAATCATTAACAAATGAATATTATGACAGATCAGGCTCAGGGGCAGCTACAGCTTTGATGAAGTAGGAACTAACCTTTTGTGGCTTGCTTTCCAGTCACAATATTCTCACACACCCCCCCGCCTCCGTTTCCTTTCTTTGCCTCCTCCTCAAGTTGCCCTTCCAATGTAGTTATTCCTCAAGGCCTGGATGAGTTCCTGCCTCCTCAGAGACCTTACCGTAGCTTCCCAGTTCCTTCTCCCACCTGTTGCTTCCAAATCCCCACAGCTTTTCCTTTTGTACTCCTAGCTGTCAGTTCCTGCCAGCTATCTCTGCTTCAGCTGCCACCCACAACTGCTGCGGCACAACCACGATTTGCATTGTCCTTCCCCGCGCAAACAGCAGGAGAGGGGAGCTGCCGTCCGTTAGTCCTGCCTGCACGTACAGCAGTGAGCCCTGTTCTCTGCTGGCCACAAAAGCTGAGCAAAGCATCGCACCTTTGTACACGCAAGATGACCAACTCCTTCCCTAGAGGGGTGTCTCAGGGCCCTCCTGATGCCGAGCACAGCAGCAAGGCTTCCCTCCTGCTCTGTCTGCATCTCCCAGGATCGATTAATGTGGGTGTTTTCACATTCACACAAGGTAAGGTAAGCTCACCTGCGCCGCTTGGTGTTCTGTCCTGTTTTCCCTGAATCTCTTCACTGTGCAGCTGTAGGTGCTTGATTATTCTTTTTCCTTTTATCGCTTGTAATATAATATTATATTGTATAGGTTGGTCTTTCAAGGTCCACCATTTGAAAATACAGGTCAGATGCCTGAAAGCCAGTTCCAGGCAAGGAACATGATGATCAAAGGGGCATCTGCTTACTCCCTACTACTTCTTTAGTACATAAAGTAGGTATTCCTGAGGTATGGTTAGCATGTTCCACTAATGTATCCAAAGTCAAGCAACAATAAATTTTCACTGACGTGAAAATGATCTGTTTAACGTACCCTAAAACTAGCTATTATACAAGAAAATAGGGAATATTAATTAGAGAAAACACACACTTTTTTATCTGTTTGAGAGAGAAAATACTAACCAATGCTTTCATGTGTTATGAGAAAAAGAAGAGTTCAATTTTTTTTTTTTTCACTTGATTTCTTTTTAACACTGGTTACGTGCTGTTCGCAGCTTCCTAGTAAACCTTTTTTCCTACCTCTTCCTCAGTTCTCCTCCCATCAGAAAGGCTGTGTTAACATAAATACTCCTTTTGCAGTTATGCAGCCTTTCCCTCCAACTGACCAGTTGCTCTAGCAGCCTGTTTTTCTGCTTTTCAAAGGAGAGCCTCACTTAAACAGTCCAACTGCAGTCTAACTTCAGGGTATAATTCATAAAAGGTCTCAAAACAACAGGTGCTTACATACTTCTGGATCTTGGCTCAAAGAATTTGACAGCAATTCACAGAATGATGCCCCCTCTGCACTCCCTTCCTGGCTTTATAGAGACGTAAAGAAATAAAAACAAGCCACTGAGTCATAGCAGTTGTTGAGCCCTAGGGAGCATGAGAGCAGAGCACCTAGTGGCTTTTGCTGCTGAATTGATTTACTGTTTGTTCTTGCTGCATTGTTAACATGTATGCTCAGGAGGAACATGACTCAAGTATTTGTGAAAAAGCAAGCAGCACAATTCTCAGCTCAGTCTGAAATTGTTCCTCTGTGTAGGAATCCCAAAGCCCGTTATAAAGGAAGGAAAACGGCATCCAGGTGATAGAAGGCCTTGGTGTTGTGTGACTTATCTGCTGTTACACAAGATTTTTCAGAAATTACATGTGATGCTCAGACATAATATGCAACTGTACTTAATATCCATCATAATACTAAAAAAAAACCACAAAAACACTTAGAAAAACTTCTAAGTTTTGTAATTGATAAATATTGTCGCTTTCCTTCATTGCTTTCTATTTTTTTTTTTCCTTATCTGGAATGAACATTTAAGCCATTTTCAGTTCTTTAATAACTATCCAGGGGTTAAAATGTTCAGTTACAAACCTGTGAAATAGTGTGTGTGTGAATGCATTTAGAGAATATGATGTCCTCCTCCTCACCTTCTCCTAAGCCTAAGCCCTTTCTCAGCTCTGATTGCATCAAATATAATAGAAGAGTAACCTTTTTTTTCCTGAATGACACTGTCCAAGTAGCTTTTTCCCGTCAGTATTACAGAGCTGGTATTCCTGCTCTTGTTTGAGCATCGGGCTGCACGGTTGAAGTTGCGAAGCAGCACTGCACGTGGTATCTTTCAAACTGAGCACACAAGTACTCTGGTGTTGTCAAATAAGGGAACTGGATCTTTGTGGCTGTTGGGGTGGCAGTGGCTGTCAGATAAGTGAAGAAAACGTCTGTTTGTTTTCCTCTGTGTAAATTTGGACATCTGGGGGGGTGTTGGCAGCACCTGATAACGATTAATGGCCAAACAGTCGTAGAGTGTAGTGGTAGTTGCACGCTGTTCTCAAGAATGGAATAAACAGAGCCTCCTGACAAAGACAAGCTCCTGTTTGCTTCTCGATGCAAAAGTTCAGATCGCCCAATATGTCCTTCCTTAGGTGTATCGCCACAAGACGAAGATGTAATTGGTAATCATGCCTAGCTTTTGGAATGTCAGCTGTACCTATTAAACAGGGACCCTTGGTCTGGCAAGTGAAATCAGAAAATGTGCTAATTCCTCAGAAATATGACGTAATATTGTGTGAAAAAATGAAGAGTAGATTTCCTTCTAAGCGTTCCTGCCATGCAAAATGGGCATACATAAAATCATGCAAGTTTGTATGGTTAGCAGCAGCTTGCATTTTTATAGCCCTCTGTCCTAAAGAATCATAGAATCTCAGAGCCTTTACAGAAATTACTGTACGCAAATACAAAACAAGGATCATTTTACCACAGCTGAAGTGCAACCAACTGCTTAACAAGCGTACTGCTACGCTGAGAGCCTGGTCTTCCACAAAAACCTTGCAGGCTCAGGCTCTGTATTAGGAACAGAGTGCAAGGCAGTGCAAGGCAGAAACGTTGCGAGAGTATGTGAAAGCCTTCAGATTGCAAATGCACCAATGAGTGGAAAGCTGAAAAACATTTCAAGCGCACATAAGCTTGCACTTGACAGTAAAGTCTGACTGGCATAGCAGTGCTCGCTCTAAGCAGCAGGCAGAGGCACACCGGCTGGCTTGCTGCGTGTAATCAGTTTGACAGCCCCCAGGAATTGCCGAGTCTCCGTGACCCTGGAAAGACAGTTTGGCACATTTATTAAACAGCCAAATACCTCCCCTCCAACTGTTTATTCATCCCCACTAGTCACAGACCTTCCCAGTCGAGCGCTCACGTTAGGCCACAACGGTTAGATAATGGCAGGAGAATCTTCCACGTGTCCTCACAGTTGTTGCAGTCTAAACCCTCAGATGAAAATATTTCTGGATTATTAACTGCCTTTGAAACAAGATGGTGCTTCAGTAGCACAGACAACAGGGAATGACTGATGTTATATAACTGAAGAAATCCAATGATCCTGTTTGGATTTTTTTTTCCTTATGTTTTTTGGCAAAGTTCCCATTAGATGTAGTTGCTAAACCTGATTTTCATTTTTTCCTACACCGACATTTTTAACTTACCAGAGCAGTTGCCTGTAATCTACGAGGAGCTGGATGGTCACGTAACTCTTGTTCTCATTACCAGATACAAGAGACAAAGAAGCAGTAAAATATTTTAAAAAGTCTTAATACATATACATACTCAGAGTCAATGAAACCCAAGACACTGCTGAACATACCTGAACATAACGCTGTTCAGATACGTGGGTGCTTATGAATGTTTTGCTCGTTTCTTTCACGTAAGGTGTACAACTGTGAACAGTGCGGGGAACTGCAATGGTCTGTGCCTTCAGAATATGAGGGGAAATTGTTTACTGGAAATCTCTCTTAAAGTTACAGTCTATATCGTGAAATTAGGAGGCCCTGCCCAAGGAGACATTTGTTTGGAGGAGTTTCCTGCCCTTCTTGACTTCCATTCGCATTTTTTACCTCAGACATTGATGCTATCCTGGAGCCATGTCTGGCACTGTTGCCTGTACCAACAGACACGGATGCTGTTATTAATCCAGCGCTAATGAATTGCAGCTCGTAAAGACAAAAATGTTTGCATATCAACCTGTCCAGGTGCACCACCACCACCTCCAGATGCGGATAGCCATCTCTAGCCTGAGGAGTTCGCAGTGCAAGATGGGATCTGACATGTACAGAAGCTTTTGTTCAAAACGATGTGTTGGCATATGCAAAAGTGGCTCTTCACTATCCGCAGTGCCTGCGGGGTGCGGTAAGGGCAGCTACTCAGATTTCCTCGATGCACTCACACCTGCGGATGTTCAAACCCTACCAGTGGGGACGCACCATTGCTCGTTCTGCAGGACAGTTTAGGGCCAGTCCATCTGGTGCTGAGGAGACTTCAACCAAGCTAGAACGCTTTCACACAGAACGTGCCGGAGAAACGTTATATTTATGTGGAATCATCTGGTGATGAAATAACGCCTGTTGTGGACAGCGTCGCATTTATGTTCAGGGCTTCCTCTGACTACGTGCAGTGCTGTGTAACGAAAGCTCTGAGCAGAAGTTGCTGGAGTAACTGACCGCTCACAAGAAGTATTCCTAGCTAGAATGATCAGTCACTAACTGGACTCTTCCAAACTAAAATACGGCAATATTAATACTGGGAGTCATTCTGGAATAGCTGTGCCAGCTGCATTTTTTATGTGCAAGGCCCTGAAATAACAAACAGGGGAGGTGGCTACTAGCCCTGGATTTCTGCTGTGTCTGGAGCAAGACCGGCTTCCTCGCAGCGTGGGCAGAAGACACGGTGCGAGATGGAGTCCTTCTAAATAGACACAGCAGATCTGGATCAAAATGGGTGGAAGTTACAGTGTTAGAAATTCATGTGAAAGCTGAATCCACGTTTTAGGATAACTAAGCAATAGGGATAAAGCAGAAAACTGGAAAACTATGTTTTGTTCTTGGGTGGGTTTTCCTTCCAAGAGACCTTCAGATAATCATCTCCCACTTTTCCACTCATGGGAAAATTAAGAGGGACCCAACTTCTCTACAAACAATTTATAAACACTTGCTTTCCAGTATTTTAACTACAGCCAATTCTTGAAACTCTTATTTATCATCTCCTCAGTCCTATGAGAGGAAAATTCTTGCTGAAACCTAAACAAAGTTGAGTTACTTCAAGATTTGGCCCCTCAGGAAGAGCAGCAGAGGCTGTAATTTTACACTCTGTATTCCATCCATTGTCTTGTTACCCAGCGGCAGCTGTTTTTGTGGGAATCATGAAAGACTTCCCTTGTTATGGAGAGCGCTATCGATAGCTGAACTCTCAGGGGAAGTAACCTCTGCCTCTCTCCAGGAAATATCAGTTTAAAATAAACACACAGAGTATTGCTCAGTGAGGAGCTAGTGCGTTATTTACAATTCGTCAGTTTCAAGTTGGCATTATTCAAACATCTGCAGTGTGCCTCGAGTCTTCTGTAGGAGTATAGTGACAGAAAAGGTGAAACAGAAAGGAGGAAAATATGTAGAGATGTCACATACAGTTTTTGCTCTAATAATGCACTGTATACATTATTCCTTTCATCTGAGAATGTCAAAGCACATTAGAAAAATCTATCTAAATATGAAAAGCTCTGTGAGGAAGGCAAGTCTTTTACTGGTAGGTTAACTGAATGCTGGAGTTAGTTATTCCTCTCTAGAGCCAGAGACCGAACTTGGGAATAGAACTAGTCTCCAGCTTTGGCTCCATAAAATGCTGCACAAGTTGCCAACAATGAAGATCCGCAAGTGGAATTTGGTTAATTGTGTTGGTCTGTAGGAACGCTTCTTATTTTTTGGTACTACAATAGCCCTGAGAGTCCCAGGAGCTCTGCGACTGCGAACCCTTTGCGCAAGGTGCTAGCTGAACACAAAGCAAAGAGGTGCTTCTGGCTTGGAAGAACGTAAAGTCTTTGAGGACACCGTTTAACAATTTTTTTGCAAGAAATTCCTGCTTATGCATTCCCCACCAAGTATTCCTTTCCTCGTCCCCTTTGTGCTGTCCCTGAGTTACGCTAGTGCAGTTTTTTTGTGTGTAGCCTCATGTTAAATTGAATCAGGAAACTGATTTCAATTAAAACATAGTCCTCAGAAAAACATTTATTTTTCCCTGCTGCAGATGCATGAAGAATGTTACAAGAAATGGGGCCCCACAAAGGCAGGCATGAATGGGGAAGGGATAAGGAACAGATTGCATAGATCTTGCTTACTCAGAAGACATTTGTCAGACTGTGCCCTTAACTTAGCCTCGCCACGGCAAGGATGCAATTTCAATTGATGTGAAAAAACATTTCGTTGTTTTTAGTTTTGTTTAAATTCACACAAGCAAGTGGGCCATCAATATACAAAATAAGAGAACTGCCACCTCGAGTGGTACTGTAAAAGTTTTCAGAGTAGAATTTGACATTATTGCCAAAAAGTCATCCTTCCCCTTTCGGATTCAGAAATAACGACTCTCAGAAACACACAAAGGAAATAACCTTTAATCTCTGTGTTTGTTTCTGCAGTGGCATGACTGGAAAATAATTTCATCTGCCTTTGCAAAGAAAGTTGGGGGCTGTAAAACAAAGTAGAGACCATTTCCCTCCCACCACAGTCGTCCGTCTATTATCTGACTCACCACTTCTGGGATTCCTTCTGGCAGCGGTGGTTTTATTGCTATGAAAATGCAAGCGTGTGAAAAATATTCCCTATGTTCAGATTACTGTTCTGTCCTCTGCTCACTGTTTCGTTCGGGTCAGTATTCCTTCCTTCAGCGGTTTGGAACTAAAGATGCAGAAAGTGCTGTTCTTAAGCCTTGTGAGAGGGACCAGCACCGTGGCAAGGAAGGGGGAAGGGAGAAATGAAAGGGGAGGAGAGTCCCTATCTGAAGAGAGACTCCAGACTAGAGAAATTTTCCTGACATCCATTCAGTATCCAGCGGGGTCTCCTTCAAGGGCTTTTACTGAGATCCAAAGACTCTTGCAATTCACAGAGGCATTTACATACAACATTGCCCTCTGGGAGCTAAGGTGTAACTGTGCTCCTGGATAACAACAACAAAGAATACGACCAGACTCCATTGAAACGTCAGCCAGCCACTGCTGTTCTAGAGAGTAACAAAGAGATGCTAATGTAATTAATTATGAAGCCTCAGTACCCTCATTAACACTTCTTCAGTGCCCAGATCTTTGAAAATCGGCTGTGCAAAGTGACTGTCAGAGTTAATTCCCTATAAATTGCCTCCTGTCACATCCCAGTGCTGCAGCAAGTTCTCTCAGGCCTTGCTGATACTAAGAAATCTGTTATGTGGGATTTTTTTTTATTATTTTTTATTTTTAAAAGTACTGATGCAGTGTTACTGGTGTTGTTAAAGGTATACACTGTTGGATAAGCAGGAGTTTGTCAGGACAGGATGGAGCAAAATCAAAAAGCCTTTAGACAGCCCGGCTTCCATAATCGGTAGCGAAAATAGGGGAAGTTTGAATCACTTAAATGGAAAACTAAGGACAAAAGAAAAACAGGAATGAAAGGTGTCACAGTTTGGCATTAAGATGTTTCCGGACCTTTTTTAAATGTGAGGATGGCAGCCAGCTTTCTCTCCTCCTGCTGCCTTTACGACAGCCTTTCAGCTCCGGGCCTCATTCCGATGCATGCTCCCTCCCCACCACTCCCGCTTACAAATATATATTTCAATAGGCTTAGGCTGCATGGAGTTCCAAACCCAGCATGTAATTGGTACAATTGTCTTCTACGCTTCTCCACAGAGAGCCACATTCATGCCGTCGTGGGCCCCGCTTTGTCGTCTTCCCACTCTTTTTTTCTTTAAGTTAGACTAGGATCAGAACCCTGCACGAACACCAGGAGTCACACGAACTGGCTGTGTCTGTAGTTCATTCTGTTACTTCTCAGTAACATTCACTCTCCTTAAGGACATAAAGATGCAATCTTTTAGAGGAGATAAAGTGATCGTTACAAATCACTTAGCATTTTTTGCAGCCGTAGAAACACTGAAATACCAAATTGTCTGTACACAACAGCCTGCTTCCCTTAATCTTCTATGTGCTTTGGAGAAGATGATAATCTTCCTGCAGTGCATCAGTGTGTGAAGTTATCTGTGTCTCTTTGTATAACGTGCTCCAGAATCCTTCAGGATCCTTGCTGTACAGGGGACAATCACACTGGGATCTTAGACACCTATCAATATCCCAGTACGTCTACGATATACCGATCACTCAGTGTTCACATAAATCATGGATAGGAAATGAAAGTGGCATGCTTGAAATTAAATACATAGGTTTCTGAAGTGCAATCAAGAACTATCACACACATTCTGCTCGCTTTACGTAAGTATAGATTTGGTAGGACCTAGCAGCTACCTATTCCTGAACGTCCTTTAAGAAACAACACTCCTGTGAAGGACAGCCAATTCTGTTCACGCGAACAACATCTGTCTGCAATGCCTTCCGAGGCACTCAGGTTCTTTATACATGGCAGTTCCAATGCCAGCTGTTGGAGAGAGCATGAGTTGAAGCGATGCACAGAACAGGTAAATATTTTCAGTCACGCATGGTTACCGAATGTGGAATCAATGTACGGGAGCTCAGTGTTTTCTTTCGCGTTGTCAGCACTGCAGAGGGCCAGCTACCTTCTAAGGGTGGCCTGCCAGACTGTCCGTTAATTTGAGATTAGCTGGGGAGCGTGCTGATACCAGCTGGGCAGAATTAGGGGATGCTGCGTCTGAAAGGCCCGAGGCACGGCCAGTCACGCTGCTGACAGCACCTTCCCTCCGTGCAAGGCAGAGGGTCCCAGCTGCCTCTGCGTGCGGAGCCCCGGGACAGCCAGCAGCTGGGATCCTGAGCCTCTCAGGGCCACTGATGCCCCTCTGGATATGCCACGGCTCCTGGCCCCGTGCCAGCTCTTCCTTGCCATTCACAGTCTGCCTGCAGGGAGTCTTCGCGGCCCTGCCGTGGCAGCTCGCTGACACCTGCAACAAAGCAAGCCTCCCCTGCGCCCCTTGCCACTTGTGCCACGTTTGACTGAAGCCCTACTGGCAGTGTGGGAACGGCTACGGGATGAGCACTGTCCGCGCTGCGCGAGAGATCAGGCCTAGTGCAAGGTTTAAAAGGGACCCTCCTGTACGTCTAATTCTACAAAGCATAACAGATCTATGACTAATGGAGATAGATTATTTTTATAACATATCATGCACGTCTCTGTGCAGCAGAGCTTCAGAAATGAGCCAGCGTTTTCTGCCAACACGTAAAGTATGGCTTTCAAAGCAAGAAGGGCATGGCATTTGCAGGGGCATTTGGGAGAATGAGGTCACAAGTGAGAAAAATGAATGACACCGGAGGAGCACTAGCTGGAGGGTTCACACAGCTTGAGGGACACACTTGGAATCCACAAGAGGGCCCGAACCCTCATCAAGCCGCTGAACATCTGGCTGGATGCACAGACACTGCTCTGCGCACTGCTCCGCTGGGGTGGCCGTCCCTTCCCTATCAGGTTTAGCGAATGCATGAACACCCGACTTTTCAATCGCAGATTTCTAACCAAAAGAAGTAAGATCTGCACATCAGCAACACATCCACAAAATATCCCTGTTCTGTAATTTAGGAACTTGAGCCCTGTTTTTGTCTTTTGCCGTGAATTCCCAGCATGATTTAGTAAGTCATCTAACACTCACCAGTAGTTCACTGCCTCACAGAGCTTTGGTGAGGGTAAGTAAAAGCTTGTGGTGCATTTTGTGTACAAGATGAGGAGTATCCCAGGTAACACTACAGATAAACAAGACTTCCGTCAATTAATCGCTTACTGGTCTTGCTTCTGAACTCTGCAGTCACCCCCTACAGCAGCACGATAGGATGCGACTGTCACAAAGAACTTTCCAGAAAGGAGCCCACCCACCTACTGGTGGGGGGTGTCCTCTTAAACAAAGTTCCAGATGACAGGGGCTTTCCAGTAATTTTGCTTGTGGGCATTATCTGCTTATTTATCCTCTTGCCTTCACGCTTCCACTCTTATTTTTCTCTAGGGATATTTCCAGTTATTGCGAAGCTCAGGGCCTTCCTGGCAGTACCCTCTAGATCAGCAGAGCAAACAACCTCACTCTGAAGCAAATGACGCTCAAGACCTAGTTCAAAGCTGAAAGTAACCGATCGGGTATCGCCAGCACCTGAACGGCAAGCACGGAACGTCAGCCTACAGCCGGTTTAACCTCCGCGCTGCATTCACAGGCAACACAGCTAAGCACCCAGCAGTCAGCCAAGCCACGATTGATGCTATGCGATCCAGCAGCGCACACGTTTGAAATGAACAACCAAGAAAACTTCTTTGATACAAGCCTTTTTTACTCTTTGAAGTAATGTTTTTTTGGCCCTTTTTTAATACATGAAAAGATGTAAGAAGTTCTGTTCCTCTGCACAGAACCCACCAGGACAAGGCGATGCTTTTGCTCCTATTTCAAGCCTCTTGCTGCCGAACTAGGCCCCAAGAGTTCTTTCCCATGGCCAGACACCTCGTTCTTGTTTGAGCTACACATGTTGTTCTCTTCATCCTCTCTTACATCTGTTTGGGGTGGAGGGAATGGAGGAAAGGGGTGGAAGGGGGAGCCTGTTTTGGGTAGAGACTGCTGTTTCAGCTCTCTGGAGCCTCGGCAGAGCTTAGTTGTTCCAGTTAGCTACTGCACCCACCAGCGTGTAAATCTTTGTGAGATTTACCCTCGAATACTCGGTTTGCACTAAGTCACAGAAATCGTACAACGAAGCATGCATGCATTCTTCCCCCCCCCAGTGCTTCTTCCCACCCTGTTTTCTCTTCAGTCTTCTCGTTTTCTGATGCTGATTTGCGCCATTATGTGAAAGTGAAAACTTACTACTTTGTCTCACGAAACACAAAGAAGAGAAAGCACAGACCAGCACTGCACTAACAGCCACTTCAGAGACTTAGTAGCCTCGGGCTAGTAAGAGCCCTCCCCCATTATCCCCTGCATTACCCTACTTCCAGTGTTAGCACATCACAACTTCTACGCGTCTGAGGCTCTGAGACTGCCAAGCCAGAAAGAAAAAGCAAGATAAGATTTATTGAAATACTGCTAATATATTAAAGCTCCAGCAAATCAGAGATACTGGAATAAAGGATAATTAAACTGCAGTTACTTAGGAGAGTCATCTTCTGGAGCTGTTTGCTCATTTCTCATCTTCAGAGAAGGAAAAAGTCCAGACGTGCACCATAGCGTGGGGGAACACGTGCTACCTCCACACTAACTTTGAGTATTACTTGCTGAAAATATGTTGATATATTTTTGCTCTGTTTCACATATTCAAATTCCAATTTTCTTATCTCACTTTGCCATCTCAAAAAAAAAAAAAAACCCGCAAAACCAAAACCGCCAAAACAACAAAAAGCCCACAAACTTTTCTCCCCAAATTCCCTCTGACAGGTTTTTAAATCACAGGCTGTGCTCACCATTTTTATTGGGATGCAGACTGTGTATAAACTCACGTTTGTAATATTTAGTCTACTACCAAACAGCAGTATGCCTTGGCAGTTCTAATCATACCAATTAAAGATAATTTAGCCATGACTGAAGATGATCTATTTATAGATGATAAATCTTTCTTTTAAGCATTAAGAACTTCTTAAAAAGGAACACGCCATGCTACTGCGTTATATTTTGTAGCAGTTATTCAGCATAAAGCAAGCAAAAAGAAATCGCCCCTACTTCCTGCAACTGTTTGCAGTAGAAAAATTTTCAAACAATACTTGTTTTACATTTTTAATGGTGTTGTTGAACTTGAATAGATAATATATTTATTTCACTCATTAAGGGACAAATTATCTTGTTACTGCATCTTCCAACAGGACAATATGTTGATCTCAAAAAAAAAAAAACCAAGGCATTTCCCAGGAAGTGCTGTATCAGGATCTCACCGACATTAGCAGAGCCGCATCCAGCCCCAGGAGCACCCGCTCCGTGTCCTGCGATCTTCATTTCGGCCCACAGCCCCAGCTCCCTCCCAGCAATACCAGGAATAACTCTGCTGAGCGAGCCCGGCCGTGCCTGCTTATGCCAGGGCTAAACTTAGCCTCTGCGTTCATCCCCAAGTTGTTCCAGAGTCGCAACTGGAAAAAACCTCCAAGCACAGCCATACCTGGTAGGAATTACTGCGCAAGGGAGCGGAGCAGCCCCAGGACAGCAGCCCCGCGGCACGGCCGTGCCCGCACCCCGCTCCCTGCGGACGCGGCCCTCGGCCCGGGCCCAGCGCTG
>VXAV01001087.1:252739-295881 GCA_013399715.1 Alectura lathami
AGCGCGGCCCGGGCCGGGCCAGGCGGTCCCGGGTTGGGGCCGGCAGCGGCAAGGCCGGTGGTGCCGGTCTGCTGGCCGCCACTCTGCAGCTGTTCCTTCAGCTGGGCCCTTCAGTGCGAGTTGGCGAGGAAGCACACGCGCAGCTGCCACAAAGCTGGCTGGAGAGCCGGGAGCGCTCGGGGTTTGATGTTGCCTCCGGCAGCTCGCTGCCGTTCTGCTTTCAGCCTCTCCCAGAGCTTGCTGCCTGGGTTTCAGCAGTGCCCAGGCATCTCTGACCTACCTCGGGTCACGCGAAGGTGACCAGCAGCACCCCGAGTGACAAAGGCACCCTGCTTGTAACTGCGAAGCAGAGGTGGGCGAGCGTGCCAGCACGTCTCCCCGGAGTGCCAGAAAGGGGGAAGATGCTCTGAATGCTTTGTGTGGCACTGTTTCTGTGTGGGTTATGGAGTGTCTGTCTTCTTTTGCTAGAAAAGCTGCCAGACTGGGAGAATCTCAACAAGAGAAGCTGCAGTGCAGTCTCAGACTAGCCGCGATGCCGGTGTGCAGACGGACCAAGGGAAAGATGCTGTCCGAGGCTTCCAGCAAGAAGCCCAAATAGATCACGCTGGCCTTCTGTCGTTCCTTCAGAGTGTGGAGGATGTGGTTATCAAAGAGCTGAATAAAAACTGGACGAGTCGTGCCTTTGATGGCTTTGATGTGAACTGGACAGATCAGAACGAAACAGTAAGCTGACAGCGTGCAGATCCTGGTCATTACCCGGGGAGAGCTGGCTGCAGTGGCTATAACTCATCAGTTCTGTTTCTTCCTGCTCTTGCCAAATTCTAATAATTAGAAATTCCCAAGGTTTTGTTTTGTTTTCCTGAAGCTTTCTGCCTTGCTTGTGGCCCGTCCATGCTTGGTGAAACTGTTCTGCTGGTGACCGCGTTGCAGCAGCTTTGTGAGAAGGAAGCTGCAGTTGGTGTGGGCATACGCGCAGCTTCCAGTAGCCCCTTCAGAGCACGCCAGACTGGCAGTCTAGGAACAGTTGAAGTCAGTGATTTGGCAGCTCTCCCTGTTTAGATTATATTTGTTTAGAGTGCAGCGAAGAGTGGGAGCAGTTTGTGTCTTGTCAGTACATGTTGGTACAGGCGTTTCTTGTGAAGCTTGTGAGAGCTAGAATGATACCGGGGGCTGCCATAAACCCTAAGGGTGCCTCCTTCCAGGCTTGTCATGTTGGACCCCGAGCTGTGCAGTCAGAGGGAGGCAGTTATGAGGGACAGTTGGTTTGGTGGGGTGGTGTTTCCTTTCTTCCAGTAGGAACTCACCTGGTTTTTCCCATATGGTGACCAAGGGGAAGCCTACACTGTAACTGTGTGGCTGTGTCCAGGGGCATGCACAGATCTCACTTCTTTGCGGCCAGAGATCATCAAACGCCTCAGTCCTTGCGTTTAATCTCTTGCAGGTGTTGTGTTTGCATACGCTGTCGTACCCAGCGGCTCAGGATCAACGCCTGCAGGTTACCAGTGTCTCGTGGAATGCAACGGGGTCCGTTGTTGCGTGCTCCTATGGCCGGTGAGTATCCAAATAGTTGTGGGAGCGCAGCTGAGGTTCCTGTGGCATTTCAGGCTGGCCTGAGTTTTACATATGTTCACTTTCTGTGCAGTAATAAACTACACAGAGATGTACCTTATTCATGATAAAATGTATACATATGTACTCAAAGAAAGCAAATCTCAGGGCAGTCTTGTGGCTTTTATTTCTTATACATTTTTTCCCTTATAAAACGGGGATGTGTACTCTTACTGATTTGTTTATAGATAGATTCTGTTTGGAAAAAAAAATGCAAAGAGCAAACACACTTGCAAATGTATGTGGGTGAGGCTTCAAAGTACACGCTTCTGTTCATCGCAGATCGTGTTTCAGCGTGGTCTCTCAGCGCCCTGGATGAACCTGGCACCCGTTTACGCATGCGCCTGGCGCCATGGACACGTGCTAACAGACATTTAAGAATCTCTGAAATGAGGGCTGGACAAAGTGCACCTCGTCCAGTGAATGTAACAGCGTCTCCTGTCTGTGCCTTTATGTTGTCCTTACTCAGTTTTCTTTCTGGGATGGTTTCCTTGGATTAAAAGCCCTAAAAAAAAGGGTACCCATGAGTGAATGTAGAGGGAAAAGTAAAACAGGGCAAACCTGTGTGTTACTTGTCCCTTCTGTTCTCCCAGTCTACAGCTATTTTCAGATTAGAATGTGGTTTCTAGGTCTGTGGTTACCCTCAGTAAAATTCCGTTCTGTGAGCTCACACAGTCTCTCTTAAACTTTTAGCCTCTACAACATCCTTTAGTAAGGAGTTTCACAGCTCCACTGCACACTGTATGAAAAATTGCTCCTTTTATTTGCTCAGTATCCCTTCCAATAAAAAAAAGAAGAGCAACAAGTAGAGGCAGAAGTCGGGCTCAAACAGTTGCTTCCTATCCTGGCCACTCACTGTAGATCTCTGTGTCATCTCCTTGTCGCAAGAGGTAACATCAGCCAATGTCAGAACACACCGAGGCACTGCGGGAGGGCCCTCAGTCGGCATGTCCCACAGAGCTAGTCACCAGTCAGAAATAACAAAGCAGCGTGGCAGCTGTCCTTCCGCAGACCCCAGCTCTTCCAGTGGTTGTTTAGAGGAAACACGGCTTGCGGATCGGCCTGTTTGCAAATCAGCAGTGGTTTGGTCTCTTTGGGTTTGAATTCCTCACCATTCATAGGAACTTTCTGCACGTGCTCTTCAGATTGTTCCCGTTACTTGAGCTGTTAGTAGGTCTTGGAGCAGTGAATCATAAATGGCATTTCCCGGCAGGCGCTTTGTTCAGTCAGTGCACTGGGATGTACTGCCCAGCAGAGAAGTTTCATCACCTCCTGCCCCCTTGATCTCAGTTTTCCTTCTAGCCGCAAAGCAGCACACGTATAAATGGTGAGCGGGGCATACCAGAGCGCTGCGTGCCGCGTACCAGGCGAGGTAAGCTGTAGCTTTCTCTTTGTCAGGTTGAATGATGGGGACTGGAGCACAGAAAAATCCTATGTTTGTAGCTGGAATCTGGACAGAAGAGGGCTGGACCCACAGCGGCCCGACCTCGTGGTGGATGTGCCCAGTTCTGTCATGTGCCTGGCCTTCCATCCCTCCCAGCCTTCATTAATAGCGGGTAGGTTGGGGCTTATTTGAAGTGTACCCTTATTTCTTCAGCTTGGATCTTTTTTTTTTCCCTCTCTCTCACCTTAACCTAAGATTTCTTGCAGAAGCAATGGTATTGCAGCTCCGCAGCTGGAGGAACTGATGCTTCCCAGCGCTGACAAGGGCACTGTTGCTCCTGAACTGGGAACCGGTGCTTATATTTTTCAGTGATATCTGCCTTTATATCAGAGAGATATCTCAAAGAGAGAGGGGATAGAGGTGAACTCAGCTGTAGGAGCAAGTTCCTTCAGCAATGAGATACTCTCTGACACGAGCGCTGGTTGTGCCCTCCCTGTTACTGCCAGGCCTTTGCAGCTGTTGGGCCTTTTTCCCTCAGAGCTCTATTTGTGCACGTGGCACCCTTCCTGGTGAGGACCGCTCTTCTCAGGGCTCTGCTCATACCTGCTGGCAGTGCGAGAAGTCACCCCAGCTCTCGTGTTGTGCGCTGCTGGACCTTACACCTCGTATTGTTACCTTTTTCCTCTCAGGTGGGCTGTTCAGCGGGGAACTGGTGGTGTGGGACACCAGCAGAACAGAAGACCCCTTGATCTGGAGGACAGGGATGACTGATTATACCCACACTGATCCAGTCTATCAGGTGAGAGAGAGCATCCCCAACAGACACGGCTGGGGGAGGAGAGAGTTGCCATTGCTCCATTTTATCCCTTCATTTCCTACTCACCTTGTTGGCTCTCCAGCTGCAGCTGTTAATAGCTCTTACAGCAGAGTAGAAGTGCTATAAATCCCAGACCTCAAAAATGACAGCAGGTGAAACCTAGAAACCGGAATTCAGCCCTGAACTCCTCAGCTCATTTCTCACCTGCCATCTATGTCTGCCTGCCTGCTCCAGTGGGAGCTGGTTTGGTACTGAGCCCACTGACTGCTGCCTGGCTCTGCTTCTGTGCTGTCCTGTGGGACAGGGGCCCGCAGGTGTGTGCGGGTGGCGCTTGTGACAGTCCCTCCCTCACTGAGCTTATCTCATTTGGAACAGGTTAACTGGGTGCCTGATGCCAAGCACAGAAACCACTTCCAGCTGCTGAGCGTGTCGACAGATGGGAAGATCCTGGTGTGGAGGGAGGAGCGAGGCGGGCAGCTGGCCTTGGCTGAAGGGTTTGCCCTGGTGGCTCAGCAGATCCCTCGCAGCACCCAGCTGAAGAAGGTGAGCTCAGTGGTCCAGCGAGGCCTGATTTGACAAACGAGCTCGGCCTCTAGAGCCCAGGTGGCCCCGGACAGCTCACAGGGCCCCTGACAGGCTGGTAGGTGTGTACCACGCTGGAGCCCCCAGCACTCACATTTGTCTTTTTCTCCCAGCTCGCTTGGGGAGAGGCGGCTGTGGGTGTGACCTCGCTGTCCTTTTCACACTTTGATCCGCGTGTGTTTGTTGTTGGTGTGGAAGGCGGCTACGCGCTGAAGTGCTCCGCTGCAGCAGAGACCCTGGCTCTCCATCGGAGGGGAAGTTCTGTTCCCCTCAGGGCACCAGTGGAGCTCGCCTTCTCCCCACACGGCGGGCCCGTGTACTCTGTGAGCTGCTCGCCCTTCCACAGGCAAGTGTTGTGCACAAACACCAGCGCTGCACGTTGGATACAAGTTACTGCCTAGCTCTAAACGTACATTTTTCAAACAACACTGGGGTTTTGTGCGTGTACAAGTCTCAAACAAGGGTTGCCTGGCATCAGGAACTGAAGTAACTTCCTGCTGTGGGAGAACCAGTGCCCACTGGCTCTGGTGAAGCTCAGATGTGCTGCGTGCGGTCAGAACACAAGTAACACAAAACAGCATTTGCATGTTAGCCCCTTCCTTCGGTCATCCTAGAATTCTAAAGAGCACTTTGAAATCAAGGGGGACTTCTAAAAAAGGTATTTACTTCAGTAGTGCTGAAGTGATCTGCCCATCACATGCCTTCCTGGGAGCTGCCTGAATTTAAGCAAGCAGCTCACGTCTCTGCCCGCTGCGTACCCGCCGCCCTTGGGAGAGGCCCCAGGCCATCTCTGCATGAAACGTGCTGACAGCCCAGGTTTGCATGTACTCGAACAATGCCCGGCTCCAGATCAGCAGTTCTCAGGCATCCCTGCCCCACAACCCACCATACTCAGTGGGCAGCGTGAGCCCTCATTAAACTTAATTGAGAGCGCTAACAAAGCTGTGTTTCCGCAGACCACATCCCAGAGTACAGCTCGGAAATTGCTGCTCTAGGAAACAGCCAGATCCTGACACAAGACAAGCAGCATCCCAGATTGCCTCCTTGGGTGAATTTTGTTCTCTACAATAAAGCCTGTGACATTGTTTCTTGCCCCCCTCCCACCCAGGAATCTCTTTCTGAGTTGTGGGACTGATGGACAAGTCCACCTGAGCTCCCTGTTGCAGACCCAGCCCCTTGCTTCTCTTCAGTTATCTAAGAAATACCTTTTCTGCGTTCGCTGGTCTCCAGTCCGACCGCTGGTCTTTGCAGCTGCTTCTGGGGAAGGCAAGTAACTCTAGCTGCCTGTTGTCAGACTGAAAATTAAGTCTTTGTGCTGGCTACTGATTAATACAAGTCAGTTGTGCTGATGATCGTATCCCACAAGGAGAGGGCAATAACCATGGGCTGTACTGTGCAGTTCGTACAGTGGAGTCGTTTCTAACTCTAGCGAGGTAACCCAGTAACAGTTCTTTTTTACTTTCACTCGTACGTTAACTCTAACGCTGTTGCTACAGCAGTTCATGGGGATGTATCATGGCAAGATTACTGAGGCTAAAACTCATCTCCAGCTGCCTGGCTTTGGCATTTACTTCTAGAGCTAAGAGTAAGCAAGGAGTTTTTCCTTAGAAAATTGTCCAAATATTTTTTGAGTTAAGGAATGAAGATTTCACGGAATTCAGCAAGCTGCTGTCAGGCCTCTGCGGCAGAATAAATGCACGCTGTCTTCCAGTGATGTCATCTATCTGCCACAGCCTAGACACCACCAGAGGGAAGAGGGAGCAGGTTAAAGAGAACGTCAGTAAGTGCCCGACTAAGTAGCTAACATTCTGCTGCTAAATCCAAAGCCTGCTACTGTACAGCTGTAAGATGTGTTTCTGCCTTATAGGAGACGTGCACCTGTTTGACTTTGAGAAGAGCTCCCAGAAGCCTGCTGTTTCCATAAAGCAGGCTGTGGATGAATGCCCTGTGTACTGCTTAGAATTTAACACCAAGCAAACTCAGCTCTTGGCAGCAGGGGATGCTGCTGGAACAGTCAAAGTCTGGCAGCTGAGTTCTGACTTTACTGAGCAGGGTCCCAGGGAAATGAACCACCTGGAGCAGCTGGCGAGCCAGGTCACAGACTGAAGCAGCAGCACAGCCAGCTGTGCGCAGCCTGCTGCTCTCCGACTCCAGGAGAAGCTGCGCGTTCACCTCTCCCACAGTTCTGGCCTGCAAACACGTGTAATGATGACTGCAGCCGGGTTTCGTCCATGTAAGAGTTAAATCTGAATGTAACCATTAAACAGGAGTCGATGTGGTTCGACCAGTAACTTTTATTGAAGCACACTGCAATATGTTCGTTTTCCCTACGAGTTTTAAGCTAAGCAGTTTAAGGTTACATCATAAAGTAACATTGATTATTGTAGAGCACAAAGAGAGAGACACATGCAGAGCTATTGTCAGCAAACGTGAGCATGTTCATGGTATCTTTTCGTGCTAGTGTTGTGTATCAATTCACAAAGAGTGAACGTGTAAATTCTATGTAGTCATAGGCAGAAGGAAGTTCTCTGCCCTTGCCATCCATGTAGGGCTTCATGTGAGAAATGCAGTAGTCGGCTTGTTCCCGGGTCAGGTTCTGAAAGAGAAAGGCAGTGCTGCGGCGGAGACGGGCACTGGGGCTGCAGACCTGCTGCTGAGAAGCAGCCCTCCCCTCCCCCAGGGCACACAGCTGGGAGCAGGAGCCAGAGCACCACAACTACGCCCAGCACAGAAATGTTCTGTCTGTCTGTCTGTCTGCACTGTTTGGTTAAATGTCGGAAGGTCTGACCTGAGTCTTCTGCTGAAGAGAAGACAGAACAGGTGACAGACAGGAGGCAGAAGAGCAGCCTCTTTGTTCCTCTGCCAACTGGTGGGATTCAGACAGGAAAAACTTGCTGTCTTGGCAGGGCAGTGCGGGGGGAGATGTTCACACTGCCTAAGTGTAGATGCTCAGTTTCTCCTTCGAATCACTGGAGAAACATCTCCCTCTGGTCTCCCAAATGATTAAAGGAAAGTGCGAGTTTCTGAGGACACTGAGTGCACTCCTCCCCAGCCTTGGAGGAGCTCCTGTTTTACTCAGCCTGAGCAGTTCTGTGGCAGTTAAAAGCTTTCCTTCCTCTGTGGAGCCGAGCAAGTGGTCGGGCGGGGCTGTTACTGTGATTTCTGCAAGTGCTGCAGAGGGCACCTGACTCAGGCACAGCGACACGAGCTTCCAAGCAATTAGTGCTGTTTCCTGTTAGCAACCTGTGAACAGAGAGCCTCCATCTGGCCCCTTCTGGCGGGCCACAGCTGGCACATACCTGGTAGAGCTCCTCCTTGGTGACGTACGGCTTCCCTTCCGAGCTGAGGGCGCGGAAAGCGCTCTCGATCTCCTCGCTGGATTTCACGTTCTCTGTTTCCCTGCTGATCATGAAGGCCATGTACTCCTGCAGCGAGACGTGCCCATCCCTGCCGGGGAGAGACAGCGCGTGAACACTGCTGCCTGTCGGTACAAGACTGTGGTTCCACGCCCTCCGGGGAGGAGCTTTAACTTCTCTGGGAGCAGTAACAACCTGAACATGGGAGGCTGTACCAATACCGCATCATTTTCTGAGCTGAATTTCTTCTTTACAAATGTCATTCTTACCTTCATGAAGACTCTTTTATGTGAATTACTGTGAAAACTCCCCTAGCCTCTCCACAGCAGAGGAAAGAAAAGCTCCTGGCCTCTAAGAGACTTTCCTGCTAAGCCCCCAAACAGACACTGATACAATATTTGGTAATAAAAAACAGGAAGTCCAATGCACATACCTGTTGGGATCAACGGTGTCAAGAATAGACTCAAACTCCGGGTCTGGCTCTCCTTCCTCAACCATAGGCAGGTCGTAGCCAAGGGAGCGCAAGCAGGACTTAAACTCCTGGTGATTGAGTCGTCCAGATTTGTCCTTGTCAAAGTGCCTAAAAACCACAAAACCAAAACTCATGTTCCTAAGGTGCTGAGCGTCTGACTGACAGTTACGCTGGGGGCTGAAAACGAGAACGTTCCAGCCAGCCCGCTGTTCTGGGCAGATGAGTTTGAATCAATGGACATTTCCTACCTAACATACGTACAATGCAAAATTCTTTGCTTAAAAAAGCAAAAGAAAAGCTTAAAAAAGCTTAAAAAGCTCTACTCCCACCTGGAATCCACTGGCACTATTGGTTCCTACACACGCAAACTCTGCCCACACGTGAGCGCGCCCAGGAAAGCCTCTCGTGGCTGTGGAGCACCCAGCCAGCAGCGGGTGTGCCAGGAGGCTCCTGCCATCTGGCAGAGGTCAGAGTGGCTCAGCACAGAACTGGGCAGGCAATAAAGGAGCTACAGACGGATCGGCCAGAGAACGCTGTGAACAGAGGCCGTCCACGTGCCAGAAATATCTCACAAGCATTCCTCTGGTGTGCTTGCCCTGCAACTCACTTGAACATCATGCTGAACTCCTTCAGGGCCTCCTCAGTGACTCCAGTTGTGTTTCTGAAAGGGAAGCAGCAGAACTAGAGAACGGTTCCTGAACTGCAGCACTCTGCTGCTGTCCCTCTGCCCCAAACCAGCCGTCCGCGCCAGAAGGCGAGGACAGGCGAGCAGACAACACCCTGCACGGTTATTCGCAGAGTGAACCGATGCCACCATCGCTATGGCCAACAGGAACTGTCCCCAACCCCACTGACTTCAGCCCTCTGAGGAGAGGGGGAGGCGGTGGGGGTCCAGCAGCTCTCCGCACCGCCACGCACGTTAGCCAGAACGCAGGAGAGACTCCTCAGCGCTGACCGTGCAGGGTTTGGTTTTGGGCAGACAGGTGTCTGATCTTTTGTCTCCCACCCAGGTTACTTTGCACTGCACACGGGGCAGCCAGTACCGAGCCTGAATCTGCTGCTCCAGGTTGTGCTGCATTCTCATCCCCAGCTGGTCAAGCTGGTCCCACTGCTGCGCCAGCCCCACGGTGCTGTGCTCTGTGTATTTGTTGTCCAAGATGAGTGCCTCCTCCATGGCTGCTCCGAGGTCCTCAATCTTCTTCAGCTGGCTCCTCATAGCTCGGATCTCCTGGTGCTTGCGCTGGAAGGAGGCAGTGAGGAGAGAATCAAGGAGTGCAAAAAAGCCTTACAATGAACACGTGTGGAACGTGGGCTGGCAGAGGAGGAAGGGTGACACGCTTTGTCTGCTGGGATTAAATATATATATACACGTGTGCTGGGATTTGTAAGTGGCGTTCAGGATAACCTCTCCATGTGTCACGCATGCTACTGGAATCAACAGGGCTTGCAAGCCAGCCCTTGAGACAAAAAATAAACTCTTAGGAAACGTGCTGAGCACACTGTATCCTCTGCCCTACTGCACTCACTTAGGAAACATAAAAAAGGAACAACGACATCAGTGTTGTTTAATGTCCTGGGATAGCAGCAGACATCAGATATGTAAATAGGCGATCCCAAAGTTTTCTTCAGTATTCAAGACGTGTAACGTCAGTTAAGATTTTACCATATGCATTTTCATTCCCAGCCCGTGTCCCTGAGTTATGACTGAGAGGTGCCTTAGAAACAGGCGAGCACTGCTTACCTTAGTGGCTTCCAGCTGGGATTCCAGTGTTCCCGACTCCTCCACCATGCAAGACCTAGACACGGAGTTACAGTGAGAGAGAGCACTTCTCCCCTGAAAAATGGCAGGTGGGGCTTGAAATTAACAGTCCTTCCTTAAGATTAAAAATCCTTAAGCAGTATTGTTCTCCTATAAATATTTGAACGCTGGTTTTGTGTTTCGTTGATTCTGACTCATCCCGTTTCAGACAGACACGTGTACATCTTGTTTAGTTCTTATTTCTTTACAGAGTTAATTTCTAGCCCCATTTGAAAGGCAACACTACCAGCAGTCACACTTCATGCCAGACCCAAAGCACCCGCCTTGCTGGACCTCACGGAATTAGGAACTTGGTGCAGCCCCACCCCACCGTGCCCAGCACACGCACACACCAACTCCAGTGAATCACTGCGAGGCTGCACCTGCCAGCAAGATCCAGGAACCCTACAGGTGTGTTACGTGGGGATAAATCAGGGAAAAGAGACCTTGACAGCTACTGGTTTGGTTTAAAAGTGCTCTCAGTACGGCATCGCTGCAGAGGACTATGGGTCTCCCCCACACGGCAGTGCCTGATGGAACGCTGCGTCTCCTGCCCCCCCTCTCCCACCCTGCACCCAGAGAAGCTGAGGCAGGGTCATTCCTCTCGGGCCGACTTCCAGGCGGAGCACAGCAGCCCCCACTCTGGCACAAGGGAGTTCAGTGCTGTGGGGCTGATCTCCAGCATCTGCTTCACGTGGACGAGCTACGGAAGGTCTCTGGATGTTGCTTGTTCCCGCCCCCCCCGCCCCGAGGTCCTAAGCAACCTTTAAGCAGCAGCGTTTAGGATCCTCTGTCCTCCCAACATTTACGGTGGGAGCTGACACTGACACCTGTGCCTGGACAGCCCGGGGTGCTGCACACGGGGGCTGTGCTACGCTGCTGGCTGTGGTATTTAAGGTCCTGCCGCTAAACCCAGGTTTTTATCCCCAGTGAAATCTACCCTACATCCTTGTGAGCTTCTTGAGGAGGGGACTACAAGTGCTGAATCACTCTGTAGCCAGGAAAATGCACCAAACGTCTGGGGGGGGCTTCTCGCCGCAGGGTTAAGGCTCAGGTTCGATGCACATCTCGAGATGAAGCGCACGCCCAGAACCCTGAGCAGGAAGCTGGGAACCAACCGTGGGCAGGAGACAGTCAACAGGGAAACAAGCCTCCAAGCATCCCTAAGCCGTGAGAGTTAGTCGGGAGGAAGCGAGCCTTGGAATTAAGGAGTGCGTTTGAAAACCAAAGTGAGGTAAGAAAATAAGAGGAAAAAACCTTCCAGATAGATCATCCCCAACTTCATACTGATAGACACGAATGACGCGACGATACGCTATGCTAGTCAAAGAAAAGAAACCAAGTGAATTCCAAAAAGGAGGCAGAAAGAACAGAGGGAAGTACACACCCAAACACGGCCACTGCAGGGGAGCCACACTCCAAGCCAGCAGCACCACCCTGCAGCACGCAGAAGCAGTCGCTTAATGAGCTAAACCAACCCCAACGCTGTTGCACACACACAAAAGTAACTGATTATTTTTGTGCAAATCACACAACAGGGAGAGTTGCTAAGAAAAGAACGAACTTTTGCAGTTAGCTCATCTGCAGTTGTGTAAAGGCGTTCTCCTCTCTGAACTCCACGTCCTTGTCCCCTCTCCCAGGCAGCACCGGGCACACGCAGCCCCTGCAGCGCACCGGCCAGCCAGGTGCCCGCAGGACGGCTCGGCGTTCCCCCTGCCCAGGCAGGCCAAGCACAGCCCGTGGCTCGTTCCGCTACGTCTGCGTTTTTAACCTATTCCTGCGTATCAGCAGCCTTTGGTAACTGGTTCAACAGCTGAGCTTGGCGCAGGGACCTCGAGCCCTGACCCTGCGTCTTCCACTGAGCGGCCCCTTTCTGGTGGCTCGTTCCTGGGCACCAGAACTAATCTACAGCACCGCCGTACAAAGGAGCGGAGCATTCAGCATCCGTTCCAGGGAAATCCGCTCGGTTCCATTAAACTGTACAACAAAAATGGGGCAAATTATTTTTCTCCGGCAGAAACAGCCAAACACAAGACACTGCGGTCATTACAGAGCACACGAGAAGCACAGTTATCTGCAAAGAATTCCACCCTTTTATTATGAAAAGCGTTCTATCTTCGTACCAAAGGCCCCTGCCTCCTCTCCAGCTCTTTACCCAGGGCCGACACAAGCCTCCGCTCCAGGCCCATGCAGTGTTCGCTAACATTTTACAGGACGTCTCCTCACAAAGCCTCTATTGTGCTGCAGATTTCTACTACTGAAGAAATTTAAACGGACAGACGCACCCTCCCCCTCCGAGGTTTCGGCAGCCTTAAGGCATTTAAAGATTTCATTGTTTCCCTTCCACAAATCACCAACGCGTGCGTGTGTCCTCCTCCTCGGGCACTGCTCCCAGGGACATGGAGAGGATCAAAGCTGCAGGCATCCAACTGCCTGCAAACCCAGGGTTCATCTCGAAAGGTTTTGTTTCCTGCTATTAAGAATGAAACCTTGGTAGGGCAAGCACCTATTCTGGAGTGTGGCAGTTGGTATCTGCATGCTGTGGAGCTCTAGGACAGGTGATTTCAGCAAAGCCGCTCCACAGGAAGGATTCCTCCTCCTCCTTACAAAAAAACTGGTCAATACTTTGGAGCGTTAATTGTTCTGAGAACAGTTACGACAGGAAAGGCGATTCCACTGATCTCTGCATGTGGGGAGGCTGGTTTTGAACACAAGAGAATGCGATTAGTCTGCGTTCTCCAGATCTCGTCAGATTTGGAGCCCTCAGACAAAGGACGAACAGAAGTTGGGACCTCCATGGAGTGCCAGTGGCTTCCCATTAACAACTTCCTCTGCTTTTGCCTAAGAAATAATTATCTTTCTGTCGGTTTATACACAATGCACTCCAAAATCTAGCTTCCTGTGTTTGTGCACCTCAGCTGGACTGCTCTTTTCAAATAAAAGGGGTTTCAGGGCAGCTGTCACAAGCAATGCACTGACAGAAGAGAACACACAGACGGAGCAGAACACATCACCACATTTTAAAGTATAAAATTCAATACTAACCCATCTAGCAGGTAAGTCCTGTAGAATGTGAAGATCCAAACATCAGGCAGCAGGACAGAGACAAGACAGTAAGAGGGACAGAGATTTGGGTGGGAAGCAAACATCAGAAAGTTAAAAATCATATTTAAATTTCAGTATTTCATGAAGACAGGTATAAAACTGTTCGTAAACACACAGAGACAGAGAAAACGTGGAAACAGAACTCACCTCGTCTAGACCACAACGAGCGTGTGCCAGAACCGGCTAACAGCACTGCCAGCTCTGCTCTAGAAACACGCTCTTCAGCAGTTCGCTGCAGCTCTCAGCCTTGAGATTTGTCATTTCTAAAGCAGTTGTTACAGCTTTGCTCTCTCCCCCCAGGCATGGGCATTACTGACAGCACCCCAGAAAGGTGTTTACAACATAGTCCTTCAGGTTTTTTCCACAGTTTCTTTCTCTGCTGAAGTTCTAGTGAGACTTCTAATCTACCGCTGAGCACAGCACTAACAGAAACGCCACGAGCACTCCATGCAGCCTGCTCCTGGCTGTTTGCTCCCTCCCCTGCCAGCTGTCCTGCAGCCCACTTCAGGAACAGCTGGAGCAGAGTCAGCTCCTGATAACTGGAAACGCTACAGAAAAATGAATTCAGAAGCAGAAACATTTTTACAGCCGGGTGTTTCAGAGCTTTCCTCTCCCCTGTGGCTAACGGGGCGTCCCTCAAATCCCAGCTGCAGGAGATGAACAAGTGCTCGATGGCTGCTTTTCAGCAGGAGGCATTTACAGCCTAGCCTGACCGAGGAGATGTCAGATGGACACAACGATTAGCTGAGGAATTCTCTAAGGGTCGCTCCTGGGAAGACAAACTGTACCTGGTCTCCTGAATCCACTGATGGAAAGCGTTAGCGTGCTGGGCAAACTCCTGGCGCAGCTTGTCGTTCTCCTCCTGCCTTCGCTGCTCCTTCTGCAGCTCCAGTTCACGTTCCTGAGAAATGAACAAAACCAATTGGCTTCATCCTGGAACAAAGCCAAACCAGCGCTGCATGCCAGCGCAGTTCTGGAGGCCAAAACAAGACTGAGGACTCTGGGGGTCCTGGATGCCGAACCGAGATCACTTAATGTCACAACACTGCACGTTCCTACCAAAGGCTTGAGAATTAGAACGGAAGCAACTGTTGTTTTCTGGAGAGCATGGCTGTCAGACTTACTTCACAGCTGACAAGTGAGGGAGGCAAGCTTTGTCTTTGAGACTGCAAATGGAAAACCATTGAAAACAACAGCACAAGCTGATGGGCATTTTTCTTTGCTCCCAAATTTTGAGACAGTTCCATTTGTAGTATAGTGACAAACTCCTGCTTATGCTGGAGGACAACTTCCAGGGAAGACATGAAAGGTCATAAGCTACGAAAAGCAGCCCTCCAACTTGCCTTGATAATTTTCTGCAGATTCCTCCAAGTTTCTTCAAGAGCCTCCATGGTAAACCACGTGTAGGGGTTGGAGGCGACGCGGAAGCTCTTGATCTGGCGGTCGAGCTCTGCCAGCTGGTTGAAGTCGGCCTGGGCAGAGCTCAGCGAGGAGCGGAACGCGTCGTGGGCTTCCCGCAGCGCTTTGATTTCTTCCAGCGAGTTGCAGCGCACGGGGTCCGTCAGGTCCTCTTCGGCGTTCTCAAACCAGCTGTTGAAGGCAGATGCCTTCTTTGCAAACGTCAGGAAGAGATCCTCAACCTTGAAAAGAGGAAATAACCCAGCTGTTCAGTCCAGCTGTGCAGTAATGCCATACTCCCTGTGAGATGACCTCAAACTAACAAGCTCAAGTGATAGTTTGCCTTTATTACTCATTTCTTGCAAGTGTATGAAAAATTCTTAGGGTAAGTCTCCTACATCTCCAGAATTTTTAGCCACAAATAAGAAAGCTGCACAAATTCCCAGTGTTGTACTTTTTTTTTTTTCTTTTTTTTTTCCTAAAGAGAACAATTTGATTTTTGCAGCTCCACGGCTTAGCCACTCACCTTTCTGAAATGCTCCTGAGCCTCCAAGAGCTTCTTTTTCCTGGCTGCAGAATTAGCAAGGAGCTGATTCCAGCGTTTCATCAAGGAAGCGTGTCGAGCCTCAATGGCCTTCGACTGGATATGTTTGGCTGCCAGCAGCTGGTCTTTCAAAGCAGTTATGTTTGCAATTCCCTCCTGCTGGAAAGCCTGAAGGCCAGCATCAAAAGTTTCCTGAAGCATTAAAAAAAAAAAAATTACATTGGAACATATGCAAGATATAGGAATGGTTAAATAAAACAGAAATACGAATAGCTTCTGTACTGCAGAAGCGTCCACCTGTTCTGTCCATCACTTACAGGTGGAAGCAGCATGAGCACTGACCTGTTTGGTGAGCAGTGTCTGCACAGAAGAGAGGTCACGTCCGTAGTCGTCTGTCTTCAGACTGTTCTCCTTCTCACCTAGAAAGTGAAACAAATTCAGCCAAAAGGTAAACATCTCTGTATCTCAAACGCTCCCTCAGTTCCAAATCACGGGAAGGCCCCGTGGCCTAACAGAGCAACTGCCTCAGAAGCACCAGGTACCGCGCCGCTGACTCCTCTGGCTTTAGGTCTGCCCCTCACAGCAGTGAGAAGCTAGCTGAGATCTTTTGAAATGCAGGAGCGTTCCAGTTTTTGTGACAGCGTGCTGTGCCCCGACACAGACCGTACCTATCCACGACTCCACCACATCTGCCTTCCAGTTGAACTGGAGGAAGGCAGAGTTCTCATCCAGCTTGGCTTTCCTCTGAGCTGCTGCCTTCTCCAGATCTGACACCTTGCCTTTGAGGCCCTTCATCTTGGCAGTAATGTTCTCCACGTGGTGATTGTTCTACAGGAGGAAAAACATAGAAATAAAAATTATCTTCAGGTCTTCCAAGGCATCCAGTAAGTTGGTGGCAGAGCAAAGACTTCAGCCAAAAGACTTCGTTCTCAAGGTACACCACTGCCCAAGAAACAGCTCTGAAAGAGGTGAACACCAACAGCTTCTCCAGCTGCAAAAAACGGGCAGAACTCTCTTCAAAGAGAGGACGAATCAGTCCCAAGAGCAGAGCAGGTCTACTTTGACATGAAAACATCCAGGGCAGCCTCTGGAGGTTTTTCTTTACCAGCTCCTGCTCACCTTTTTAATGAGATCCTCTCCATTCGCACAAACATCGTTCACTCTGTCTTTGTGGACGGTAAAATCAGTCTCAAATGCTTCATGCTTTTTCAGCAAGCCCTGCAAGTACAACACACATCACTTTTTAAGATATTTTCTCACGACTTACGAAACAAAACAAATCAAAAAAGAATTTATTGTTATGAATCAGCTATAAACTGTTTTGCTTGTGAAAACTATTAATCTTAGCTGGTTAATACAACTTGCTGTTTTTCTGTGGATAAAAAAAGAACAAATGTAAATATAAAAATACAAAAGAGAACAAATATAATCATAGCTTCCAATACAACTTCAGATAATTTTCTTTTATCTTCACTGGATTTCTCAGAAAACTATTAGGAAGGGAATCAAGAATTTGCTTTTATAAAACAAATTCCTTTTTCCCCCACCCACCCCCAGCACAGGCCTTCAGAAATAAATCAACAACAAACTTCTACATTTGGAAAGCTCTCATCGATGGTAACGCAATGAAAACACCAACTTTCTCCATACCTGGATAGCAGCAAGTGTGTCCCCATAGTCCTCACTGGCTACCAGTGTCATCTTCTCATTGATCCAAGCTTCCTCTTCCTCAACGTTTGCTACAAACTGCTGGTACTCCAGAGACTCCTCTAGACGCTGCCCCCTGAATGGGTAAAGAAGGGTGAAATCAGCCGCAGTGGTACCCTGCAGCTTTTAGGAATAAGATGTAAACGACTGCACAGCAGCAGCAAACCCAAGGGACTGAACGGCAGCACACAGCCACTCACACTTTGCTCGTCCAGCAGCAGGCTGCGTCACCCACAGCTCTGTAAACGCACCAGGCCACAAACAACCACCACAACCCCCACGTTTCTGTGGAGAAGCACTCTTGCTAAACCTCTTTTCAGTCGTTTCACAGAGCCCCTTGTCAGTGACTCGTGCTGCTGCATGACCTGCCTGACTAACGAACCATATCTGAAAACTGGAGTTCAGGACGTCGGGTCCTTGCAGCCCACGTAACGGTTTGATATAGGCTGCATTTTACAAACAGGTCTCACGCACCGAGCAGCTGCCAGCTGTTTTAGCTCTTTCCAGTGATCCACAAACTGAGCCAGTCTCTGCTGTATCTCCTCCTTCCCGATTGTGTTGTCATCTGAGAGCTTCTTACCGGTGTCCAGAACACCCTGCAAGGCAGAGAAACACCCTACTAACTCTTCTCACGCACTGTTGGGGTACTTACATACCGATTCGTGGCTTTCATGCTTGTTGCAAACAAGAAAGACATTCTTCATGGGGAAATCTGTCAAGGAGAGAGACACTCACCTGGATAGCAGGTTCGTGGGCAGCCAATTCTGCTTCCAAGCGCTTGTGTTTCTTCCTAAGGTTCTGCACACCAGTCAGGTCTCTGCCGTAGTCCTCTGAGCTAACCAGCAGTTTCTTCTCTCTAAATTCAAGAGAGAAGAGAGAGAAAATTTGAAGATCACTTACATAGGTCAAATCTCAGAAAAGAAAAAAAAAATTGCTGTAAACAAGGAAATGCTCTTCGTAGCACAAAGATCTGGGATGTAAGAAGTTGTGCACGGGAGTTACCAGCAAACAGCAGCTGGCTCCTGGCACACTCGAGGGGAATGTGCGGGGCAAAGAAAGGAACGGGAGAGGGCCTATTATTTCCTTGTCAGGGACCGTTTACCTGTAGTGTTTTCTTTCTAAGAAGACAGCTACCCTCTGTAAAATCTACCTGCTCCAATTATTATTTTTACTTTTTTACACACGTGGCAAAAAAAGTGCTCTAATTGGAATGGTTCCTGTAACGCTCACTTCTCTCAGGACTCTAACGCCAACATGGAAAGGGATTTGGTTAATTACTGCAGCTGGCTAGAACAAAGGACTTCAGACTGAAAACGTGAGCTTTGAATTTCTTCTAGGAGCTTTCCCAAAGAGATTAGAGTCAAATTCCAGTTACCTGGTACAGGGCTAAAGAGTGTTACTTTTCCCAGTGCAGAGCTCTCCCTTTTGGAGTTTGACCGAAGAACACTGCAGATAAGAAGCCACACCCAAGCTGGCACTGAAGCCAGTCTAAACAGTTTTCCTTGACTGGGAGGCGAAGGTGGTTTCTTGCAGAAACACACCCTTGCGGAAAAGACAGGTGATAAAACCGTCCTGCGCAGTACGAACACTGCTGGCAAGCTGGCAGGAAGCACGTGCCCTCAGAGCTTCCAAACCACCCTCATGCCAGAGCCCAGAGCTTCCCAAGCACGCACTTGATCCAGGACTCCTCATCATCCATATCACGGAAAAACTGATGCAGGCGGTGGGACTCGTTCAGCTTTGCGCGGCGGGCGGCTGCCATGCTCTTGATGCGCTGGAAGCGCCCGTTAATGGTCTCGCGTTTGTCCTTCACTTGGGAAGTATCGAAAGCGCTGCTGGTCATCAGGCTGTCAGCCTGGCTGTTCAGGTCCTTCAGCCGGTCCTGGGAACACGGAGACAGCGTTATGCCCAGCCCTTTTCTCCCTCGTGACTTCTGTACTGACACAGAAATCTGACAACCGTGCGCAGCCACAGTTTTTATTCAGAAAACGTTTCAACAAACACGGACTGCAGCATGTATTGAAGGAGGATCTCCAGATTTGCTGATTGTTGTGATCTATGTTCCAAAACCAAAGGAGAACGCAATACCTCATGCGCAGATATATCAGCTTCCAGTAACTGGTGCTTCTTCAGAAGGTTGTTAACTGAAGCCAGGTCCTTCCCATAGTCTTCAGATGCCAACAAAGCCTCCACCTAGGGGAGGAGGAGGAAAGAGGCAATGACGAATGAGTTGTGTGTTGTATTTTCACAAAACCCTTGAAATTACGGTGTCTTTAAAATGATGCAAGTTAATTATCTCCTTAACTTTGCCTCGTCACCTGTTTAATTCTTAATGGATTCTGTGTGAACGTGCTTCTTCTCACTTTGGTTATAGATAATATAAGATACAACCACAAGATTTTTAGTCTCTTCCAAATGTTGTAATAATTTTTTTTCAAAATAAACCTAGACTTGCTGAAAAGTGTAGAGTGCTCTCGAAAATCTAAAATCAGCAAAGGGAATAAAAAATCAGAAAAACAAGTCTTGCAGGCAAATAACCCCAACCTTAGTCAGTTACCTCTGAAAGCCAGAAATCAAAGTCCTTGATTCCAGTGTTGAAATTCTGCTGTTTATTAGCTTCTTTCAGTTTCTGACTCTTCTCTGCTGACTTCCTCACCAGGAACTGCCACTGGTCAGCCAGGGCAGCGAGCCGTGCCTGTCAGGACATGGAGAAGACAAACGCTACAAATACAAGTTCTGAGAAATGCAACAGCAGGATAAGGTACAAGTTTGGCCGCGGAGCCCAGGTATGCAAACAACACAGTAACTATTTCCTGCTGCCTAGCTGTAGCTCAGTTCAACATTTACTCCTGGTCACAGGATCTGAAAACTTCTCTCAATTTTAAGAACGAAGCAAAATGCTTTCTCCTGTTTCTACTACACAGTTGAAACAAAAACAAATCTTATTTTATATAAAAATTTTTCTAAGGTGTATTTCCCTCCCCCAGTTACTCAAACATTTCACAACAGTATGCAGCTCTTCCGCACCTACCTTCACAGCATCCTCACTGCCAGCACACGCTCCCCGCTCTATCAGGGAGTTCCCCATGTCGATGACTCCGCGAATCCGATCTGCGTTGGCATGGAGCTCAGCTTCAAAGGCTTGGTGCTTCTGGTGTTTGCTCTGAATGTGACCAAAAAAAACTGTTAGGAACTGGACAAAGGGCTCCTAAATTGTTCTCATGGGCCGAGAGGAGAGCACCAGAGCTGTCTGTATGAAGGGGTTTGTGTACAGGCTGATCTAAAGGAGCTCCCTCCCCAGTATGAACACTTCCTCTCTTCAAGCTGGGTAACTATCCAGCTGAAATACACAACTCCGGCAACCTCTGCATGTTACAGCTGCCCCCATCACATTCCTTGCATTAATCTTAGCTGCTGCTCAGTTAAAGCTTTCTCATGTGCAAGGCCATCGCCCCTAAAAATGAGCCACTGCACATACTCTGCACATCGGCACAGTGGATCATCCTTTCTGCTCCTAGAGCAGCTTCCCCAGTTTGTTTCTCTGCCTCACCTTTAGTAGGCAGCTAAATGAAACTGCTGTTACAGCCCTTCTGCCTTCTGACATCAGTCAGTCATACATTACCACTCTGTATGCTAAAATCCTGAACTAACAACTAAAAGCTCTATAAACATAGCTGCAATATTTACTAAAAAGAAATTTCTCTGAGTTGGGAGCACCATGAGAACAACAGGAGCCTAGGTGTGGGAGGCAGTGTGCAGATCTCTCTCATGATCCATCCACCCACCGGGAAGATAAAAATAGCACAAAAACGACAAGACAGAATGTACGAGTATTAACTGGAAATGCTAGTAACATTGGACATGGGTTTACAATGCCCTGAGAGAATGGAATGAAAGGAAATGTTAGACTAGAAATAAAGATGGAAAATGCTATAGTGCTGGCATGAGAAATTCTGCATGAGCTGCTTTATTTTGGAAACTGCCAATCCTGAACGCTGAGATTATAAGAACATATCCTTCAGAGCAATATTTACCAGTGAGGAAAATTCAATTTAAGAGTTGCCAATCGCCTATCTTCGCATAATTGCCATGACAACACATCCAAGACAAGCATTTGTTTCAATATGAAATTCTTATATTTTTTTCTAAGAAAAAAACAAATCTTATGTACCACAGCCTAAGGCAACAAACACAGTGATTCTCTCCTCCTTTTCTCTAGTTACCTTCCCTGTCTTTGCTGTCTTCTCCCTTCACATAACCCCATTTTACTCCACTCCTTGGATTCTAACAAGTCTTGTCAGCTTTCTGTGTGGTACACATCTTTTTCCAGAGTGCCCCTCCTGTGTTATCCTCTTCTACTACTCCTGCAGCTACTGCAAGAGGTAAGCACTCCAGGCCTATCAGTTTTATTGAATTCTCCACCTTCAGCTTTTGATTTTGAAACTAATGCTAACAGAGCTGACATCACATGTCATGGGCTATGTCACCACCACTCTACATCCACAAAGGAGGATGACAGGCCTAGTAGGCAAATTTCTGAACAAGGATGATAGAAGCCCATTTTTCTTTGAGCTAACTCCTAAAAAAGCCCCAAACAACAATAAAAAAAGAGAACCCCCACCAACCTACATGACTTATGCACTATAAGCTAAACAGATCATGCAGAACACCTGCAAAACAAATACATAAATCAATGATGCTGTGTAGGCATTAACAGAAAAGCCACATCCATTACATGAAGACCAATAGCTGTACCTGAGCGAAGGTCAATAACTAACAGAAAACAAAGAGATTGCATGAACTGATGGATGGAGCAACGAACCGCAACCAGACCTTGCGCTCACATAGAAGCTATACAAAGAAAACAGATTCACGTACCAGGGCTAGCCCAAACTACTTACCAGCAGTTTGGAAAGCTATAAAACAGATTGAGAGAAGAAGTAGTTCAGTGCACTCATACTACTTCGTCAGCCACTATTTAAACATGGGGGGTAGTCGTAATTAACTATTCCTTAATGCTGAAAAATGAGTCAGGCTTCATATTTTACAGTATCAGACGGAGATGAGACCCAGAAACTTAGCTTCATTATTTTGTTATCCAGACACTAGGAGCAAAACACGATAGCTACTCAGGGGTATCTGCAGGAAGCTGGCTGCTGCAGATATCACATGTCTTATTAATTACATGCATCAATAATTACCAAGTGAGTTCTATTTTGGGCCTCCTTTCATGCATAATGCAATTTCCATTTTCTCTTTGTTAAAGGAAGACCATGTCCAACACAGTGCATTATTCTCTCTCACTGAGCAGGAATTCCTCTGAGGTTATTCTTTTAAAGCAGAGTATGCTTTGTGAAGCCAAGGATTTTGTTTTGATCTCTAAGCTGAGAAGCATTTTCACCTGGATATTTGTGGGATCCTTGTACGACTCGTCACTTGCAGTCTGGAGCTTTTCACTGATCCAAGCTTCTATTTCATCAACATCACGACTGAACTGCTGGAGGGTCTGAGATTCTCCCAGCTTCGATCTCTTCTCAATCATTTGAGCTTTCAGGCGAAGCCACCTGCACGCAATTAAATACATGGGGAGAATGAACAACTGGGACTGCACAGGCACCACATTCAGCAGCTACAAACGTTGCCAACCAGCATTCTCTTCCACAGTCAGTACCTGCATCCACCCTGCCTCACCAGGCAGCCAGCGCACTGACCTGTCCAGAACCTCGTTGCGTCTGCTAGCGATGACTCCCTTCGCATAATGATCTGCGGCGATAAGCTGGTCGGCAAAGGACTGCAGGACAGCAATTTTCTCTTCCTGTTCAAAAGAGAAGCCATCAGTTAGGAGCACTGTGGTACCTCAAGTTAAGTCAAGTGATGAGCAGGGCCTGGAATGGAGTAATCCTTCTGTCGCTGTTGTTTTCCTGTTAAGGAAGATCATCTTCTACAGGACTGGAAAGTTCAGCTTCACAACTTCCACCTGTGGCATTTAGGAAAAAAGTACCTTTTGGACTTTAAGCTACAGCAGTATGATCTTGGTAAACGTAGGCAGTTTTCTTCTCAAAAAACTGAAATTACACCCCTTCCTGTTGTAATAAATAAGTTAATTTCAACTCAGTACGAGATTTACACAAATACTTGCCACTACTCATACACCATGTTTGCAGCAGTGAAACACATCCCTGTCTGCATGAGCCGCTTGTTAACTGCTGCTGCAGATCCCAAGTGGCTGAACACTGTGAATGAAACTTCAGAAGCCACACATGGCAGTAATTTATTTTGATAATGACCTGCATTAGAAAAATCAAACATTTTTCCCTCCACTTCAGCCACCCTCCTCACCTGGACATTGATTGCCTTGTCAAAATCTTCATGTTTCTTGATGAGTGCCTCCACGCTGTCTAAGGAGTCTCCTTTATCCTCTGTATTTAGGAAAGCCTCTCGGGCAGCCATCCAGTTCTCAGCTTGTTCACAGTCCCGATGAAACAGCTGGGGGGAAATAACTCCAAAGCATGAGAAAGACAGACCGTGAACCCTGCTCATCATCACGAATAATAACATTTGTATGAAAGAAGGAATTATTTTTCCTTCTAAAAATGCAGCAGAGTACCTGCAGTTCTAGACACTGGTCTAGCATCATTCTGCGCTGGACCCAGGCCTTCTCCAGGTCTGTCCGTTCTTGATCTAGGATATCCAGTTTCTCCTTGATTTCCGGGCTGGCATAGTGCCCACGAGCCAGAAGCTGCTGCCCAAACTGCTCAAACGCCTGGAAGGTGCCAGCCCTTGCATCTATTTCAGTGCGGTGTTCCTGCAAGGTACAGAGATTTGCATCAAATAAATAGAGGACAGAGCTCGGACTGATCCATTTGGGGAGGGTAAGTGGGAAGTGTCAGAGAAACAAACACCTACTGATGTTTGATATACGCTGTCTCCAACATACCTGGTGCCTTTCCAATAAAGCTTCAGCTCCAGTCACGTCCTTTGCAAGTTCATCTGAGGAGACCAGTCCTCGGATTCCATTGATCCAAGACATAAGGTCCCTGAGAACACAGATTAATAGATGATTTTTTCCTTCCTCCACTGAAATCAGCCAGAATAGGAAAACCAGACATTTTTCAAGCCCTCTCCCTGGAACACTGGGTCACGTGTACTCCTCTAGTAATACAGCAGACAGAGAAACTGGGGAGGAGGGGCACAGACTCTTTACCTGAAATCACTGAGGAAACGCTGCAGGTCGTGAGAATCCCCAAGCTTCTCTTTGCGCTGGTCAGCACGTTTTCCCAGGCTACTCCAAGCCTGATTCAACTCAGTGCATTTTTCTTGGAGATCTTCAGCAGATTCTGGATGTGACTGGATCAGACGCTGGGCAGTTTCACCAAGAGAATTCACCTAGAATTAAACAACGGAAAATAAACACAATGAAGACAAAAATGATCTTTTCTACAGTTCAGTCGTCTCTGCTAGATAAAGCTTTTGGTTTTGCCTCATCCTCACCTTGTCTCCAAGGGCTGCCAAGTCTCTCTCAAAGCCTTCATGCTTGCGCTGCAGAGCCTGCACGCTGGCCAGGTCATGGCCATAGTTGTCGGTATTTAACGCCTGGTTCTTCTCCTCTATCCATTCTTTTGTTTCATCAGCATCTCTGATTTGAGTGAAGGCAAAAAGAGAAGTAAAGTGGAGGCCGTGCTAGGATCTGTGCTGCCTGCCAGGTTGCTGATAGTTAGGGAAGCTCAAGGAGTTGATGGTTCTATTCAACTGCGAGGTGAACTTTGGCAAAACAGGGCAGCAGTGCAGATCTTCCAAACCCTTCAGCAGTTCCACGCTTTCACATTAATAAGCTTCTCTTTTTCTAACAAGTATGTAAAAAATTCCTGTTTTAGTGGTGACCCAGCTTCCAGTGAACAACTGGGGGTTGCAATATGCCCTGTTTGGCACAGGCCCCGCTATGTTTTAGAACTCTTACAGGCAAAGCGTTTTACTGAAGTAAGACCAAACATGATGCCAACACCCCACCTGTGGAATCTCTGGACCTCATGAGCACTGCCCAGCAGCTGGCTTCGCTCCTCTGCTAACTGCTGCAGAGCCCTCCAACGTTCATTCAGTTCCTGAAAAAAACAAACAAAAAAACCCCATACTGATACTGCAGACCACACTTTTACAGCATTTCCCTTAGCTTAAAAAGAAATGTGCGTGCTCCCTGAAGCTTTATGATGTCAAACAGAAAACTTTAGTATCCAGCAAACTTTTTTTTTTTTTTTTTCCCCACTATTCTCATAATTCCCTTTTTCATCCTGCTGACATTTGAGACCCACCCCTTCTTCACGGCCACCTTGATAGGCTTTTTTTCAGGAGTCTACTGAGAATACTGACAGCAGTGCTGGAAGATATCCTGTAAGTTATGCTTGTACTACTTTGAGTCAACAAGCAAATTTCACCAAGCAGTCAATAACCATCAAGAAGTCAGGGCTGAACTTCCACTGCAGGTGAAGGCTACTGTATTCTGAATAATTCCAGAGGAAAGCACAAATTCAATTAGCTTAGTTCCAAAAAATAATTTTAAGGGTTTCTCCTGACATGGAAAAACAAATAATTCCACATAATATATAATAAAATTCTGAGGTAAGCTGAGAAGCAAATGCTGTATGTTAATAATTCTCTCAGTGAGTTTATTCAAAAAGGCTTATAAAGTGTAATGAAAGACAGAGACTATGGAAAGGAAGGTGAAGAAGTTCACAGCTTTTGAATAAGCTCAGAAGATGTTGTATTATTACCTTGATTGAGTTAAATGTTGCCACTGTGTGTACCATCATACGTGCAGACTGTATGAAAAAGCAGAATTTAAAAAATGTTGCATTAAGAGTTGATTTCATTCAGAGCCAAAATTAGATTGAAAGAAAAGTCCTGAAAAATATGTAATGAGTTGGCCTAGGTCAAAACCACAGACTTTATAAAATACAACTTCACAAAATGCATGAAGAAAGCAATACCCTGGATTGGAAAGGTTTCGGTGAAAATTGTTGAGTTCTTTAAAGTTCTACTTAACGCTTTAGAACCGTATTCTGAACACATTGCTGTTCCTGAGACACAAACAAGAAAGTGAGTTACAAAAGCAACTATGAATAATGAGCTGCAATACCTAAGGTATTACAGATCAGCGTAGGAACAGTTAGACTTTTACATGTGAAGACTGTCTGTTTCTGTACAAACTCAAAACAAAAGAGAGATCCCCAGCAGAGGTCCAAACCAGACTGCCAACAACTCCTCTGCAGGGAGCAATGCTGTTGGGAATCCCGTTTCACTTATTCTCAGAATTATGCCTGAAAATGGAGAGCTGACTGTTACTTTAAGAGCAGTACCTGGGTGACACCCTTCTATATTGACAGAGAATTTGTGTGCAAGTGTATGAGGGCGAATTCCTGCTTAATGTTCTCCCAGGCTTTTGTAAAATGCTTGCTGAAGTAAACAAGCGAAGTGAAACTGAAGTAAATCAATACCAACTCAAAATGTTTGTTGAGATTAGGACATCACTAAAATCACTTTGTCAAGTCTCACAGAAAAAAAAAAAAAAGAGAGAAAGAAAGAATGGGCTTACAACAAGATGCACGGTCTATTAAAATAACAATAATAATGTGCTGTAGTTTTTGTTTTACTGGATGAAGTCATGACACCCACCTTCCAAGGAGAGGCTGTCTTAGAATCAGTTTCATCCTGTTTAAAAATGTGAAGAAACAGCTTTAAATAGGAAGCAAAATCTGAAACGATCAGAACATATTTAAAAGCTCCACGTTCAAGCCTTTTTACAATTTTTACAGCCATGAATTTGTGTCATTTTGGGTTATCCTGCTCTGCACTGATTTGTGATGTGGAGCACAACACTCAGTAAATAAATGGATCGAAGATGAGATCATCTTTTTATGTCCACTCTACATGATGATTGAGTTCCTTTGAGGAAATGGATTACAGTCATGGTGGAAGTTCTACTTGCACATTTAATATTGCCAGAGATAATTCAACACTTACCCTGGGCATCATACCATAGACTTCCTACAAAGGAAAAAAGACAGTCTTGTTATTTTCTAACAAACAACTTGGTATTTTCTTACAAAAAGAAAATGTTACTGGTTTTGAGAGAAGGGAAGCGAGTAGGAGATACGCTTTGAGGTAGCTTCTTCTATAAATGGCTACCAGCATGTCGTGAAGCCAAACGATGCTCTCACAAGCCCTCACAAGTGCAGCAGAAATGGGAGTTTGGCATTCACGAGGAAGCAAAGCTAACGTATGGCATCTCCATGACCTTTAATATTATTTTAAAAACATTCCAGTCATAAAAAAAAAAAAAAAACACTATTTCAAAAGAAACAATTCAGAGGATACCCTTGTGATGGCCACCCTACATAACCGGCGCTGAGTGTCTCACTAGAATGCCAGTGTTACCAGACCAGACAGCAGAAGTGAACAGCCAGAATCGTACCATGACACACAAAGCAGAACAGACAAAAGGAAGGAAGCCTTTTACTTCTCAAGAGCATTAGACTAAGTCAGAAAAAAAGCAGACCTGTTGCTCTACTGCTTGCACTTCCTCTGCCATCAGCCCTTCAGACTCCAGGTCATTTGCAACCTTGTTGATGTCCTTCAGACGCGACTCATTAGCTTTTAGATCCTGCAGAGAACAGTCAAATTCACAGCATTAGCATTCACACAAGCAAAACGTGGCTCAAGCTGGAACTCCAGGGGTGCCTACAAGCACATGGCTTGTGAACAGCAGGAATTTAGCACACTCGACCTCTACAGCTGTCAGTGAACATAGAATGCACGCGAATCTATGCCAAGAAATCCCAGCTGTCAGCACCCAGTGTCAATGGAGAAAAGAAAGTCACCCTGAGAGTTCTCCCTACATGAAGTTAATTCACAATCAGCAACGGAATGCACTTTTAAACCGTCAGGTGTGCAGCACTGCCAAGGTGAAGATCAAAAGCTATCATCCGTACCATGGAATAAATAATCTAAAAAGCCAATTTAAAGTACTCTTACTAAGACACTTCAACTTCCAGCCAAACAGACTGACAGAAACCTCTCCCTAAAGAGGAAAGGGAACCCAGTTAGAAAAGAAATGGCGGACAACTTGCATTTAAATTTTAACAGATGACACATTTTCATTTCAACCATTAGCTTTGAAAAAAACAACTAGCCAAAAGTACTTCTCTCCCCCTAATGAGAGCTATGTTTCCTTCTCAGCTATGCTAAGATACGAAGAATTATCACTGACATACGATCAGGAAGCACACAGATCATGCAGCATTACAACATACCTTCTGAAAATCATCGAATTTCTTCTGTAGCACCTCCACCTGCTCCAAATCAGCACCCACTTCCTCATTTGTGAGAGCAGCTTCCTTCTCATTGATCCACTGTTGAAGCTCATTCGCCTCACGGAAAAGCATAAATTTTTTGCAGCTTTTTTCTAGCATGCCTTTACGTTTTTCTCCCAGCTCAAGAAGAGAGTGATACCTGGAACGAGCAGAAAAGGAAGGCAGGAGCAGTCAGATTGAACTGGGCAGAGTCACAGCAGTTCAACAAGTTCTGGTAGCACCAGAGACATGGGAGGCCCCTGCAGTCCACACACTGCTATTCCACAGACGACCTAGCTGCCCACCATCAGGGAAATGGAAGCTGTGCACGTTTCTCCTCCACATGGATAAGCACACCAAAATGAGACCTCCACGTGCAGCTCTTCAGTGGGCAAAGGCAAACCCAAATGAGAGCTCAGGTCAAGGCAGGCTCCTGAGCTACAGCAGCGCTGCAGTGCAGGAACGACGGCACAGGCTGCACCAAGAGCTAACTTGCTGGGAAACATTTTGGTAGAGTTCATCCAGTCTGCCATCAGGTTGAAATCCTCTAGCCTGACAGCTGCCCGACACAAAACGCCTTCCCTAGCTACTGCTCAGTGTAGATCTGCTGCATGTTTAATTGATGTTATTTCTTTGGTAACACAACTGTATTCAGCTGGGAAACATGTCAAACCTGTTTTACGTATGCTGCTTGTACACATCTGTGGAATTACCAACATTAGTGAAATCATTCCTTATTCACATTAGAGGTTTCACTTCACATTTAAAGTGCTTAAATTGGTTTGAACAAGCAAATACGCCTTAAAAGGCCAACATGAAACTGCATCAGCGTCGTTGTATTTAAGAGGACAACAAAACCATGTCTCCTCTTTGACTCTTGGTAACCCTACCAGACCCCTCCCAAGCTATTGCTGTGAAAAGCCAGCCCAAGG
Source organism: Alectura lathami (assembly GCA_013399715.1). Lineage (NCBI taxonomy): Eukaryota > Metazoa > Chordata > Aves > Galliformes > Megapodiidae > Alectura > Alectura lathami. The sequence goes on from VXAV01001087.1 coordinate 281,785, forward strand.
CTGCAGTCATTACTGGTGCGAATTACCATCTCTTTAGCAATGCAGAATGCCTGTTTTAAAAGCACCTGCACTCAGAAAAGCTGCTAACATTCAGAGATGAAGAAGTCTGCTGAAGGAAAGCCCTGATGCCCTGGGCCCTGATGTCTGTACATCCAGCTGGTGAGCAGCTCTTCATGAAGCTCAGACTTTGTGGTTTCTCTCTATCCCGATTCAAAACTGGACACAAAGGAGCCAAGAATCTTTCCTGTTAGGTTTGAATGGAAGCACTCTACCCTGACCTGCAGGAGCTACTGCATGCAGGAAAACACTTTTTTAAAACCTGCCCCAACTGAGATGTTTGCTTCAGCATGCATTTCTAGGTATCACATACTTACAAAGGTCACAGAGGATCTGGGGCAAAGTTCCACTAGAAGCAGACATCTGTATGTGATATTATATTGGTATATGTGTTTTATATATATCTGTAGAAACAAGTAATTCTACCTCCACCCCAGAGAATGCAATCTATGCATTTTAAAGAAAACAGACTAAGTATCATTTTGGTTAGCAAAATCAGTACCATGGAAAATAACATCATCCACCAATTTAGCAGTGCAGAGGTGACCAACAAGATAAGCAGCTGGCTGGATGGCTGGCTATAAAGAACACATGGAACACATACCACGACACACTCATCTAAACTAAAATCATTCACTGTGCAGAAATTGCTTCCTTCGTGTCTCTTTGGAGCAGCCTTCCCAAAGAAAGACAGAAACGAAGAGAGAATGAACAGTGACAGGATGGAGACAGCATGGTTTAGAAAGGGCTAATCCTACTCACAGTTCTTCGACCTGTTTCATACGCAGAGATACACTGCCGACTTCCTTAGTTATGAGAGTCCTGCACAGAGGGAGCACAGCAAATGCATGCAAAAAATTAGTCAGATTAACAAAAATAATGAAAGCAGCAGCTCCGTCCATGGGTCGTCTGTGGTAGGAGATGGGTAAGAGTTCACATTTAAATGGAGAAAATTAGATGTCATTCAGAAGCAAACAAAGCAAATCAGACCAGAGTGCAATTCACATGAGGAAACCTCGGCAGTACAGTTGAACTCTCTCTATAAGGTCTCCTCATTTCTTGATCATTGTGCCATTTATTTAAACCTGAAGGGTGGACCCCTCTCCTTGACTCTAAAATAAGACACCTCCCTTCTAGTTCCTAAAAGTTTTAGGCAAACCCATAGGATAAGTCACACGTTATTAAAATCCTGAGCCATCCTTTCTTCTCACTGGTATAAGCTACTTCATTAGTCTGGTTTATTTTAAATCCTAGAGCTAAAGCTATTAATTATTGTACGGAATTATAATAACTGGTGACTCAAAACAACTGGATAAAAAGAAGTTCTCTCACAGAGTGGCAGTGTAACTATGCAACCAGATGGGAGTATGCACTGAACGTTCAGCTCTGGACGCCAAGTGGCTTGATAAGATGAGCTGGTAGCGCACAGCTATCACTCACAGCCCTTGCTTGAACTAATCTCTAACTAGCATGTGCTTTAGGAGGTCATTACCAAGCAGTCATGCAGTTTTCTTCATTTGCAATGGCACGTTCTGCTTAAAAAAAAAAAAAAAATGGGGGGAGGTTTTAACCCACGTAATGGCACCACCTTTCAGGAAAAAAAAAAAACAAGCTAGTACCAGGACAGCTGCAGCTCCTAAGGAGACATCTCCAGAGGCAGCCCTATATAGGGAGGGTACTGTACTTCTGTAGCCAAATTTAAGAAAGCTTTTCCAAACGGATCACACATTAAGAGGTGACAACTACAAATACAAGAGCTGCTTAGGACAGGTGTAACTCACAAACAAGTTTAAGTTGTTAGGTACAACAACAGAAGGAACACATAGAATACTCAAGTCAGACAGTAAGTTGAGCTCAGGTGTCATGAATTTTACAGTTAAAAAATGGAAAAAGTAACAAGAAAATCTAGATTAAGAATACCAATGACTCAGTATGATGCCCCTGGTAAAGGAGCCCCTCTGCTTTGCTCTAATTACTTTCCCCCTCGCGTTAAGAGGCATCGACCTAAACTTCTGGCACATGTGAGACGAAGGCCCAGCCAGCAAGCACTGGGTGGGTGTCACATCTCATCAGGTAGGTCTTACTGGTTGTCAATCTGCTCCTGCCGCAGCGCTATGCTGCCTTGCTCCTCCAGGAGGTTCTCTCGGGATGCAGACTGGGCAGGATCCAGTTTTTTCACATAGGCAGCTGGTACAAAGCCCTGACGGTCATTAACTTCAACCTTCCACCAGTCCTGTAATGAAAAAATAAACGCAACTACTGTGAGGCAGGCACCAAGCATAAAGTACGCTGTGTACCTGAAAGGTGGCAAATTTAAGGTTTCTACTAACACAAGAAAACAACAGTTTGTCCTTTTTATGGAGGTCATTTCAAACCGTCCCTTGTAGACGTCTAGGTCTCATTTCTACTTCTCCCCTTGCGTTTGGTCAGAAATTCTTCAAGGAAATAAGTTTTCTTGCAGACACATGCCCTGTGGCATATGGTGTTTACCTGACTTAGAAAAGGCTGGTAGCCATAAAGGAGTGGTGACAATGAGATAAGAAGTATGCTAAAGTGCTGAATGGAAACAGCCTAAACCTGCAAATCCTCTGACTTCTTTGAATGCTCTTATTCACAAACAATCTGAAATAAAAACATTCAACAGAACACACAAAACTAAGCAAGCCAGGTAGCTCAGCAAACCAGCAGGCAACAGCATACCTTGTTGGTGCTGTTGAGTAGGGTGAGGATATCTCCCTTCTTCATAGTCACCTCCCGGGGACTCTTCTCCTGGTAATCATAGAGCGCCAGAACGAGCTCTTTGCCAGTTTCGTCGTCGGTGGGAGCAACTTGTTGCTAACAAAGAAGATGCAGAAGGAAAATGAGTAACTGCAGAAACTGTTGCATCAATCGATGTAACTGTCCTAAAAAATGCTTCAAACTTAGTTCCAGCTGCTGTAAAAGCTTTAATGTGATTCCCGTTGAAATAGATGTAGTACAGACGGACTTATTTTAGGTGCTCTCTGGGCTCAAACCTTCTGTTATTCTGATTTCTCTCAGCGTAACGTAGCAGTGTTACATTTATAAAAGAGACAACTAATTTTGTTATGAGAAAATCAAGTACAGTCTGCAGGAATTCTCAAAAGCAACAGCGTTATTAAGCTTTGTCTTCACCTTCTGCTGACCCGAGAACTTCAGCACCACGATTCCCATCTTTCCTTACCCTGCATGACTGGGCCTGCTCCCTCAGCGCCTGGATGCTACTGCCGTAAGCAGAAAGGTCAGACATCAAAGCTTCGTGTTTCTTCAGAAGGGCCTGAAACGAATGATAAAAACACCATGTGCACCTGGCCATTTCTGCAGCTGCCATTCTGCTGAAAATATATACTTTGGCTGCATGCACAGGGAATGTGGGTTTTTCAGGGCTGCCAGACTTCCGACTCCCATGAGAATAGCCACTGCTATTTATTCACAGGCTAGATACTCGTCCAAATGCTTCTGATGCCTTCCCTCCACCTTATCTCAGTGACATTCTTTCGTTCTGACCAGGAGTACCACGTGTTACTCTGGATATTGAGGCAAGTGTCAAAGAATGCCTTTAAGCTGCAGTTAATGCCAATGAAGTGTCCGTCAGCAGTGTCCGGCCACAGAACGATACTTGCACGGCAACCTTTACACAAGAAAGTACTTCCACACTGTGAACTACTCAAAACTAACCTCACACTGAAATGAGCATCACATCAGGCAAGAATTTATTGATATTTACCTCATTATGCTGCACAAATCCCCTATACTATAGTGAGTACAAATGTAAACTTTCCTTGCAATCGATGCACAATAATAGCTAACGGACAGGAAAAACTGCCACTATTTTTTGATTCCAAGTCAAAATTCAGCTTGATACAAAAATCTTCCACCCTTTTCCATAAGAATCCTAAAAGTAGTAGAGCTCTTTGTTTTCTTTGCCAGTGAACAAAGTTCTCACTCCATTTATGCAAAACTCAGTGTCAAATACCTCAGCAGAGTCTTCATCCTTCCCATAGTCTGTGCTGCCAACAATGGGCTCCTTTTCCCTCATCCATGATTCTGCCTCATTAGCATCAGCAAAATACTGCTGAGCTTGCAGCGAATCCTCCAGATCTTGTCGCCGCTGAGATGCTTTAGCTTTCAGAGAGTCCCATTTTTGGTTTAGCTCGTTCAGTTTGGTTTTCACATCCTCAGCAGCAAAATGTCCTACGTGGCAAAAAGACAGGGCACTGAAGGACTCAGAGACATAACTAATGCAGACTAAAAGGCTACTTGTACTTCTTGAAAACCACAAACATTAGACCTGTTTATACCTAAGTAGCCTATTCTGACTGGAATAAGGGAAGCATAACTCAGTGTGTCCTTGTGGCTCAGACTGGAAAACACTGTACCCGTCAGTCAAACTGTGCTAGGAATATTTGAATCACGAAGAACAAAACAAGCCACAGCGTAACACTTCTAAATGATGAAGCAGGAAAGGTCATCTCCTTCCAGTGGCAGACTCTCTACGGCTGACAAATGACAAATACGGCTTCAGTCATGCACTCTGAATCCTGGAAACAGGGAATTTATTTTAGCGTTCAGAAATAAAAACACATTTATTTAGAAGTAAAAATGGCTCTCACTGTCTTTGTGGAGGATTTTCTCTCATACCATGACCATGTATCACAGCTACAAGCCTTTAACAGATTTCAAAATGGAGACTAAGCATCATAGGCACAAAGTTCCTGAATGACTTGAACAGATCTGTGGAACTGGTGACAGGCTCCCAGCACGGAATCTCTTTTTATTTCCAGGTGAAGGAATGACTCAAGTGCATCCTGCTAGCAGGTACCTGCCTACTTCTCAGATAATAACAGTCAGTAATTCTTAACTGTTCAGGGCTAGAGAACAAAGTCCTGCCCAAAGACTCTTGGATTTCTGAAAGACAAAGAATTAAGAAATATTGAGGCATACCCTCTTCCACCATAGCATTTCCTTTCTGTGTGACTGCTTTAATGCGAGGCTCATGGCCTGCAATTTCAGCCTGCAAAGCCTGGTGCTTCTTTAGCAGATTCTGGACACCAATTAAGTCCTTGCCTGAAAAAATACAAAACAGTTAACCAATTAATTCAGAGGTATCAGGCTAAAAAATTTCTAACTATCACATGAAGAAAGAGCACTATGAAAACTGAGTTACCCGCTGGAATCGTAGAGGTAATGTAACAGAGTAGTTAAAGAACCATGGGTCATGGCAAATATGTAAACGCGGGCAATGCTGAGTGCAGTGAACATCTCCAAAATTGCCAGAGAACTTTTTATAGAAAGTCAAGTTACAACAGAGCAATTCTGACAACTAAATCCTGGAGATATCAGGATGGACCAACCTCGGTTTGTGGAGGCTGCAATAGGCTCCTTTTCCCTAATCCAGGTCTCTTCATCCTCAATGTCACGGAAAAGCTGCTGCAGGCGAAGAGAATCTGCAAGTTTCTGCTTGCGAGCTACCATAGGATCCTTCAGAGCTTCGTAACGAGCCACTAAAGCCTCTTGTTTCTTCTTGATATTGTCAGCATCAAAGTGCCCAGCCTCTTGGAACTGGCGTGCCTGGATGGTAATGCCATCTATACGATCCTAAAATTAATTTGGGAATAGCTTTAATGTCACAGGCTTTGCAAGATTTCAGGCTTTTTGCTTGATGCAGTGACTGAAAACATGTTAAGAATATCTTCAAGTTTTCACTAGTAAATTGTATTACGGTAGAGGATGAGAACTTCAGCTGCACACTGTCAGCGCAGTAACTTCCGATAATAATTCTGCCTCAGCTCGTATTCAACAGATCATGGAAATTGTGCTCAATCTGCCAATTTCATAAAATAAAGACACAAAGATTTTTGAAATTACATCAGTTTTACAGATGTGCTACTCTAGTTGAACCATTTTTCAACTGTGAACAAAGCACAGCACATCTTTGTAAGCTGGGATTCACTGCACAAAACACTACTGGGCTGCCAGGGTCACAGTATGTGATTATTTTACTTTTCCCAAAAATTTAGTTTTGTCAAAGTCCCAAAGACACTGTTCTTAGAGATACACAATTACATTTCAGTTCAAAATTACTTCTGATCAATAAACTGCAAAGCCCAAAGCTACAAAAATCAAGAAAATACCATCTGCTAAGTGGTTATTTTCAAGTGAGCAGATCTCGAAGGGCAGGAAGAACAATTGTTCCCCTTACCTGATGGGCGGCAACATCTGCCTCTAGCAGGGCATGTTTCTTCTGAAGATTCTGAACACTAGTGAGATCTTTTCCATAATCATCAGAAGCCAAGTGTCCCTCCACTTCATAGAGCCACAGCTCAATGTCTTCCACGTTGCGATTAAACTGCTGCTGCTGGTTGGCTTCACGCAGCTTTATACCTGAGTGGGACAGAGCGGCGAAGAGGAGATGACTTCAAATTTTCCACTTTATTCAACTCACTTCCTTGTCTTCTCCCAGCTAAACTCTCTACAAAAAGTGTTGTCTGGATTCCTACGAGTAGAGGTCTTACCCTTGAGCTCAGTGGCTTCCAGAAGTTTCTTCCACAAGCTGATAACTTCATTCATGCGAGCTGCCACCTCGTCAGACGCATAGTGATTGACATCAATCAGCTTCTGGCCAGCTTTCTCCAGCGCATCAATACGACTCTGATTAGCAGAAAGCTCTGCCTCAAAGGCCTGATGCTTCTGAACTTTACCTTGCAAGTTTGATGGATCCTACAGATAAAGGATGAAAAAGAAACTTTCAGTCCAAAATTGGCATCTATAGAACTCTGAGAATTTTTTAATTTTGACTACACTCATACGTGTGTTAACATGGCACCAAACCCTCTTGTGACAGAAATATGTCTTTGAAATCAGAACATTCAAGCTATTAAATAAGCGCAATGGGACAGGGAGACATTACAGTTCTTCCCGCTGCCATTAATACTGCCCACCTTCAGCAAGATTTGGCTGATCCTGCTTCATATCACTGCAGTGATTACACTAAGCCTGGTATTGCCTTAAAATTACTCTGACGCTCATCTTTGTTTTTACCTTGTAAGCCTCATCAGTTGCAGTTTTCATTTTTTCATTAACCCAGCTCTTTAGCTCATCAGAGTCTCTGAAAAACTGCTGCAGATGGAAAGAGTCTGCCAGCTGAGCGCGGCGGTACATCGCTCTTTCATGAAGAGCATTTCGGCGGCTCAGCAGCTGAAAGAATAAAATAAGAACAGAAAAGTAACGGTTTTGAAATTCTTCAGTTTGTAAAACGATCACTGTGTCTGTTCTTCTGGGAAAGCTCCATTGGCTAATCCCATCTTGTAGTCAAACAGTTAAAAATAATAAAGCAGAACATGACTCTGCAGTCTAAAGCTGTTTTCAATACTTACAGCATCTCTGCGTGTGGCAACGTCATCCATGGCATAATGGTTATTCTGAATCAATTTGGTAGCAAACTCATCCAATGCCTAAAGAGAAAAGAGTTTTCCATTTATTTTGTGTAATAAAAAATGTTTGTGCAAGTCTACACAGTAAATTAATTCTCAAAAGCTCGTCACAGTAAAACTTGCAGACATTAAAAGCAAAACACAGTAAAACTAGCAGACAACCATTAAGACCACTACTGTTGAACCCCCTTTTGATCTACACCATCACCTGACATGTGGAAGAGGCCAGACTCTGACAAGTGGTCATCCATATGTGCGCTGCCATGATATGCAAGCAGCCAGGTTGCTCAGCTGAGGCAGCAATCAAGCCCTATCCTAGCATTTCCACAGCCAATTTTCCTTTTTACAGACAATACATACATCACACATGATGCAGTGGATCAGTCCACAGGGCAAACCTCACTCTTCTGTCGCCCCCCAGCCATGTTGCCTCTCCAGTCAAATTCACTTGCTTTATTTCTTGCCCCTTTAGCGATCACCCAATGGAAATGTCTTACTGTGATTTTCTCCTCTTGGGCACTTAGGGACTTCTCAAAATCTTCATGCTTCTTTAGAAGGGCCTCCACGCTATCCAGAGAATCACCAAGATCTTCATTCAGCAGAAAAGCCTAAAATAAGGAAACAAACATTGATTTTTGTGTTTCCATCCTCAGCCGCTCTAAAAGCCAACCCGAGCATGATCAGTGATGTTTCCTACCATACGACTGGACAGCGAAGGAAGATATACTGGGATGGTGTTCCCTGCACACCTCTAACAGCCAAAGGTTCCAAATAATTATTTTCAGTTTCTTATTCAAACAGTATTTTATGAGAGTTCAACAAACACCAAAGCAAGCTGGGGCCAACTTGTCACAACCCAAAGTTTCAGTGTCAGAAGGAAACAGTCATCGCAGCATCTGGGACAGCCACATAATCAACTCTGTACAGCACCCCACTCACCGGCGCACATCGAGTGGTAGTTACTAGCCAGTACAATTGTTCATGTCTACAGGAGACTAGTCAGAGATGAACATCAGCCATAACCGGAGAGTTCAGATATACGCACTCACTTCTTGTTTGCTCATCCAGTTGTCAACCTGTTCAGTGTCTCTGTAGAAAAGCTGCAAGTCCATGCACTGCTCATACTGTTGTCTGCGAAGCTCCCACAGCTCCAGCAAGGCAGCCCTTTCATCTGAGAGGATGGTCAGCTACGGCAGTGGGGAGAGGAAACATTTTACTTAACAGGCTGCTTCATTGACATCTCAGTGTAAAATCAAGCTGGGACTCTACACATGGCTAAGGCTAGACATTAAACGACCTCCTGTGTAGAGTCATTCTCCTCTTACTGGCATCACCATCATGCTCATACAGGTCAAGCCTTTCCTCAGCTTATCAAGCTTAAGCAGTGGCTACGCCTTCTGACTTCAGTCAGAAAGCTCTCCATTCTCAAATTAAATCTTCGCAGAGCTACTTAATGGACAATCACTCCTTTCTGACAGCAGACCTGTTTGTAAGAGAAGAGCAAACCATCCTTCCCCCTCAGCCTCCAAGGTCTTTTTGGCCCACCCAATCACGGCACTTCAGTTCTCTAACCGACCACATTTCAATATGCAGCCTTCATGAGAGGCCCCATTAGTTTGAAAACCAACATTTAGACACACTAAATATTTACTGACATTTTGGGTAGCACACCTAGACTAAGACAAACAATTATCTCATTTTGCATTAGGAAAAAATACACCAACAGTTCCTAATAGATAGTACTAAAAGCTCTGCTCGTAGGTCAACAGAACCTGTCAATCTGAGAATGAAAAGCACATTAAATCCCTAAGAAAAGCTCTGTAACCTAGAGGGATGATACCTTGCAGCCTACAATCTTAAGAAGAAATGAACTTCTAAATTAAAGGACACAGAAGAAAAAGATACAATTTCTCTTGGAGCAACTGCTCTCAAGCTGCCCAGCTCACCTTTTCTTTAACTTCGTCTGAAGCATAGTGCCCAGCAGCAAGCAAAGCCTGTCCGGACTCATCAGCAGATTTGAAGCTATCTTCATGAGCATCAATTTCTCCCTATGAAATGGAAGTAAAATGTTGTTTCCACAATTTAGCCTTTAATTGAGAGTCAGTATATGAAAACTACTGTTGAAAATAACAGACACAAGAGTCTGGATACCTGAATGACGAACATTAAACTATCCTTAAATATATCACACTGAACATGAAAACTAGAATCAAATGCACCTTACAGTGCAGGCGAGGTAAGTACAAATTCATGTTAAACAGAAACTAAAGGTTGGTTTCAAGCTGCACTCTTACTCAGAGCAGTTCCTCTGAGAACAAAAACAGGTGTTACTCCACCTGATTGCTATCAGGTCTAAATGATTTTGATAAAATATTACCATAAGCACTTCTAAATACTTATTATTCCATCTACCTGCTATCAAGAACCAGAAGGTAAAAACATCTTTGATCTGAACAGACTGAACCACGCTGTATGATCAAAGGATTCCAGAGACAGAACATTAGCAGCTCTGACCCACCGGCTCTGTTAGACATCCACATCACTCTGAGTGCTGTTGACTGGACATGGCTAGCCATTCTACCTTGTGCTCCTGGTGTCTGTCCAGAAGGGCTTCTGCTCCAGCCACGTCATTGGCAAGCTCATCGGCATTGATCAGAGCCTTCATCTCAGTTACCCAGCTAGTGAGGTCTCGGAAGTCAGCAAGAAAGCGCTGCAGCCTTACAAAAACAATAGAAGAAATGTCCAGGAAACATTCGCTTGCATTATTTTCCCAATCCTTACCCCAAAGACAAGGGTTACAAACAAGAAAGCTGTTCCTCAGATAGAAACAAGGCAGCACAATACCAAAATGCAATTAGAATATTAAATAATTAAATAAGCTCTCTATCAACAAATAAGCCATTTAAAATTAGAAGAATGCCAAGTTTAAAACCAAGTGAAATTTCTCCAACACGTTTTTCATATAACTTCTGTGGGTGGCAAAAGGAATACTCTCAGCTGCAAGTCTGTATGTTGAAGATAACAGAAACCAAAAGATAGTTCTCCAGGTGTTTCACGATGGCCCAGGGGACTGCTTCTGTCACAATCATAACAGCGTGTGGGGGGGAAACTGACAGAAAGTTTCAGCCTCAGCCTTAGACCAAACAAATTCTGAGATTCCTTTCAGCACCTCTTTATGGTTATTGCCTTTGGCACGTGCTTAACACTTATCAGAAAAAGCAATCAGTTCCTGCCTCCCCTTTAAATTTGCTGTTAGTTGATTTGAAGAGAATACGGCAGTGAAGGTAAAATCAGGATTACTTTGTGTGCGTCTCCACCACCAGAAATCTCACGCCATGGCAGGGAACAAACAGCAGAAACACAGCGCCAGAAAGGATGTCAACTAACCACCATATTAGGCTAAGTTTCTCATTAGCATGGCTTCTTAACAGTGATCTAACAGTTTATGTTTCACAGACAACTGGGCTGGTACAGGAACAAGGCTGGATGAAAACAAATCCCACAGCAACAATGCGGCTACCGCAAACGAGAGCGGTGCTTCATTTAGCTGGGACAGTGCACCAAAGAGCACACCGTGCTTTCCGTCTTCACAGACAATCACAGAGACTCTATATTAAAAACAAAACAAAAAACTAACACCAAAACCAAGCCATAGGCAGAATGCACTTCGGAATGCAGACAGCAACTCCAATGTGAGAAAAAGTGAACGTGTCCTAAAACTTGGAGTTGTTTATTGCCTCATTGGTCCATATTCAGAGAATGAGCAAAAGTTTTAAGTATTTATCTATCACTAAAATATTTCTTTTACTAAAAGAAGCTGAAGTGAGTATCATTTGGTGAACAAGACTATTACTGGAAACACCAGAATCACCGCAAAATGATGGGAACAGCCTCCTTTCTTCTGCTTCCAAGGGTCCTGTATCAAATTTGAAGAGGGAAGAAAGGGAAGGAAAAAAGGCCGCTCCGCCACGACAGCATTCCTACCTGTAGGAGTCATTCAGGCGAGCGTGCCTCTCTGCTGCCAGGGTTCGGATCTGCTCCCAGTTGGCAATCAGCTCCTCACGTTTCACTTGAATTTGAGAAGCATTTATGGGGTGGGACTGCTGCAAGCGGTCAGCTTCTGCACACAGGGCCTTGACCTGAACCCAGACACAAAGAGTGAATAAGCTTCTAGCCTTTCAAAGCCAGGCCGTCAAGGGAAACAGTATGCAAAACGCATCTCTTATGGGTACCTTGTCTTCCAAAGCTGCAAGATCTCTTTCCAGGCCTTCGTGCTTGCGCAGTAAAGCCTGCACACTGGCCAAGTCTCTGCCAAAATCATCTGAGGCCATCAACTGCCCTTTCTCCTTAATCCAGCTGATGGTTTCATCCACATCCCTTCAAAACAAAGCACACACTGAAAGCAGCCTACCTTTTATGAAAGGAGGATGTTTTCACTTATTACAGGCATACTGGCGATACAAACCCATATATCTATAAACCCAATACAAACCCACATATAACACTGCAGCCAACTGCAATCAAAACAAGCAAACAAACAAAAACGCCCTAAAATACGTCTATACATTTTCTAATCCCCAAAAACTTTCAAGTATGTTGGCAGGCCATTCTTCTGATGGCGTCACCAGACGGAAATCAGGAATTACAGCACTACCAGTCCTTTTTCCACTCTGGACCCTTCTCCAACTTAATTACAGTAAACCTCAAAATAAACAGCAGACAAGATACAAAAACACTGCTCAAAGACACCCCCCATCCCCAAACAACTGGGCTGACATCTACCCAACAACAACAAAGCCACCTCTTTTATGGCTCACTTAGGATGAAATCTCGGGAAGAAACTCTCAGACGGAGAAAAGAGGAGGAAAAATGCCATGAGCAAGAATGAACAGAACTGCCAGGTGTTGAAACCCTAAATCAGAATGACTGTTCTAACAGAATTTTAGAATAACAAGGTCCTCATTCAAAGAGTCACGAGGAAGAGAAGAACAAAACCAGACGGTGGTAGCTCTTCTCAAAATATGGTACGTAGCTGGAAGAACCACTAGACATCATAAAAATACAACATCACTTCAGCAGATCCAGCCAGGATCATACCTGTTGAAGCGCTGAACTTCAGCTGCCCCAAACAGTTTTCCTTGCCTCTGAAGGGCAAGCCCCTTCAGACGCTGCCAGCTTGCATTTACTTCATCCTGTTTGGACTTAATAAGCTCCTCCTCAGGGTGCTGTTCCTAGTAAGCAAAGGACAAATGAAATTTTTACATGTTCTGTGACTTTACAGCCATTGACAAAACCTCAAAAAACAGTGCTTTCCAAGAAATCAACTTATGATAACTGTACACATGATCTCTCAGTTCAATAGTTTTCACTGTGTAAGCATTCAACACTCTTGCACTCCTCTAAGCTTCCCTATGAACTAACCAGCCAACAGGAAGAGGTCTGTGAACAAAATCTATTTTTTTTCCTGGCACGCAGTACTTCGTGCCCTGCCTCCAGTCTTGCTCAAGCCTCAGATGAAGGGAAGAGAAGATTCATTAATCCTGGTTCTCCAAGAGAAACACCTTTAACCTCGGCTATTCCAGTTCCTCTCACAAATCACTGCTATCATTATCCTCATGAACATTCTCAGCTGAGGCCGTTATTAAGCTGTCTGGAGAAGAGAAAGTGAATGAAACGACAGCCACTCAAGGTTAAAACAGGCATGACTCAAGACACATAAGCAGTAAAACTATAAAGATCTCCTGCCAAACTGCAGGGCTAGTGGAGCACATTGCAGACAAAAGGTTGCTCAGTTACACCAGCCCTGCCAGGAGAGATTTTCAATGCAAATGAATGTTTACCTGGATGAGTTTGCCGGCAAACTGGTTCACTTCATTTACTCTTTCCTCGTGAGCTGCGAGGTCAGTTTGGAACTCTTCAAACTTCTTTTGCAAAACCTCGACATGCTCTAAGTCCTGACCAAGCTCTTCTGAGGTCACTATTGCTTCCTAGCACAATGAAAGAAAGGAAAAAAAAAAAAAGAAAATAAAAGGTGTATTTCAGTGTAACCTGTGAGAAATCACTGCCAAAAATCAGGAAGCAAACTGTGTTAATCAGATTTAAAACTACAAACTTTCTTCAAAACAAGAATCCCTCTGACCCAACACCTCTCCACTATTACACAAAACATTCCCAGTCACTAAGGGTGTTATTTTTCATCTCATTTGCTTTTATTCATTTTTCAAGTCATTAACTATAATCAGTTCTATTACCATAGGTTCTCTGTTCTGTGCATGGCTACTACAGCCATCTAAACTACTGAAAAAAAATATGCATGGAGAAAACATACGTTCATAACAACAAAGTAATTGGCCATGCAGTGACCACAGATTATGTTTTCAAACCATTTATGGACATTTGCTGTAGGCTTCTGATGCAAGATTTCTTTAAGAGAAGCGCACTGTCATAGCCTCTAACAGTTACGCAGGGTTTAGAGTTCGAACCCACAGTGACATAAAATTGAAAGCTATCATTAAGAAAACCCAGACGATTGTTTTGTGGCTTTTCTTGATACTGTGGTTTGTGGTCTGTGTCCTCCGAGTTCCAAGAC
>VXAV01001087.1:308115-320223 GCA_013399715.1 Alectura lathami
GGGAGAGGGGGAAGGGCTCCGCCCACCCGAGCGCGGCAGGGAGGAGAGAGAGCGCATGCGGAGCGAGCCGAGGGCTGCCGGAAAGAGCCGAGAGGGTCCGGAAAGTGCCGAGAGGGTCCGGAAAGTGCCGAGTGCCTCCGGAAAGAGCCGAGGGGCGTGGCAGGCGGCCTGAGGGGAAAGGCGCGGTGGGAGCGCTGCGGCCGCTTCCTCTCTCGCCCTCCAGTAAGCATTAAAAACAAACAAACAAACCAACCAACCCACAACGTAACATTGGAAATAATTTACAATGCCACAGCTGCACGGAGGCAGTGGGGTTTTCTGCCCCGTTTTCACCCTCTGCCAGGGCCGTTCTCCTGCTCTTGGAACGCTGAGCTGCTGCAGGCCGGTTGCAGGTTTTAAATTTTAAATCAATAGGCCAGACTCAAAGCAGCAGCCTCATCAGTTTCACATTATTAAAAATATCTACGGCATACCTGGTTACGGCTGCCTTTTTGAAGCAGTGCGCAATGTCAAAACCACAGAGAAACCTGACAAGGGCAGAACATCAAAAGGGTGCAAACGCCTGTCAAAAGCGATCTATTTTTAAAACCATGCATAAATTCAAAGAAAAATGAGCCTTCGGTATACACGAGATGTTTAAAATAGACATGGAAAAGAAGGTTTACCCAAATCTCTCAGGTTTTTAGAGGCCTGGTAAGACAGAAGGTTCATGGGGCCAAAGTACGGAGTGGGCTTTAGTGATTTTTGAATAAATGATAGTTTATTTTATTAAAGTACTTAAATGGAAAAAACACACTGGCCCTGACGTTGCATCAGAACCCGTAGGACTGCCTGGAACCATTGTCTCTAAGGAGGAGGATGACTCACAGCAATTCTAACGCATCTGGTCCTGACTGCAGAGTATTTTCACATCTCAGATGCTCTCACTTGTCATTTTGGATATGAAAATATCCTTTTAATGCACGCACAAGACCTTATTTGCACTGGAACTTCGTAACACCAAATGGCTAACATTCAAAGCTGCTAGAATAACAAAAACCAGAATGGCATTGCAGAAGTCAACCACCATTTCAAGCAGTAGATGCAACCTCCAGATACATCTGAAAATAAATACTGATTTATTATGATTCTTTGGAAGAGCACTCATTATTCAATTAAAAATTCTTATTAGCCTATAAATATCTGGATGCCCTTTACTGAGGCAGAAAGGGATACCATAATTGTCATTAATAAAAATGTAACTGTATATTCCCCCCCAAAAATGTTAGAAAACCCCAGCACCTGTCAGCCCAAAGGAAGAAAGCTGCTGTACCTTGTACATACCATCAAATCCCTGCTTGTGTTTGACACAGGCAGACAATTGTTTCGAACAGACACTACCAAGTACTACCTTGGCTAAGCAAGTCTCCAACATAATTGTAGATACGCAAGATGTAATTAAACATCTCCAGTACAAAGAATAAAAACACTAAAAGCATTTTCAAGTATACTAACGAAAGCTGTAGGAATTGGATGCTATCTGGTAAAAGGATACTGGAGGAAGATTTCCAGCATGCCAGAACAATCACCAGTAACACTAATGAATTCTAGCATCAGTGTACAAAACACATCAAATACAAGTTTGATGTAATGTCAATTTGAAAGTCAAGATTCAAGGTTCTAAAGGCCTGAGTACACTGGAATACGTATGTTACAGCCTTTTCTCAGAAAATCAGAGGACTATGTAACCATCAATTTTGGATTATCGTATGGCCCTCAACTCTACTTTCTGCAGCTTCGAATTCTGAAGTCTTTAGGAATACCAACAAACAATCTGGTAAAAATATTAATTTTAACCTGTAATAGTATTATGCAAAGATCACACACGTCTTTCTAGAACTCATAAGCTAGTGGCTGGCAGCCCTGTCCACGGCAGGGGGGCTGGAACTAGATGATCTTGGAGGTCCCTTCCAACCCAAACCATTCTATGATTCTGTGAACTCAGAAGCACATTTACTCATCTTGGAGACCACCAAAATAGCTCAAGAACAGTGCACCACAAATCAAAGAAACCTCCCACCACCCTGACACTGTGCATCTCCTGTATTATTCACTAGGAAGCTGCAGATTTTCTTGACATCTCTCCCCGACAGCTATAGAAAGAAAAAAAAAAAAAAAACAAGCTGCATCAGCTCCAGGTTAAAGAGAAAAAAAAAAAATCACACTTTAGTATTAATTTAAACAGATCTGTAGAATGGACTATTCTCAGAATAATCCACCATGGTATAAAAGCGTTACAGTACTTGATAAACAAAAATGGCATAACATTGAAAGGGAAGAAATACATTTACATAAAAAGGCGCTTACAAAACACAGCCATAATGCAATGCACCACAGGGAACCCAAGCGTAGCACTGCTCCCTGAAATGATGGAAGAACATCAGCAAAAGTGCTCAAATGAATGCACTTTTTTTTTTCCTTTTAAACAAAACAGATTATTAGTTTCCATCCAATTCACAGTAATAGACACACAATTTCTGTAATTTCTGGAACTCTGCTCTTCCCCCATAAAGTTACGAACCATGCAAGGCTTTTAGAACATTGGCCTGCCTCTCCTGAACCAGGAGCACTGCCTCTCCAAGCAAAGTCACGTCCCACAGAGATAAACGTCAGCGCTGCTAGGCCACACACCTTTTAACAATCTCTCGGTCATTTTAAGATGTGGTTTGCAAGAAGCAGGATGCAAATATGTCAGCATAATTCAAAATGAATTATAAAAGCTAGATAAAGTTTCACTGGTCCGTTTCTGAGATTGATTGCTCTGTTAAGACTTCATAAGGCTTTGAGGTATTTCCACTTCCATGAACAGAACAGCAATGAGCAAATTTTCAGTCTGAGAACGTTTAAATTCTGAAACCCAGAGGTAATCAGAATATTGTACACTTAAAGCATCTTCGGCACGTTTAAACAAAGGAAAAATCTGTGTTCCATAATTTACTATTCAAAAATCTATACAAATCCAAAGTAAAGAACAGCCTCAGTCATTTCCAACAATTAAAACAAGGTTTTGTTTTATCCAGCACAAAACTTGATGAATTAAACAGTAACAAGGTGATGGAATATAATCTCCTCGTCCGTCTCAATACAAAATGCCCCTGCACGGGCACAGGAAGTCAGGTCTGAAAGCAAGGGCATCCAGGGAGGTGAAGTATAAACTGATTTATGATCTCCAAAACGAAGGCTGCAGATAGCCCTTTGCTAATGGGATCTCCTTCTTCTGTAGAGATTCCTAGTGAAGAAGAGACAACAAGAAGAAAAAAGGGAATAAGAAATGGGTATCTTAGTTTGCCAGAGTTTTGATGGCTCTTGCTGCACACAAAGTATCGCTAATAAAGTGTACCAAAATTTGTTTTGAAATAAAAGTGCAAGCTATGATATTAAAATATGATAGCTTCAGTTTAAGACAACATTCACAAAACAAAATAAAGCATTTAAGAGTTGTGCAAGCTTTCTCTGAGAAAAATACCTACGCAAAATACAATGCTAAACTAAGAGCAGCTCAGAATGTCTGCTTCCTCACAGACCTCATCAGGCCAACACAACAAGCAAGCCACTGATGAAAATCAGCTGCTAGAGAAATGACTCAGCAGAGCCCTCTGCAACCTGTGTGCCTCCTCCCACTGCAGCGAGCCTCACTGAACACCCATTACAGTCAGAATACATGTTCACTGAGAAAAACAGATGTGAGGTAAGGAAAGAAGAGAGATGTCTTACATCATAACTATCATTAGTTAAATTCAGCAACTGAGAGATGGGTTACATCACAGTTACAGGTCTGGACTATCAAGTATGCTGCAAGCAGCACCAGCCTCGTTACTGGAATGAGGCATATGTTGAATGCAGTGGAGGAAAAGACATTCAAAAACTGGAAAAAGAAAATGCTTTACCTCCAAGAATTGCTTGAAACGCATTAAAGAGCCCCTCTGTCCAGCGCTGGTAATGGCTTCAATCCTGCAGAAATAACAGCATGTCTCAGAACCTGCTCAGAGAGCTGAGTATGATTTACAAGTGGCTAGGGGTAAACGTCACAGACAGAAAAAGGTGGGGGAGTCATTTAAGAGCAAACACTGAAAAAGTGAAAGCAAGGACTACTTCACATTGCTGATGTCATACCGTGGGATATAGTCTTCTCGGATGAACACTATCATTTTCCAGAACTGAACCTGATACTGTTTCATGAGAGCGTTGCCACACACCTATGGTATAGAAATATGTCAAGACCAGATTCCAGAACTGGGCCTCAGAGCAGCATGCCACCTTCAACGAACCTGTCCAAGATCAACCCCCCTTGATACTCAAACCAAACCCTAAGTTAAGTATACCTACATCTACGATAAAACAAGCAAAGTCTCCAGACTGGCCCGCTGCTAGCACCATCACCTTTTATTCTTGTTGACTGGGTGGCGATCACCAACACCAGTTTTACGGTACCCTTCCTTTCGCTCCAGTCTCCCCCAGAAACAAAAGCCTCCCCTAATACCACTTGCTACGGCACACTCTGGTCCTCTCCCAGTGTTGAATACTGCGGTCTGTGCTCCCCAGCTTTCCCCACACAGTCAGGTTACAGACTGCCTCCCGTTTTGTGCATGACTTTCCCGCCGTGTGTGTTTTCAGAAGGCATCGATAAGCACGAGAGCTGTGCGCAAACACGTTGTGTTTGACACCGCATCTCCTCTACCTTCAGCTTTGGCTCTTATTAGGACATCCCTAAGGCTCCTATCTCCTAGGCCACAGGATTAATATACATTAGGCTCTGTCGTTTTAAACCAGAAAAAGAATTATCCTGTCTTATGCATTCAGCCGGCAGGGCCTCGTGTTCTGCACAGCACTGTACGAACAGGCACCAAGTGATTAGCAGATGTTATTCTTACAGGAGCATGCAACTATTTTTAAAATACCAAGAGTCTTAAAATGAACCAAATATAACAACAGAACTTGCTTGTGGTCTAAGGAAACTTTTTTTTTTTTTTTTTAATATATATATACATATCATTAAGCTCCAAAGCTGTATTTGCAGAAACATTCACCTTCCTTTCTGAGGGAAGAATGGACAGGTTAAAAACCTGCTATTAAAAATCATAACAAACCTCATCTCAGTCAGCAATCCCTTGAGACACTGAAATGTCACAAATTTGGATCCCTCTAACCACCAGTAATCCGCTTTACTGTCTCAGAAAACAGGCAAGATTTTTTTTTTTTAAACTAAAAAACCAAAAATCCTGTTTGCTTGTTATTTTTCAGCATTTTGCTGCTAAGTAAGCTCACACTATGACATCACTGACCTCCAGAAAACCAAAGAGAAGGGTAGCTGTCACATCTACCAGAGGCTCCATATTAAGCATCTGAGCGAGCCAGCGCCATCCATTGTGCAGCCCATGAGGATGCATCTACAAAGCAGTAAAGAAAAATTTGACCACCACTTGTTATGGAACATGCAAAATGCTGTTATCGAAACAGTCTGACGTCCCCTCTCTTTTATAAAGTTATTTTACAATAGCCTTACATACAACTTGACTGTTATGTAAATACTCAAAAAGGAAGTAAAGGTCTAAGCTGCAAATCACTTTGCAGTTCCTTGTTGATTATGGTTACGACCATCTCCCTCCCAATGCATTACGATTGGTTTAGGTTCAGCACACCTCAGCTGCAAATCAAGTTTTCCATACATTCAATAGGCTTTTGGGGCAGTAGCGAAGCTGTAATTATCCTGCCATACCCCTTGTCTGCTCCCATAAGGCCACTGGAGCTGAATGACGGCAGCATAAAGACGAATCAATCCTGACATCCGCTTAAGAAAATGATCTTGCTCTTCAATCTTAGAATCCTGAAATTGATAGCCAAGCATCCTAGGTATGAGAAGATGTGCCAGTATTAGTTCAGCAAAACACATTCACATGAGTCTCTGCAGTTCTCAGCTCCAAGACAACTGGGCTGAGACAAAACCATATAAGAAGTGTTGCAAAGGCTGCATTACATTCTGGATCATACGTTCCACTATTTTATACCATATAGAATCTTTAGGTTCTGCCCTGGATATTTCAGCTGAAATCAAGCTACGACTATCAACTGTTCTTTGAGAAGGACAAGGAAGAAGCAGCAAAAGAACATCCATTACCCCTAAAAAACATTTCCAAAGCTGAAGGACACAGCATCCTCCAGGGGTGCAGGTTCAGGGGAGCTGCACACTTCTGAATAAACCTCCAGAGTCTATGCCAGCACGTCACAGTGCCTAATTAATTAAAGATGGGGCAAAGTGGAGTTCACCCAGGAGAATACAGCCTTTGCCCTTGTAGAGTGCATGCTGAAGAACTTCTGTAATAACTTACCTCTCATACTCTTCCTTAGAAGTCCCCTCTTTCATTGCAGGGTAGAACGGCACAGAATAGGGACACTTTTTGTGCAGATGAGCCAAAAAGAGATCTCCAACTCGAGGGTACATTTCCCAGATGCCAGACACCACCACTGCAATTGCGAAAGCTGACTCGCGGTGAGAAGCTACTTCTGCTTCTCCTTGACTCTGGAAGGGGTGGGGGGGAGTTGAAGAGGGGGTTCAGTATCCAAAAGAACTTCCTAAAGCACCAGCCACCTTTACCACCCCATTAAAGAGAACAGTTCCTCACCACAAATTTCTCTGCAAGCTTGTAATAAACAAAATCCAGACCCTGTGGATGCTGAGTCACTGATACCGTCTGTCCTGCAGTCAGAACAGGCTTTCCAGAGAGCAGGTTATTGATCTTGTCGAATACCTCCCTCAACTTAGTGCCTGTAAATATGTCAGGAAGGTATGGAGACAGAAGATTAGGAAAAAGCAGACAAGCCTTAACCAGATCACATCAGCTGCACAAAAACTAGACCTGCACTCTGAAGGGCAAGGCACCTCAAAATGCCTGTCTGCTGCCTGTGATGAAAGAAAGTGAACCATGACAAAGCAAGATGCCTCTGAGGGAAGCAACAGACTCTAAAAACATAAGCAACGCTGTGCTCCAAATCGCACTCTTCCTATACCAGCTCTCTTCTGTAGGGGTAATTACAGATGCCTAGAACATGCTGTGCCCTACTAAAATCTTCTCAGTAAAAGGCCTTACAGTGGGATTGGGTTCTTAGTGTTTTCCTGACCTGATATAGTGGAGATCTGGTTCACAGGGGTCGTAACTGCTTTCCACAAGTTCGTTTTTATTTTCTTAACCTGCAGAACAACAACAGAACTTTAAGAACCTTTACAGATGAGATCTGATCAGGACTGACAAGCAGAGTTCCACTGACGTGATACACTCCTTATGGATCAAAGTCTGAAAGGAGGAACTCAGCCCCAAACCCTAACTCATCCTTAGCTGAATTAAACCCACCCAAAATACAGTCCCGCAGAACTCAGGTCAGCATCTAGCAGGTTTTGTTTCATTTGCATTTTGAACAGACGTTCAGACTTCAATGAGTAAAGATTACCCTGCCTCTGCTAAATAACTGAGAAATACTAGAAAAAACATAAGCTAGTGTATATGATCAGAATCCATTACTTAACATGTTTCTGTCCCAAGGTTTGAGTCGCACTAGAATGTGAAGTACATGAAGAATGTACAAAAATGACCAGAGTTCTGGGAAGTAAACCATCAGAAGAGCACAGAGCACTGCCTTTTAATACTCTATAGCAGCCTTATTCCAGGTTACTTGTTTTCTGAAGTTTCAGCAAACCACAGAATTAAACCGGGCTGCAACTGTGTTAAAAAAGATTCTTTGTGAAGTTCTGCTCACCCACTTGAAGAAACTGATTCTTTAACAGATGTAGCAAATATTTTTTTTCATTACTACTATGATAGTGTGGATGAGCAGACTGTTAACAGAGGCTGCTGCTAGAATCTTTTTTAATGAAAGCTCCCCCACGTCCACTAGAGGTGAACTCTTAGCAGTGTTAATCACTTGTTCATACCTCACTGTTGTCTTTGCAATTGTTAATTTCACTGCAAGCAGCAGCACACTGGCTCGCCGCATCTTGAAGCCGCTGGTACCACTGCATGGTACCTTCCTCTGCCTTAACTTGAAGTCCTACTATATACCAAAAAGAAAAAAAATAGCAGGAGACAGCCGTAGCTGTGTTACAAGCAAAAGCTCCGAGAAGGTCACAAGAATAAGATCCCAAACTACCATTTGGCATAACAGTAAAACAGTGTGTAAGGAGGAAAGGGGAGAAACAAGACCAACCTTTCTTCTGCTGCGTTCCCCCAGGCTGTTGTGTGGGGGCAGGAGTCTGAGCTTTCATCTGCTGGTTTTTCAGCAACTCTTCCTGCTTTCGTTTCTCTTCCTCTTCATCCCTCTTCCTTTTTCTTTTCACAGCTGCAGAGATTTCTTGCTGCCTGCTGGCTATCAACCCTCGCATTTCCTGCAGCGCTCGCTCGGTGCTGGCCACGTCCCCTTGAGTAGGGTAACCTCTCTGTTGAGACACAGGGAAGGCAGTATAGCATCAGTCTGGTTCCAATGTACGTAGACCACTACATTAAAGAAGAATGTCCTTTTCCCCTTTATTTGTACATACAGTTGATCATAATGAAGATCTCACGAGATCCAAGAAAACAAAAATTAACAACACACTTGGACAAATATAATGGAATCCCAGTGCAAAGACCAAATGGCTGCCTTTGCAGGAAGACACCTGTGTCACGCTGGAACAGACGACAACCTTATCACAGGGTTTCATTTTTCAAGGTTTGTCTCACACCTTCACATAGAGAAATTTTTTTCCATGGAAACCCATTTACTGCCTAAAGGCTTACAAATATAGGAGTACCCTAACATGCTCAGTATTTTAACAATTTCTGAACCACTCCACTTCCACGGTTGTCTCAAGAAGGAATTTTACAGCATCAAGAGTTACAGTACCTGAATATTCAGTCTCTCTTGTAGGAATCCTCATGCATTTTTACAAACCATTTTCACACAGCTAAAGTACCATAGACAAGAATTTGCCTTTTAAATTAGCTGCTCTATAGGCCTCTATATAACATCTGAAAACATCCATGTGACATCCTGTTTAACTGTCTTATAATCGGCTGCTTTCAAAGACAACTTTAGGCAGGAAGGACAAGTTAAGAACAACCCCAGAGCCTCTACCTTACTGGTGGTGCGGACGACCCCTGACACCAGCCCACAAATCTGGTTGCCACGATTACTGTATGAAGAAAGATCAATCCTTGGCAAGTCTTTGTGCTTGTAATTGGGATCGATCTGCTGGTTCAGCTGTAGCACTTCCTTCTGGATGGAATAAACGCGACGCAGCCTCTCCTGGCCCTCTTCCTTACGCAGGCGCTCCAGCTCCTCCTGACGTTGCCTCTGCTGCTGTGCCTCACGCAGCTTTAGGTTGAGTACCTGGGGAGAGAAAGACAGGAGATGCAAAGTGAAGTAACAGCAGCTTTACAGGTCCTTCCTAGCTCGATGAAAGGAGGCTGCATATGGGAAAAAAAAAAAAAGAACAACAAAAAACAAATATTCACCAGCTGCGGTCTGAATTCCCAGCACAGAAGTACCGAGCAGCCTAGAAGAGCATCACAGACAACTTTTGCTGCCTGCAGCACCCATGGAGCCACAGGGACCCTGTCTCTATAAAAGTAAAGGCAAACTGGCCTCTAAAGAACAATGCTTTTTCCATTAAAGACAACGTCCTGAGCAAAGCAAAGCCCTAGGTCAAGGGCGAACATCAGCAAACTCTGAATGGAAGTTAGCTCAGTCAGGGCTCTGCTGCTCGGCTCCTGCAGCACAGGTGCCTTTACTGCACTTCCACAACGCAGCAGATGCCTAGGACAGCACCAGAGAATGCGTCCTCACAGCAGGAGTGCCGTGTGCCGGCAAACCAATCAATTGGTCTCTCCGGTTCCCACCACACAATGGGAAATCTTGTCTGAAAGAAAACTGTTACAAGTCACGGACCTTTGCTCTGTGCCGGTGTTCTTCCTTCAACTTCTCTTGCTGCCCCTGAGCTTCCTTTAAGCTAAAATACACATAGACACAGAAAAAATTGTATTAAAGACACCAGCGGGATGATACAAACACACGCACAGCAAGTTATTTTTCAACAATCAGACCTCGCTTTGATGAAGCACTACAGTATCTTAAAGATACCAGAGCTAATCCCACCTCTTCTCCATTACTTCTTTCAAATCTTGGAATTCCTGATGCCGCTTTAGCTCCTTCAGTTCATCGAAACGTTTCAGCTGTTCATTTGCCAGGTCGGACAATGCCTTCACCATCTGCTCTTGCTGCTTCTGCCGCTGCCTGAGCCCCTCCTGCAAATCGCAGAGGTGCCAGAAGCACCCAAATGTAGTAAGCACCAGAATTCACCAGAAGAAAAAGGAAATAAAATTGCCTAGGGACCGCCAACGCAGTCCACTTGAGGTTATTTTCAACCTTAGAGAGTCAGCAACTGCCCTGTTGTTTTTACCAGAGCATTGTTACATCTGGCTATATAGCAGTCCTAGGATTCACACACACACAAACTGTTTTTTTTTTTGTTTTTTTTTACCTTTGCTTTCAACCTGTGAATCTCTTCATACATCCGAATGCAGCCTTCAACTTCTGTAACTT
The DNA here is from genome assembly GCA_013399715.1 of Alectura lathami. Taxonomy (NCBI): domain Eukaryota; kingdom Metazoa; phylum Chordata; class Aves; order Galliformes; family Megapodiidae; genus Alectura; species Alectura lathami. The sequence continues at coordinate 318,724 of VXAV01001087.1, forward strand.
TAGATGGAGGAGCTGTTGGAAAGATTTCTTGATTCACTTCCAGCTGACTAAGGTCACCATTCCCCTGCACAGTCGGCAAGTGAGCGGAATCAGTGACCGAATCCTGCATCAGAAATCATGGAGGAAACCTGGTAAACCAAACCTCTTCAGCTGTACATTATTCATGGGAAAACAGACAAACGGGACAGCCAACATGCAGCTTTTTAGAGTAAACAACCCAGGAGTGTCACCTCACAATTTTGAGCATCTTCCACCACCTGCACAAGGCTGGGGTAATCGCTCTTCCCAACCAGTAGAACTAAGAGCAGAGATGGCCGGAGCTAACTGTAACCCAGAAGGGCTACAGGCAGAACCCCGGGGGCTCTCTACATTCGCTGAAGATGTTAAACTGGAGGAAACACTTTACATCATTTTCCAGGAGGAGGTTTCAACCTCTCTTACAGTGTTTCCCAGATCTGGCTGCCTCATGAAGATATTTTCCTCACGATGTATTTCTGGCCAAGACAATGCAAAACTTTGCTGCTCAATACCACTGTTACGTGGTGAAATCATTTAAAATGTAGCAACAGGCATTTGGCTTCTTTTCAGACACTTCTTCAGCTTCACTGCTCCACAACTCAGCTTCCCACTGCCCAGCGTCCTTCCCTTTGGCCTCATAAAGGGAGCCTAACACGCCTCAGTCGTTCAGAGGGTCCAGAGGAGAGACGGAAGAGAACCACAGAAGTAGTCACGGACTTCCAACAGGCCTGATCCTCCTCTGTGACCCTGTTCTTACACATGGGTGAATCCCATGATACCAATCCACATAACTATACAAAGCCATCTAATTTTTCCTTGGTTACAACGGAAAAGAGTTTGCTTATGGCCCACTATAAAAATTATTATATGAAGACCTTAATACCACTTTTATCATCCCTTGCTTATGCTTCAAACGGCTGAAACTGAGCATGCTTTTCCCCGCAAACTAAAAGAGCACAACCCGACATTTGTCAGGCAATTTGTGGCACCAAGACGGGATACTTTCTCTCACAACTGCTCCCAGCTGGGCTGTAATCAGAGAGTTACCTTTGCTTCACTCGGCGCTGCAGATGAGCCTGGAGAAGAGCCCTCACGGCCGGCAGATGCGATCTTCTCCAGGGGGGACCGCCTGGGATGGGCAGCGGGCTCCTCAGGCGTCGAACACCCGGAGGGCGCCAGCTCCTGGGCCGGCTGCCCAACCATCTTGTCCAGGACCCAGCCGGCGTACGAGGACAGCATGAGAGGAGACATGCATCCTTCCAAGACATCCTTGGGAGAAAACACTTTCGGTGAACAAGCAGCACCCCGAGAAAGCGATGACTCGTTAACAAGCACAGCCCGAGGCGTCACGGCCGCCCCCCTCCAGCCGCCCTCACCCACCTCGTCCCGCTGCCAGCGGCCGCAGTACCGCAGCCGGCCCTTGCTGGAGGCGCGCAGGGCCGCCAACGTCTCCCAGCGGAGCCGCCGCGGCTGCATGCCGCC
>VXAV01001087.1:320261-333459 GCA_013399715.1 Alectura lathami
GGCGGGCGGAGCTCCGGGGCCGGGGGCCGGCTCGCGGCGGCTGCCGGGGACCGAAGCGGGCGGGGCGGTAGGGGCAGGGCGTGAGAGGTCACATTGCAGCTGCCTGCGTAAAGGGCCCTGGACATCTCTGCCTTCCACAATAGAGCCCAGAAGCCTCTAGGTACAGAGGTACGATGAAGAGGAACGCGCCAACATAACCAGTTAAAATTTATTGTTTACTGATTTTTTTTTTTTACCGTAGCACCTTTAGTTTAAAAAAATAAAAAAAGAATTGCAAACCAAATTACAGAACTCTCAAATAATGATTAACTTAAAAAAATCTTTATGACAAATACTGCCCAATGACCGCATCACACATAAATAGGACACAAAAAAAGTTAAAAATAAAAGCAGTGCTTATTTTCCTCCCCATAAGAACCATTTACTGGAAAGAACAGGGTACTAGAGAGCACGTGAATTCTGGGGACTTGACACACCAAAGACCTGATTGTCCAGGTTAATCTGCAGGCCAGTTCCGTGAAGATGTTGTGGCTCTAAGCAGCTTAAGATCCAAGTCAGTATTTCATGCACACCCTGAACTCATCCAGCATCCACACAGAGACCCAGCTGCAGTGCCACTGAGGTTAAACTGCAGATTTCCTTTGAATTCAGACGGGTTTGGCGCAGTCCTGGGGCTATTCAGGATCAGGAAAGCAGGGTGAGGGTAAAGCAAAATTAGCGTCACACACACACAGAAGAGGTCAGGATCACAGAGTACACAAGAGTCAAATTAAAAAAGAATCATTATTGCTGGTATAAAACTGTTTACAAACACCATGGTGGTTCATGAGATAATCCCTTGTAAGTGTCAAGCCCAGGCACTTAAGTTATTTCAGCTTTACACTTCTGAGAGGTGAGTGGACTTCTCTCCCACCGTGCTGTCATCCACTGCATCAATAGAACGTGCAATTAAAAAAACAGCAGAAATTTCACATGATCTCTCCCAACACAGAAACAGAATGGAAAAAAAAAAAAAAAAGCATGAAAAGGAAAAGAGCTCTTAGAAACATTAACACACAACTAAAACCACAGTCAGGTTTTAAGAGCTGAAACCATCAGGACTTTATAGGACAAAAAGGACCTTTTCCATCACACAAAATCATCTGTTATTGGGGCACAGCTTATGGTGTAACGCCAGCCTCCAACACCATAGCAGCACTGCTGATGCTCTGCACGTGTAGATCATGTGCCACCATCATTGTATCACCTCATGCTGCAAGGAAACGAGAAAGACTTCTCCCCTAAGTGACTCTGAAATGCCAGCCTGTTTTCTAAATAACATATGGCTTTGAAACAGGGCTCCTTTTGTGCTTAGAAGTAGGGAGAGCATTGTGCTCATGGAGAGGATCGAGAGTGGCTCGTGGAGCCCAGCAAGGCACTTTCTCCAAAAACATTGTCATAGGAAGACTTGAGGAACTTGACATAGTTCTGCATGCTGCGATTAGTGCTTTCTGACTGCTCCAGCCGATCCTTTAAATCCTGGAGGCGGCTTTCAAACCGGTGCTCTGCCTGTATAAAGAAGCACAAAACACAGGCTGAAGGACAGCAGCATTCACCCTGCTCACTGCTGCTGCTGTTCCAAGAAGGTGCTACGATCAGACAGAATCAGCACAGCTGCAGGCGGCATTACCAGAGGTGGCACCGTGACTTTGATCGTTTGTTCTGCTCCTTCCCAAGGTCATTCAGCAAAGGCATCGGTAACCACCAGGAGACGCGGCTCCTCAATTGGGCTTTTAAAAGCATTAGCTGTAGTTTCGTGGAACTAAGCACTCTTCTCTGAAAACCAACCTGACCTGATTCATATGCCAACCCAATTTCAAGTAAAACTGAAGTAAACAAGCAGCATAGACAGGATATTATAGAAGACTCTCCCTTCTTTCTTCTAGAAGAAAGCCTTTTCTGTAGAAGAGAAATTGCATTTTCCTTCAGATAACAAACCACAGTAAATGCAGCGGGACTCACGATATCTCCTATGCCATCTGGTGCAAATCTCATGTGAACACAAGCCTGATTTTTGCACACACTTAAATTCAGAGCAAGTTCTACATCTTCTGCAGTGTGCCCACAGGACTTCTGTTTATGGACTCAGCTGCTGCCAGGACCCTACCAGCACAGCAAGGGCAGGCCTCGCAAATCACTCACGTCGTCTTTGTTCCGACGCAACTGGTTCAGCTCTGATTTTGTCCTGCTCAGCTGGGTCTCCAAATCCAACACCTTGGACTGGGCTGCCCTCTCTCTAGATGTTGCTCGTTCTCGAGTTTGTTCAACCTACATGTAACAGCAGAAAGGGTTGTCTGTAGGAGAATGATTTCCCCACCCCATTGCCCTCAAAAACCCTATTTACATGGACAGATTCTCGTACATAAGCAGCAGCTCAGCCTAGGGCTTTCCTTTCTTCTGTTGCGAACCACAGAGCAAGGTTCAGTTTTACAAAGGTTCAGTGCTAACAAACGTTACCAGCATATTATTGTTTGTATTTCACTGAACATCATGATTTCATTAATTTGGCCATAGGCTGAGGACCAATTTCCAGCATTCTCACTGTTCCCATTTTAAAGTCTGGGCAGTTTTAGGAAAATTCACAAACGGGAGAAATTACTTACTTGTCTTTTGGCATCCTCAATGGCCATTTCCAGCTGACGAGCCAGGGAGCTGCACTCGCGGGTCTTCTCCTCCAAGCGCAGCTGACACTGGTGGATCGACTCCTCACGCTTCGCTATGACCTGAAGGAATTCTATGTTCTGGGCGCTCGTTGTCTCTAGTTTTCTAGGTTAAGACAATAAGGGAAGGAAACCTATTCATTTTAAATGGAGAATGTTTCAGACTACCTTTCTGTCAGGTCCTGACTAGTCTGGGAGGAGAATATGTCCCTTCACATGGTCCAAGCCCCAAGAAACACTGCTTCATTTCTCAGATCGGAATTTCAAAGATTGAGGGACATACAGAGTATTCGCATACCTGCCTTTTCCCCAGCTTGTCACTAGAAGGAATTAATAACCATAGATAAAAACCCTAATATTCAGTAACCTCAAAACTGTCAGGCTACACTGGACAAGGAGCTGGTTTATCTGCTGTGTAAGTCACAATCCTAACAACATTTGTAAAATCTGCTGCAAGAACCTGCAACTCCCTCTGGAGTAGACAGCTACTGATTAGAGATCCTTGTGGGACAAGCGAATGCGCAGAATCCTGGAAGCAAGTGGGGGACTGGAACAAGACTGAAGATGTCTCAAGCCTGTGAAAAATACAATAGACAGAGGATGGAGTGGGAAGGTTAACAGAACAAGAGCCTCATGTTTCTAACCTTTCTAGCTCCTCCACCTTCAAGGTGAGCTGCTTTTTCTCCTCCTGGGCAGACTGATACCTCTCTCTTGTCATCTCCATTTTGTCCCCCTGGAGCTCAATCTAAAAATTACAGCAATCAGTTACTTTACAGCACAGTCACTGCACACACGACCAACCACCTAAACTGCCCGCAGCTCTCCAGAAGGAAACGTGCTCAGTTCATCATATCTTGAGAGTCGTAGAAACGGAACAGTGGACAGAAAAGCCAAGCACTAAACGGACTAAACATCCATTGTGCTGGTGCTTCCAGCTGATGGTTGGAAAGGTATGAGAAAGTTCTCTGATACCTTAAATGAAAAGCCAGGCTGGTAAAAGCTTGCATGCAGAGCAGCCACCTATAATTACAGCAAAGCACACACGTTAAAACCAGCCACATACACGACAGCAGCCCACAGAGACGCTAGAGACTTAAACACAGGGAAGGTTTGTAATTCCAGCCAAGCAGAGGAAAGCAGCCAGACTGCAAGATTATTTGCTGTGTCTTGAGGCATGGCTGCAGACGTCATGACTGTTTATAATTGCCCTGCAACACCTACACGGTGCTCCTGGGGACAAGAATCAGGGACTGGGAAAACAATCTGAAATGAGGGTGAGAAAACAAGGCTGGGACAGCATTGCCAGCAGAAAACCACAGGAGGGAAAGCTGAAAAGGCAATGGACATTATAGATGTAAGTGTGTGGGCATTTGCAAGCGTTGCCATGGTGGCTGTTGAAGTCCCAGCACAGTTCTGCACCAAGGGGTTAGAAACCCTGCAAATATTAAGGAATGCTGCTAGCTATGCTGCTAACATCTTGCACAAAGACATGGCACACACTTCTATTTTGCAGTGCACGTTTAATCTTTTTGAAAAGAGATGAGAACAGAGACGGAGGAGTTTGAATCTTCCTCTGACTGGAAGTTCATCTTAGTCGCAGGCTCGAAGGTTGCTGTGTTGCAGCTGCTCTCTGCCAGTCCCTTACCCGCTGATGAAGATCTGCGATCATGACAGACAGGTCCATGTTCTTCTTCTCATAACTCTGGAGCTGGTCCTGACATTCTGCCAGTTGTGTCTCTGTGATCCTGAGGATCTCAGGCAGCTTTTCCAGTTCAGCAAGCTGGCTCTGGAACTGTTTGCGAGCCTACAAAGAGAATATGAGGAACTTTCAAATGTTTAGAAACTTTTTAGTCTAGATGTTATTTCTTTGAAATTTTTGTGAGTTTGCAGCCATGATAACATTGTGGAAATTCGGCAAGTGTTGGAGTTCAAAGCCTAGGTAAAGTCTTCCCCTATTCCAAAAGCTTTTCCCTTACAGTTTGACATCAGTGGATCCTCTGAATAATGCTATATAGTGAAAAAAGAATAATTCAATAATTTCAATAATTTTTGCAGAATGAACAAGCCTTGAGATAAGTTGATTGAAAAAAGGCAAACTCAGATAACCTTTCCATTCACAGCCATTTTTCACTATATTCAGAACACTGAGATCCATGAACATCTACGACATCTCAGTCTTTAGAGGAATAATTACCAGTTCAATCTCCCTGTTCATTTCATCCTTTAGCGCCTTGTTCTCTTCATCACACTTCTCCAGCTTTGCTGCCACATCATCTGCTTCCATGCGGGCCTTCAACACCTGGGCATACAAAAAAAAAAAAAGCAGCATCTGTTATACCTAGTTTTCCACAAATAAACTATGCTTTGGAGTTTGGAGTAACTAAAACTGCTCAAGAACCAGCATCAGGTTTCTTGCCACACTAAACACCACTCCAGGCTAAATTCAGAAGTTCACTTTCTGCTTCTCCTGCCCAGATCACTTGGGTTTTCTGCCAAATATTCTCCCCTTTTGCCCAATGTTCCTAACTATCAACAAACTACAACAACCTCCAAGAGCAATCAAAAGGTTAACACATTACAGAATAAACCACAACAGTAATGGGAGAAAACACACTTGTGTAAGTGAGGAAGGAATCAATAAGAAGCTGACCTGTGACTTGTAGGTTTCAATCAACCCCTCGTAGTTCCTGACAGAGCTCTTGAGCTGCTGTACTTCCATGTGAGCTTGGTTCAGCTTTTCCTCCATAGGGACCACACTAGCCTGCAAAAGAAAATACCTTGCATTGAGTGCTTGGAAGTGTTATGTTACACCAGCTGTCTAACATTGTCTCAACTGAAAGCAAAAAAAATGTCAGTGTAAATTAGCAAAACATTCCAGACTTCATGGGAGTGCCAAATTTGCACCTGCAGAGTACATGGGTTTAGAATGGGTGTGTAGTCTGCTTGCCTGAACAAGCTGTGCTACTTGGCTTAGGACCACTCCTTATTTGAATCAATACCTAACTTCCCAAGTAAAACATTGTTTAGGATTAACACGGGATCACCGGTGGTAAAAGAAACGACAGGAGAAATACAGCAGGCATTTATTTATTCTGGAGAATACCATTCTGTGTGCACAAATAGTTACAGTTGTTTGTTGTCTAGCCAGCAGCGTGAAGATTAAGAACAGTCCAGCTGAGATCATACATGTTGGAAGATTCTCACATGTTTTGGTGGGAGTAAGGCAGTCCTCCCACCACGCTCACTCACTTGCTGTGTCTCCTCGTAGCACACTTTCCCTATCATACTCAGATTGTGGTGAAACTAGTTTGAAACTAAATAGCAGCAACGGGTGCAGCTCACCTCTGTCCTCAGAGGCCAAGCAACTAACTGTTATTTCTCCTTTTGGAAGCTGAAGCTCTGCACGTCACTGACCTTTAGCCTTTCGTTCTCCATTTTGAAAGAAGTGGTCTCTGCAGTCTGTTGATGCAGCTTATCCATCAAGGCATCTCTGTCCTCCCGCATCCTGTCCTCCAGGGTGGCCTGCTGTTCTAGCAGATCTGTAATACGGCTGCCACACAGAAAGGAAATTAACCCTTAAGTGACCAGAAAGAGCAAGACTCCTAATCCCTCAGTGTAAGTTCAGAAACATGGCTCTTCACTACCCTTTCACCTTCCTGCTCCATTCACATTTACATGCCTATTATGCTGTTCTACTGTCTCAATCTTCCCAGCCCACTGGAAACTAGCTTGAATTGTCCCCCTGGAACTCAAATGCATTGCCTCCAAGATGCACAAGGTAAGGAGGTACTTCTCTCTGGCCTCACCCCTACCTAGTTTTTCTCGCAGCAACAACTGTACCACAGTGATGCATGTTTATTTACCATCATGATAAAACTGCCATGAACTATACCACCTACAGCTTCTAATCCTTTCCGTTCAAGGACCTCAAACATTTCAAAAGAAAGAAAACCTTAATTATTTCAAAGCATTAAAAAATGGCAAAGGATCAGAGAGATTTATGTGTGAGCAAACCCTTAAAGACTGCCTTTGCTGTGGCAAGTCAGCAGCAGAAGTCACATCTTTCTCTCTCAATCTCTCCAAACTCTGCTGTCCCATAGACAGGGCTGGTTTTGCTTGGATGTTTACAGACAACCCAATTGAATTATTAAATTTTGTTATTTTATTCAATTAAATTCAATTTAATTATCCCTGAGCTATGTACTCATTCACACTCATGCTAGTTTCTCCTCACTCATCTTGTTTCAACCTGTTCAGTGTAACCATTTCCAGTTCCAGGTCACTTTTGTCCTTTACTACTTTGTTGTGGCGACTCCTCCAAGACTCCAGAGTGGACAGTGACTCGGTGATGTAACTGTCCTGTCAAATAACAAAACACAAATTACAAAAATGGTGCTAGAGGTGAGATATCTAGACAGTGTGCAGAGATGCTGGTGTGGGTAAGCATGATGTGTGCAAAGACTTCACTAAGACTTAAAATATTGAAGTATTTATTTTTATTCTTCCTGTCTCTTCACAGAGGGGTGTTATCCAACAACACTGCTGTCAGACAATAGACATAGCAGCAGAGAAGGGAGAATCCTCTTTCAAGAGAGCAAATGAATTATCAGAAATGCAAAGCATGGGTAAAATTTCTCTAGTGGCTCTAGTTCCCAGTATTCTGAAAACAAGGAAAAAAATCAAGTAGCATAAAATTCATGTTCCCTTCTGATTTGTTTTAGTCTTAACTACTACCTGCCCTTAATACTCTTCAGTAAGTTTTCAACAGGAAATTCCAGTCCATCTTGAAGCCCTTGTACTTCTCTGCTCTAACTAGTTTCTTAACAACTGACTCCATTCAGAATTTTCAGCCCAAGCCACAAGGCTTTTATCTTACTGGCCTTTGTCAATCCTCAGATGGTTCTGAGGAACAAAGTGAAAACAGTAGATCTGTTAGTTTTCTGACAGCTGAGAAATAAACTGGATTTGTTCTAAACTTAGCACAAATGGGCCAAAGCATTGAGATAAAAATAAACCTCATTAGTTGAAAGCAGAGACTCTCCCCAGGGCTGCTTCCACAAGTCAAAGGTTTAGAGGCATGATCTGAAATGAGGTCTCTCCTCGTGTACTGTCAGGTACCTTTTCTGCTAGCTGTACAGTCAGTTGCTCTGCGTACTCCTCACTCTGCTCTGCCCGCTCTTTCTGTGCACGGAGGGCTTTCTTCAGGGCCTCTTTATCACGATCTGCCTTCTGCCTCTGTTCTTTCAGTTGTTCCTTGATACATTCCACCTCCGCCTTATGCTGAGCTTCACTGCGCTCCAGATTCTGCAGCGGGAGGAGGAAACACACCACAGGGAATAATGTCCTTATACCCTCATATCTAAAGCAACAACTAATTTCCTAAAACACTGGAGAGAGAAGGGCATAAAACCTCAGACCTTCAGCCTGCAGGTACTTGCATTTTACCTACTTAATCCTGTCCTAACACTGACAGATGTGTCAGCAAGAATTCTAAAAGACTGGAAGCAGCAGTCTTATGCCCATGTGCATATGGACAGGTGGGAGACTGTAAAGCTATACATTCAACCCCAATGCATCCTAGGGTGTTGTCTGCTTGTAAACAAAAAGCTACAGTCTACTCTAGCCGCACAAAACCAAATTCTTTCACTGCAAGTTACAAACTAGTAACCACAGGGAGAAAACCAAGTTTGAAGATGTCAAAATTAAGAAATCCTTGGAGAGTTTTTGTCACTGACCTGGTTTCTATGGTGGTTAAAACACAGAAATTATCGCCAGTATTCCACTTTTATATCAAAGATTTCATATATCAGAATTAAAAGTTGACTCTCAAACACCCTTCAAACTCAAATGAAACAAGGCAAATCTCAGCCTCATTTAAAGGACTGTAACTCTACTGGCCTCTCAGTACTTCAGAGCTGAACTTATATTTGTAGTAATTTGTAAACTTCCTGAAAAAGCCTTCATTTCCTCCTTCATAAGCTGCCCTCCAGAATACTGATTCCCTCTCCTGACCAAGATAAGTATGGGTCTACCAGTCCCCTTATCTACCCAAGGACATTCTTTTCATTAATTGAAATACTTACATATTTTGATGTTACTTTGTGGAGCTGCACAGCTTCACAAAATTAAAGCCCTTCTAAGCCAGTAGTGCGCACACATTCATCGCAACATCAACGCATGCTAAACATAAGGCTTTGATCAAGACAAACTAGGGGAACCTTCTCCCCCTTATCAATACTGTAGAAAGCATCCCTGAGCACAATCAAATGCAGGAACTGACAGCATGGCATTGTCCCAGAAAACAAATTACATAGTTTGTGATCTGTCCTGATGCTTGACTAAACCAAAGCTATCTTTTTAATACATACATAGTAATTAATTTGGAAGAAAAATCTAATCAAAGTATATAGCCTTTAAGGCTATGATTTTGCTTCATGCATCAGAAGTAAAAAGCTTTTTCTTTTGCCACTTCACTTGAAAGTTACACTGCATGTTAACAGCATAAAGCATCACCACTCAGTATTTCAGTCTGCTACACACAAAAGAAGGATGCTTGGTAGCTGCTACTTCTCTGGTCAGTGGATTGAGCTCGGAGTGCAAACCAAAGGCAGCCTCCAGGGCGCACTGGAAACATACCCGGATATGTGCAGTCAGGCGGTTGTTCTCAGCTTCCTTACTGCGCACCTGTGCCTGTAAATGGCCTCTCACAGCCTCCATAGACTTTGAGAGTTCACTTGCTGCCTTAGCCTGGTCCTAAATAAGATACAAACAAGACACACATCTTTTTCTTCAGTGAGCTAGGAAGAAGGAACATGTTCTCATATGTAGCCATTCAGTGAAGGAATCTGGCACCATCTCCAGCCATCTTCACTTCTCTCAGATGGACCCTCACAGCTCCAACAGAATAGGCAGCAAATACACAGCAATTTCTTTTACATCAGGTGTGAACGACTGGCCTGAAAGATGTGCTCTAGGGCAAAACACCCTTCGTATCTGATCACTGGCCTTTCACTTCCTAAACAGAGGGACATGCTGGAATTCAACATCAGGAACCAACAGAACATTCAAAGCCAATTCAGTGATAAGCCCAAACATGGAGAGAAAACTACCTATTAATCTATGCAAACGGATGCTTTATCAGCAGAATACTGAATCCAGGACTGTGTGGGAACAGGTAGCTGACTGTTCAGTTTTATGAGCAAGCCAGTCATGTGATCCCTGATGAAGTAATTGTCCCCAAGGACAAACCCATATTTCAGGCTACTTGTGGTTCTGTGGAACTGGAGGGTGGAGCAGGAAGAGAACAGAAGAAGGAAGCTACCTTTTCTGCCTGTATCTGAATGGCAAGATCATCGATCTCTTTTTCTTTCTCCTGAAGCTTCAACTGAAGTTGCTGGAAAACAAACACCACTCAGATTTTAAGTAACAAATACATTCATCTTGACAAGAGGAAGGTGTAACTGCCTCCCTCCTGAGACCACCTGGCCCACAGCACTCTCTGCCTTGTATCCACAGCAACAGCATCCTTAGCCTCATAAAAACAGTCTGCAGCCTCCTCAAACAGAAAGTAAAAGGGAAACATATTTGAATAACTGGGCATGGGATACCCAGTCAAAAGACAGGACCTGGCAGGACTCCACAGACAGAAAAAGGACACTGCCCATGTCTCACAGCAAGTTTTGTAATTTCTGGCAACATCAAAAAAGCTTACCCTCTTTATGCATTGCTGTCACTAAGGATGGCATAATAAACCTACAGAAATAAGATGACATTCAAACTGAAGAATGCTATCCCAACTGTCAGGTGTATTGTTGTGGTAGATATTTTTTTCTTTGCCACCCCTAGATATTTCTTTTTAAAGAAACACATAGTACAGTTCTTGCTTTGTACGTTCAGCACTGTAAGGAAAAGGCAAGTAGAATCTTTTGTGCTTGAACTGAACATGATGAGAACAGGCTGAAGTATCCAAAACTGTTCTTCCTAGCTGAATACTGTGAATCCTAATGGTGTTCTTGTATGTAGGCCTCAGCTGTGCTATGTTCCCATTCCAGGCCCCGTATTTGAAAGGCTCTGAAAATCTATTCACTTTGTAATGTAGGTTGTTAACCAGAGGGGCAATTTAGCGGCTCTGATTACCACAAAAGCCAGAACATACTCTACCGTTCTAAAAGGCATTAGTGTAGGACTGGATGGCTGAATCCAGACAAAGAGGTTGCAATTTTAGGTCTTTCTGCAGAAAAAAATGTTTTTGTTTGCTTACCACTTTCTCTGCATCTGAGTCAGCCAGCATTTTCAACAGTGCACTTTGCTTCTCCAACATCTTCTGAGCATCCTTCTGCAAAAGAAATATGTGAGAGAAATTGTTATGTAAAAAGGTAGCTTTTTTTTTTTTATTATTATTTTATTTTTAAGATTCTTAAACTGGAACTGGGGACATCAGCTGTCTCCTCCCTTGCTGCAACAACAATCACCAGAAGATACCAAGAAGCATCAAATTTGCTAAATATTTCATATATTGTCACCTGTCTCAGGAAGCTTTTCCAGTTCTCCCAGACTAAGATGATAACAAAAATCACAATGGCGAATCAAGGACTTTTAGAAGTCTCTCAAAGAAAGTCACACCAGAAGAACGTGGTCCTCTTCTCCAGTCTCACTGGTGGCTAACAGAATAGTTAACATTGTCCTTCTTTTCTCAAAGGGAATATAAACTACAGTAAGAATGGCAATTCCAGACAAGAAAGAGTTGACAACACAGTAAATCCTACACCTTTTAAAGCAGAGACTCAGATGTTGTAATATCCCCCACAGCAGAAAAGCCAGTCTTATTGTAGAGCACTGCGTAGGGATAAACAAAATCATCCTTTATGACACATGGTCAATGGCAGCATCAGGAAAAAGTTAAGAGTTCTCAAGCTCAAGTTCCATTTTCAGTTCGGAATAGAATACTGCCTTCATGAATCACCCAGGTTCAAGCACACAGCACCGCTCACCTCCCGCGCGTGCTGCTCTTTGAGAAGATCCCGGAGCGTACAATTGGTTTCTTCAAAGGTGCTCAGTTTCTGCAGCAGTAGCTCTTTTTGCCTTGTCAGTGTGTTAATGTCTGAGCTGCTCATATGTTTCTCCTAGAGGAGTGAAAGAAGGAAACGAAAAAAAAAAGTATTGTTCATGTGAAATGTCTCAAACTCTGGAATTAAAGTATGAAGCTAATAAAAGCACGAGCACTGCAGTAGTCAGCACCACCTGTGCAGAAGGGGACTGGATGCTCCAACTAAATACTTCATTTCCAAAGAGATCTAGCAAACGTCTTAAGCAAGTTAAGTTCTCTGAATCAGCAACTGTAACAATATATTTTTAAGACTGCTATAGAACAGCACACCACAGCAAAGACAAGAACAAAAAAGGGCAACACCTACAATGTTGAGTCTCTCGATTGTGCCTTTCAGGACACGGATCTGTCTGGCTGCTGCTGCTCCATCCCTCTCTGCCTCACTCAGCTTGGACATCAGGCTCTCTTTCTCACGCTGCAAGTACCTTTTCTGTAGCCTGCAATTAGAATTCAGCCATTAGAGGAACAAGAAGCTTTGACAGCTGTACAAGCCAGAATGAATACACGGTTGTTTGGGCTAAAACACATAAAAACCCTCTAAACAAAGGATAAAAGCTCTAGAGAAATGCTACCTAAGATTCCTCTTCTTACACTGTGGAAGTTGTTCTGACAGAAGACAGTAAGTAGGCTCACAGAGCTTGCTAGGATCATAACTATGAAACAATTTAGAGGGTATAAATTTAGCTTGTCCCAAAGCCTGCACAAGCTATTAAGGCCAAAACACAGCACTGTTCTTTTCCTGGGCACTTCGGCAATACTAGAAGTAAGACTTCAAGTGGCTCAACAAGAAACAAGAAAGCATACTAAGGCATACATCTCCAAGTATTCAGTTAAAGGTTGTAATCTAAGCAGTATTCATGTTTTTTGAAAAAGGAATCACAGTATTAACTTCCAGGTGATCTTTTTAAGGAAAAGAAAACCCTCTCAGAACACTAATGTCCTGCTGGAGACAAAGTTCCCTCATTCTTCAGACACACAACACATATAGAAAACATCAGAGACCTTCAGGGTCACTAAGAAAAAAACATGACAGCCCATAGGCCCATGACAGCCCACGACCTGAATCACTTCTGCCTCAGTGTGATTTTTCACAAAGGCCAGAAATTCTCCTCTCATCTTCAGCTCCACATTTATTCATTTGTTGCTGTACCAACATCACCACAATCCAAACAGCATCTCTTGACATTCACAATATTAACTGCAAAGCTAGGGTGATTCTACAGCAGGCTACACAAGCCACCCTCTTTCAGCTTTGCAGACAGAGTAGTTTTTCTCCATTCCCATAACCACGCCAGAGCCCTTCTCTGCAGCTATTGCCATCTGAAGTCCCCTTTCTAACAGATTACAAAACAAAAAAAAACAAGAACATCAGTTCTTCCGCAGCGCTGCCACC
>VXAV01001087.1:347752-370056 GCA_013399715.1 Alectura lathami
CGGGACGGCGGCGGCGACGAGGACGGGGACGGCTTCGGGGAGGAAGGTGCGTGCGGGCGGCGCGGGGCGTAGCCCTCCGGCCTCGCTGCCAACGCACCGGCAACCCCCTTGGCTGGAGCGGTCGCTGCGGATCCCCGAGCGGGGCTGGGATTTCCAGAAGCGAACGGGCCTCGGGCCGGAGCAGGGCCCAGGTGGGCCCCGCGCTGGTGTCTGCCCGTCGGCGTGGCGTTACAGCTCTCGCGCAGCGCTTTGGGTTTGGTCTTTCCCCCGTGGAAAGGTCGCTGCGGAGGTTGTGGGTGACCAGGGAGAGGCAGGGAGCTCGGGCTGTGGAACTGCCAGACGGGTTACGCGGGCAGGCCTGGGAGAAGCCGTGGATGGAGGTGGTGAATTTAATGCTGTTAGCTGAGCAAACCCCACTAGCAGGCATTTCGACAGTGCCCAGGTACAAAACTTCCAATTCTGCCCTGTTGAGTTGAAAAAGCCCTTGGAGGAAATGAGGCGACAGCAGAGCTGTAGTGTGGAGATATGGGTCAGCCTTGAAAGTGGAAGCCTTTCAGAGAGGGAGCACATCGCTAGTCTTGAAAATAGCCAAGAGGCAGGCAGGGTGTGATGGAGAGCATCACCGACCTGTACTGGGTCTCTCCATTAAGCTGTCCTGCGTGTAATTAGCTGGGGTTTGCGTGCTGTAGCTGGTCATACAGAAATGTGGATAGTTCCTGGTTTAGCTGAGCTGAGGCTGTGAATCACTTCCTTGACCTCTAATAGGAAACCTTATTTCTTGGCAGCTGTTCTTGTAATACTGCAGAGGGGTAAGCAGTGTGATTGCCACACTCCCAATCAGTATCTTCATTAGGAGCTGGTTAAGTTTCCAAAAAAATACACCAAGGTAGCAACTGCATGGGGCAAGGCTGGACTTTTGAGGCTGAGGGATTTCAGCACAGCTCCACCTTCACCCTTAGCAGCTTGCCCAGAGCACATCCTCCCCCTCCTCATCCCCCCTCTGTTAGCTCAGAGCACTTCAGCTGGGTGCTGCCTGTGTTATGCCCGGCCCTGGTGCTCTCCCAGCAGCTCAGAGGGAAGAGCCAGCACCAGCTGGTGAGCGGTGGGCTGCTGCCACCCGCAGAGCCCTCTTTGCCGGTCCCCTGCCCACGATCCCAGCCTGTTGGCTGGCCCCGTGCTCACCCAGCCTGCGCATTTCAGGAAGGCAGGCGGGAGTGGTTCTGCCTGGGGTTTCCCATAACCCTTGGGGTTTCAGCTGATGCTAGATTTCCAGTTCCTAAGTAATGTGTCAGCAGAAGTTTATTTTGTCTGGCTTTCCAGTTTTGGTTCTTGGTATTCTCTGGGATTGTGTGAATATTGCTTGGAGCAGTCCAAAAGCAAGTGTTTCATTGCAGCAGCACAGCTGTCTTCATTAGATTAACAGCGCTAATACACATTGCTGTGAAATGCCATTGTACTGAAGCTAACACTTCTGTGCTTTAAACAAGTGCTTTAAATAAGAGATTATGTAGGAAAACAGCTTTGAGGATTATTTTGAGTTTGGGTTTAGCTTTTATTACCCAAAGCCTTAATGGTGCATGAAAATGCGGTGGCTGGACTCAGTGCTTCACACTTACCCCCTGGTGGGAAGGATGGTGCCACCACCCGCACCTTTGGGGCTTCCTCTGCTCCTGCCAAGCAATGGCTGTGCTGTCTGGGCAGTCTGAACCCAGCCAGGCTCTGCTGAGTCACATCCCAGCCTGGGAGCCTTCGACAAGTAATTCACTTTACCCACCTGGTGGGAAAAGCCAAAATGCTGCAGGCATGTTTTGCCTTCACTGATGGCAGTGACGATGTACTTGCATTGTTCAATGTCTTATTTCTCTTCCTTTTAGAATATGCAGCAATAAACTCCATGCTGGACCAGATCAGCTCCTGCTTGGATCACCTAGAGGAGAAGAATGATCATCTACACGCCTGCTTGAAGGAACTGTTGGAGTCCAACCGGCAGACCCGCCTGGAGTTCCAGCAGCAGAGCGAGCAGCACAACACGGACGCTGACATGCAGGGATCGCAGCCTCCTGCCTAGCGCGCTGGCCACAAACTCGATTGCTAGTGGGATATTTACTGGTCACTGGTTTAACAAAAATCGAATAGAAGAGGTACCTCCTGCCCATTACATGTTCCTTCCTGTCATAGTGCCCAGCCGTTCACCTCCATGTTCTGTTTTCCTTTAGCTGTGTGATAGGTGCAGGAGCACATAGGTGGGTGTAGGAGAGTTGGTTCTTTTTGCCCCTGGCGCTAACACGCGCCTGGCACAAACTTGGTTGAAGCTGGCTGTAGAAAGCCTGAGGCCAGCCAGATATTTGCAAGCAAGCTCTCTTCACAAAGACTAAAATGGTCTCGGTGTTTTGCGCCGTTGAGTCCAACTGAGGAATGCCATAGCTCTACCCTCTTCTCTCCAAAAACACAGAAGGGGCTTTCCTGACACCAGGCTTGCTCCTAGGGGTAACCCTAGTCACAGACTTGGAGAGGGGGTCCCTAGGTCAGCTCCTGCCTTGGAACTGCAGCTTCTCCATTATTCACATTCATTGTAAGAAATAAGGGCAGGTAGCCCCAGATCTCTGGGCTTCCCTGTTCCCTTCCAAGCAGATAAGATGAGCTACCAGGGTGATGTTTTTGACTTAGAATTGGAAGCTGCCTCACTCCTCGAGCTGCCATGAGGGACTTGGGCGTTCAAGATGCAGAGCAGTCTGGTTTGCCCCCACTGCATGTTTGGCTGCAGGGAGCAAAGAGACAGGGCTCTGCCCACCACAGGATGGGAGCAGAGCCTTCCCTGTACATTTTAACATGAGTAATCACGAGCATGCCGGTTTGAAACTTTGTGGTCTTGTCACGATGGCCTGGAGCCAGCACTGTGAAGCAAGTCTTACTATTCTACTTCTGTAGAGTTAAAGGAGTTTTTTTGAAAGTTAAAGAAGTTATAAGAAATCTGTTTTATTAAAATCAGTTGAAACAAAATTTGTTCCTGAGAGTCTCTGCTATGAGAACAAACTATGTATTATGCCTTGTAGTATTAACAAATGACCAAGATGCACATTTTTGCCAAGCTTAGGACACACTACTGGTCCAAGAGTGTGCATCTTTGAAAGAAAACCGTTCTGAGGAACAGAACTGGGCACAGTCTCCCAATAAATAAACTTCTCTGCCTGTAAAGGAAGCAGAGAGGAACTACAAAGTCTGCATCCATCTACGTCATGAACCACATCCCCTATTAATAAAAAAAGGTCACATTACTTTCTTCTTTCAGGTTCAACAACCCAAGCCTCAGTCTTTCCACATAACTGCAGTATCCCAACTATACAAGTAATAATCAACACCACCCCATATTAGACACGCTAAAGCCAGGCTTATTTTATTCTCAAAATAAAAACAGCAGTAAAGTTGAAGGGTTTTGCTCTATTAAAAGACTCCGAAAATAAACATTTCCAGCAAATATCATGTGTGAAGGGCTCTCCCTTTAAGGCCACTCTATCTGGGTTTGCGCCTAGAAGAGCGTCTGCACCCAGCAGAGGTAAGACTGGCTGTCTCACCTTTGACTAGGGAGGAAGGCTCTGCTGCTGCCTCCTGGCCTATGTTTGCTGCCTCCTTCTGTCCTAACCCCGCTCCGCTCCCTGGATCATGGCAGTAGTCTGTGCCTTCCCTCTGCCTGGCTGCATTGGCTTCCTCCTCCTCACACACAGGATGTCCCAGCAACTCCCCTGCGGCGCTGTTCTCGGGGAGCGGGCAGTCGGCACTAGTGGCAGTGGATTTGCTCTCCTCCTGTAGGTTTTCTTCCTCTGCAACCGTGATCCCACACACGTCGTCAGTCACGCTGGCTAGGCTTTTGCCCTCTGCTGCAGAGGTGGCCAGCTCACCTTTACGCTCTGGAGACCTCGAAGCTTGTTCTTGCAGTGCTGTCAGCACCGTACCTTCCTCGTCTATCCCATAGCTGGCATTCATCTTGCAGGTATCTCTTGTAGCAGGAGGCTGTTCCTGATCATCCAGCAACTGGGAGCTGGAGTCCTTGGAATGCAAAGGAGCCTCGGGGTAGGCAGCTGTGGCAGGGTGCCTTGCTGCCTTGTATCTCTACAAACATAAATAAACCAACGTGAGAGACAAGCCCAAGCCAGTGACTGTCACTGCAGTGAGTAGCAGCTGGTCCAGGAAAACCTGTGCAAAAACAATGGTGAGTGACAGCTAGAATCTGCAAGGGCAAACCTGTCTCAGCAGCTCTCCTGGCCTGGCTGCTGAGGCTTTCAAGCAGAGAAAGGTCAGCTCCTGTGAGAAAAAGTGGTGATATTAAAAATGTAATTACTTAATGCTGAGGAAGTACATGGCACACCTGTGGCTCCTGAGACAAAAATCATGTTTTGGTAACTGTTGATCTCAGTCAGGCTCGGGACTTTGTAGATCCAACAATGCAAGTGCCAGCGCTCACTCCAGCTCCTGCCAGGACCTAACACTGGACCTGTGCTCTGCATACACCAGGCTATGCCCTGCCCTTACCTAGAGAGGAGTGGTTTAATGTTCAACAGCCACCGCACGACTTACGCTGCAAGCTTAAGATTTTTCATTCTGCTGACGTGATCTGTGCAATCAGTGAAGCTGTTGGCAGGAAGACTAAGGTATCAAGAATCTCCTCTTGTTACAAGGTACCGAGGTTATCTACAGAATAAAGGTGAGCATACTGCCAATAAAATGGCTCATTTACACTAGCTACCGGGATGAGCCAGCAGAGGTCTGTAAAGAGACTGAAATGGCTAAGCCACTTTCAAGATTGGATTCCAGAAAAACAGTGACGCTGTGTAGCTAACATGCAGCAGGAATCTGGTCTTGTAAGTCCCAGACGCAGCATGAAGTAAGGGAATGAAACAAAGCTCCTCTTCCACAGCAGTTCCCTTCACCATCAACTTCCTCTCAGCTTTCTGCTAACAGGTCCCCTGAACTAGCACCAGCATTAGACCTGACAATTTAACAAAATTATTTTGAGCATATTGGCTTTCACCACTGTCTAAGCAGTGCTGCTGTAGTCTGCAGTGTGGAATTACAGCACACCAGACAGGCAGCTTCACATCTTATTTTAGTGGGGGGGGGGGAGGAAACCAGGCTTGTTCTCTCCCTGTTCTCAAATAGTGGGATATGTGGAATATTGTAATGCATTGGAGCTAAATCAGTCAAGTCATAACGCTGTACCCAAATTTAACCAGGTGCAAGTATGCCAGCTTGTTTTCAGAGTGATGCTGTGAACTGCCTCGCCAGCAGACAATTCTCTGCTTTGAAATCTTCTGATGAGAATATTCCAGAAACTGTGACGCAGCTAAGCCAAAAAGCCATGCCTACAGATATTTAAGGTTGGACTTCTGCCACAAATAATCCCTCCAGGTCACTCCAGTATCCATTTGAAGAGTGTCTGATTTCAGCTTTTAAATGGGCCAGAAGGGAGGCATACTGCTACAGTTTCACTCTATGCAGATCTAAAATAACCCAGGAAAGCTGCAAGGCCGATTCCTTCCTTCCAGAAATGACTAGCTGCAGGAGTGGGAGAGGATGAGCAACCCTCAAGGAACAGCTGTAGTCTTCTCCTGCCACTTGCCATTCCAAATCCACAGCTCTAAGTGTTGGCTTCTGCAGCAAGCCCACCCCTTGCTGAAGGCCACAGTGGTTGTTTGGGAACAGCGAACTTGTCTGAAGGCTAGCCGAAAAACACTGAGATGCAACAACCTCTGTGGTGGGGAAGCAGATTTTAAGTGTTGGCAGAGCGTAGGAGCCTCCCCTCTTTCCAGGGGCTGGGAATACTGCTCTGCTACGTGGGCAGCGGTAACCAAAGGGAGAGGGCAGAGCCAGTGCAAGTCCTGCACACCCACCACAAGGCACTAACCCAGGCCCCTCACCCCTAGCAAGTCAACAAGGACAGAACAATGGAGGCAGCTTCCAGGCCAGCCCAGTAGGGAAAGCTTCCAGATATGAAGGCAGCAAGGGTAATACTGCTTCCTTAGGTGGAGCCAGTAAAGCAAAGGAACAGCATCAGCTGGCAGAGCTTTGTGTAAGCGGTTTCTAAGAAAGCGCAGCAGACAGAATGACTTCCTGTTGCAGGCTGACCCTGGGGACCAAATGGACTCTCAGAGCTTGTAACTTCCATCATAGAGCACTGTGCTGTCAAATTTCCAGATTTCTGAGGTGAATGTCTGATTTTACCAGGCCCATTCATGGAGGAATCACACCTGGTTTGGCTAAAGGAGCTGTTCCTGCAGTACTGTAGTATTGCATGAAAAGATGCATATGCACCAGCTTTCTTTAAAAAGAACAGCCTCTTTTCAGACTTGTTCTTTACCCATTTTGATCCACCTGTAATCTGTCTAATAAAGAAAAGAAGAGGCCTAGACTGAACAACAGACTCCACAGGTTCAGCAAACAGAGCAGACACTCTGAGGAAGATTTCCAGCCAGAAACAGGGAACAAGATGACAGTAGCAGTAGCTGGGAAGCAGGACTGGACTTGTTTTAGATCTAAAGGGGAGATGGGAGACGAGTACAGAGCACATCAGGAGAAAGCTGTGGCACAATGGACACCAAGGATGATGGAAATGAACTGAGGACGAGACAGCTAATGTGGCGGATTCACTGAAGAGACACACACAGGGGTAGTAACAAATGCCAGGCCATGCAATCGCCAAAGGGTCTAACCTGAAAGTTCTCAAAATGCATCAGGGACTTGCAGTGTGCGAGCCGGGCAGCAGAGTCGCTATGGTAGAATTTGTGACACAGCCTGCAGAGGTAACCTGCGACGGGGACCAGAAAATCCAGGCCTGTGAAACGGGAGGGGAAGGGAAATCACAGATCACATTGAATGGAACTCAAAATAATGAAAGTATGTTAAAAGGGAAATTAAAGGAGGGGAGGGGTAAAGAAGAAAGGAAATCGGAAAGCTTTGCTTCTGTTAATCAGGGGTTTGCAAGATGACTTGCTGAATATCTCATCTTACCATGGGGTGGCTGTGTGCTTGATATTCAGAGAGAAATCTGGCTGACAGAGCAAAGGAACTACACAGAGCGTTAAGGGGAAAAAAAAGAAAGGAATACAATGGAAAACTACAGAGAACATGTGATCTAATGTAATGGGATCAAACCAAGCAGAAGACAGCAGGCGCGCAAGAGGAACACGCAGAGAACATTCACAGCATGAATCATTATTCCATCTGCCACACGGTAGTGGAAGGTGACAGCGATATGGAAGATCGGTGTAAACAGCGCTCTCCTTGGGCACAAAACAGCCTCTGCAGAGCTGCCCTCTTCACAGTGCAAGTGGCCGCTGCAGGTCTGGAGTCAAAATCACTTACAGGGTGGGGATGAGAGACAGCTATCTGGAGGCAACACTGCCCACCACTCCAGCAACGTGTCTGAATAAACGCTAAGCAGAACGTGGGGGTTCTGAAGCAGAGGAAACAGGCACAGTTTGGGCTCTGGCAGAGAGCTCGATACTGTCAGTACTGCTCAGTATCTCTATATAAGATACACTTCTGCTGGGAAGTGTTCTAATCAACATGCTTTTAGGCTCCATCTTTCAGAGCATCCCTCGTTTGCCACCTAGTTTCTTCAGTACTCCTACCCTATTCACTCCATTCCCTGCCTTGGTAAGATATCTGGCTCTCACCCTTTCTTCCTCAAAGGGAAAAGCAGCTGACAAACATCAATCACATCCTTACATTTTATCACCGTGTAAGAGAGCAACTTGGCCCTTCCTCCAGGCAGCAGTGACCTGCAAGAGTCTGGCCAAAGAATTCATTGCAGCAGTGGATAGAGACCATCCTCTGTTATGGTTACGGCAGGCAGCCGGAGAAGACCCTCTGGGCCTTTAGTGCTTAACTGTGCTTGCTTACCATAGGCTGTGTCTGGACAATACTTCTCGCTTCCTTCGTAATCCTCCAAAGACACCTCCTTCAGCCCAGTCTGGAAACCAAAAGAGCATTAGTGCCTAGAGTATCTATGTCAATTCCTTTCTTGGGCCCCCATATTTTTCTGGTAAACTTTGGAGGAAAACAGAGGATTCGTATCCCAGAGATGGTACACATCTCTGGCACAACATCTGGTTAGGGCTAGATCCCCAATGTCAGGAGACCACTTCATGACAACGGTTAAAAACGTCCCTTCCACTTCAAGCCTGAGGTACCTCCTCTTGGTAACAGCTCTTTACTGGGAAAACGGTATTTACAAAGACAAACCTCCACACATATGTTCGCTATGAGACCAAGCTGCTGCTGGGCTATTCAAAGAGACTATGTCAATGTCTTTGACAGAAATTTGTTCCCTTGAAAAAAAACATTGCTTACGCTCCTCAACAAGAAGGTAGAGTATGAAGATGCCAGTAATAGCTGTACAGCACAGCAGAAATACCCTTTGCATCCCAAACATGGTGCCTGATTCTCCTTTGCACTGCTCTGTGCTCTGGAAGAACTCCAGGGCCCTCACCATCCTGCTGTAGGGTGCAAGGCTGACTGGACTCTAAACCCTGGGCTCAAGCGGACAAGACCAACTCAGTCACACGAGCCCACAGCAGGTAACCAGATAGGTCAGTCCTTCTCCATTTGCATGGCATACCTGCTTGGCAGCGGAATCCTCCTTCTCTACCAGCACAACATCAAGGTCTTCCTCCTCACCAGTTCCTTCCTCTTCCTCCTCCTCCTCTTCCTCCTCATCATCTTCAAAACAGCCAACAGCATCCACTGTGATCAACTCCTCTGAATCTTCTGGGCTGCCCAGCTCCTTCTCTCCCAGTCTCACCTGTCATGTACAGAAAAGATCAGATCAGGTCTGCACTCTGCATCTAACCAAGGAAAACCCCAGGCTCTGAACAGACTGCAGTAGATGGGACTGCAGTAGATGGGACTGCAAGAGAGGCAGAAAGCTACCTTACTTGCAGACACATACACTTCCTGTCCCCTTTTTCACTCAGTTTCTTTAAGCTGTGACAATCAGAGTCCAGTCAAAGACAAAAATTAAAAACGGGTTTCAAAGAACTGCATGTCTTCCCTTCATCCCTGCAACAGTCAGGGAAGCTGAAAGTTAACTTGATCCACAGCGTAGCTGCCTCCAGCACTGTGCAGCTCTTCACTCAGGCAGTATTACCTCTTTGGCTTTCTGTTTGTGCTCAGGGGACTTCATATGCTCCACAAACTTGCGAGGGGTCTTGAAGTGGCGGCTGCAGACAGTGCAGAAAGGACGAAGCGAGCGTTTGGCCAGCTAAAGAAAGAGGGATGACAAGATCCAGTAAGTCACAGGAGGCACTATTCTGAAGAAATACAAATAAATCCTGGGCAAAAGAGTCACAGCCTTGTGTTTAAAATGGAGAGACCACAAAAAAGGGTCTTATTTTCAGGAGAAAGGGCTCACTAGCTCCTACCTGTCAAAATGATGGAAAATGTGCAGAGCAAAACAAATGCTTTTTTATGAAAGGTGTTCCAGTAACTTTTCCCTAGGAACCAAATGCACACACGATAAATAGAGTGGTCTCCCTAAATTCTACCTTGAACACTTAAAGGCTGCCCACCAATTCCTCCATTCAGTAGGTTAGGTAAGAACAGCAGACCATCTTTATTTAGAAAAGTTGAGAATCAACCCAGAGATGCTTCAGGCCACACTGACATAGCATGACAGCTGGAAGTTCAACCACTACCAGTGTTCATAGGCAGGATGGCAGTGCCCTCAGACAGCGAGGGTACTGCTGGCAGAACTTTTTGTGCATCTCTCCAGTCACCCTTCCCTTGCTGCCTAGGGGCAGGAGATGCTGGACGCAAACTCAGTCCCCACAAAAGGTCAGTGCAAAGAAGAAATCCATGCTGTGGTTGTTACCTTGTGTTCTTGGGTTCTGCGGTGTTTAATCAGATCCCCTGCGAAGTGCACCTGACATGTGTTACACCACCGCTGCTGGGTCTCTCTGAAGTGACAACAGACGTATCTGTAAGTCAGAGCTTTTTACATTCTCCATGAAATATTGCAACCTGCAATCTGTTCTCAGCATTATTTTCCTTAGTATCCTTATCTTCACAGGCTTGGATTTATCTTCTCCCTTTCCCAGCCCCTTACAGAGGGAGTATAGCTCATGCTGACAGAAAGGCACCAGTTAAAACAAGTCTCCAATTTGATCTACCGTATTTAAAACTACACCCTGGGTCAAAGCCAATAACAGCATCCTTTATCAGGAAGATGCCTGAAGCAGGTTAATGCCCCAGAAACCAGAGGGATTTTGTACTTTACCATAAAACACAGGGGCATCTTGGTGCACTGAGGAATTTCGGAACTCATGTAGATCCTTGCTGAGACTGTGTTTTCTAGCTCAGACCAACACTCACCCATCTTTCTCTGCCAGCAACTTCTGCTCCTTCACCATAGGCAGTAGTGAAACAAAGCAAACATTGCTCATGTGCTGAATCTCCCCAAGTCGTTGCTGGTGCTGAATTCCAGCCATGTGGGTTTGGAAATTCTAAGAGAAGGTTAGGAGAAAGATCCATTTAAATACATTCAAAATTCAGAAAATAACAGGTACGAGCTACACTTTCCATTCTCTTGGCTGCTGTACAATTAAATGAAACAAGCTTAAGAGCATGGCTGCCTGTGGATCCACCCACATTTGTTCTCTAGCAGGTTGCCTGCCAGCTCCTCAGAAGAGGTTTACTTTACCCACATGCTTTTCATCATTTTTTACTCTCCTTTGGCTAACAAGTTTCCTGCTGCACCTCCCCAGGGCAGCTGGCCATCCAGTTCACTTCTCTTGACCATCCACCCCAGTAAGACCTGTGGATTTGTACCTGCTGACTGCAGCAGTTGGTCTTGCAGATGTAACAGTAGAATTTAAGGACTGATTCAGGGCTGGGATCAGCTGTGCCCACCTCACAGGTCCAGTGCCCTGGTTTCAGAGCTGTTGTACTGATAGCTCTGCTCTCGCTGCTCTGCTGGATAGTCACTTTCAGTGAACCTCCAGAGCTCAACACCTGCCGAAGGAAGGAGTCAAGATTAAGTGAAATCTCTCAGTACAAAACACACACACACAAAAAAAAAATCACACTCGCTTTTTAGATGTGACCTAAGCTCTCTCTTAAGAAAGTGCATTTAATCTGCAGGAGGCTGATCAGAAAGACTCTTGCATACACTCTTTCTCCCAGCACTGCTACATCAGAAATCCTTGTGTCATAGCACCAGGCCAATCAGCACAACAGCTGTTTCTTCAGCCTCAGTAGGCAATGTACAATCCAGTCACTGGAGACAAACAAACAGGACTGGTTAGTTCCTTGGTAAGGGAAACTATCAACTCATGCTTTCCTGCAACAAAAAGCTACTCAGAACCACACCTGACAGAGGAAGAAACTCATACAAGGGCAGGATGCTACATGTGATCACATCATGAAGCCACAAATGACTCCAGCTATGGAAGACTTGAGTCTGATTCACACCATGGGTTAAATCTTTGTCTGTTTTTACAGATTTACACAGTGAAATAGTCAGTCTAGCACGTGGGCAAGGTATTTCATGTGAAAGGCTCTCAGAATGCTACCTTCACCTGCAGCTCACTTCTTCCAAGATGCCTTTCAGAAACAGACTCCCACTGTCTGCTCATGCCTGTTGCGGTGGCAAGTTCCACAGCAGCTGCACCTTTACTACCACCACCCCATTTTTTTCCATATTTTCTTCAGCAACAAATGGTGTATTTTTAGTTATCCCCCTTTAATAAATGTATTTTTCAGTGTTTCTTTCAATTCAACTTCCCATCTTTCCATCTGAGTACTGAAGTCTTAGCCAACCCCAGCAACCACAAACAGGCAGCGGTAGGTAAGGTACAAGCTAGCAGAGGCACAAAAGCAGCAAGTCAGAGCAGACTGTGCACTAATTGCAGACATATTATGCCTTATTGCTAGCGATGACAGCTTACAGCAGGAGACAGAGCTCCAGACGTGGGTGCCATCTGGTTCCCAGTGGCAACGGGCATCTCTGGGATGGAGGGGGAGGCTGTACGTTCTGTACCACCCAGCCTGCGTGGAATGGCATCTACTCACCTCAGGAGCCTTCGGTTCCTCAGAGAATTTTCTCTCTTTAGAGAGATTTTCAGCTGTGTACTCCTTTACATTGTCTGTACCTAGGGACAGAGAGTCTTTTCAGCTGCCTTAAATCAAAATAGCAAAAAAGCAGCAGGTGAATGAACTCGGGGAGCTTTTCTCACAGCGCTGTTGGCCATTAGCCCAGCTTAGAAACCTTTCTCCAAATAAATCCTTATTAAAGAGGGACACTTCCCTAAGCAACAGCAACAGCTTTGAGGGGACTATGTTTGGATTTGGTTCCTACATTTTCTCCTTTTCCCATACTTTATGGCTGGGGGGAGGACATTTCTGAAGACTCACAACATCTAGAGATGCTGACTGTTAGCGCCATTCCAGCAAGGAGTGTTCTAGAAGTGCAAATCATGGTGCCCAGCAACTCACCATCAGCTTGGACATGGGTGCTTGACTCTTCCTTGCTGCCTGCTGCATCCTCTAAAGCAGACTCTTCGGTCATACTTAAAAGATATCAAGAAAATAACCTTATTTGCAATGTTATAGACCAAGAGACTCAGAAGACAGAAAGGCATAGGCTGGAGTCTAGGCTATCACACACTCCACTAAACCCCCCAAATCAATAAGCTACTGGAAGTGTATTTCAGGCAGTGATTCAGCAGAAATAAAACAAGGGAGAATGGGCATTCTAGAACAGATTCAGAAACAGCAGCCAAATAATCTGGACAAGAAAGCCACAACTGATTCTTTGGATCACTACCCTCTCCTGCATGAGGCCTGCAGGGAAATAAGCTCATACAGGAAATACTCTTAGTAAGAGCTCTAAGAGCTCATTCCTATCTTGATTGGCCACCTGCAGGGAGCCGCAGCACCTGGACATCACTCCAGGTTTCTCTGTGCATGAGGGAACAGAGACCTGTCAGAACTGAGCAGTTTCTCAATTATATCTTACAGGGATTTCATCGTAACTGCCTGCTCTATTCATGTCAGTCACTTTTCATTCCAGAGTCCCTACAGGACCGCTTTTGGGGGAAGTGGAGCTGCACAAGGCACATATCAAAGGGTTTTGCTTTGGTTGCTTTGGTACTATTGATCTGCTAAGGACAAAAAGGATCCTGAGGAGACTGCTGAGAAAAAATGGTCAGCTTGCGGAGGGCACAGAGTGTACTTTACAGTGCCTTTTTCCATCCTCCATTTTTCCATCAGGAAAACACTTTCACCATGGCTTGAATGCCTTCTCTGTCAGGCCAGCCCGATATCCCACCTGCTGGCATCCTTCTGCCAAGAGGGAGCAGCACATTCTGCACAGGCAAGAATCCAGACTGCGCAGGTTCCGAACCCCATGATCCAAACACGCACGTACCACATAATTTATCAGATTGGTAAGTGATAATGTAACTGGGTTACACAGCTATAAATATGCAGCAGGGTTTGGGCAGTGCAAACATGAAGAAAACAAGAGTGGCTGGCATTAACATTATTTGTCAAGTGCTGCCAACAGGCTCAACACTACACCACACACAGATGGTGACAGCACTCCAGGGCAAGGGTTTGCAGTCTAAACTGCAAATCTAGGGAGCAATCTAGGGGAGCAAAAGCCATCACAAGCAAGAGCTAAGGAGGGAATGGGATTATATGGATACTTGTCAGGCCATGCTAGAAGAACTGGGTGTTCAAGGAGGCTTTGAAGATGAGTGCTTTCTGCACTGGAATGAGGATGTTGTTCCAGGCACACAGATGGTACATAGGAGAAAAAGCAGAAGTGGGAAAAACCTGAAATGAAGAAGGAGGCTGGTATTCCTGGCCAAAGGGAAATGGAATGATGAAACAAGAAATAAAAGTGTGGCACGAATAGGGGGAGATCTATTCTCATCTGTGAAGGGCAATATGAGAACAGTAAACTACTTTTTTTCCAAGGATCCATCATCTGTTCATTAAAAGTAAACAAACACTTCAAAAAAAAGCTAAGGAATGATCTATTCTAACTAAATACCAGCCATAATATATGCATCAAATCTGGCAGTCCCTAGCTACTGCTCAGGAAAGGATTTTCCTAACAGCAGCTTTGCTGCAGTGAGATCTGTCATTCCTCAGACTTGATTCTTTTTTTTCGGTGTATTTAACAGGACTTTGATTAATACCTACTAAAAATTAATGTAATTAAAATTAAATTAGCTTTGGCAAACAGATTAACAAAACATATGCTCAAATGCATTTGACTTAGCTTTAATGGAATTTATTCACTTTCTTGCTAATTCACAATCCATAATTCACAGTGGTCCCTGCTCGCATAATGTTTATCACTCTTTAATGTTTTACACGAAGAAAGTAATACCAAAACAAAGTAATCCTGGAATATTCTCCCTAAAGCTAACCATTAATCTCTAATCTACATATGGGAAACAGAGAGGTGAAGAAACTTGTCCGAAACCACACGGTGAATTGTTAACAGGAAGGATCAGAGGACCCAGGAGTCCTGACTCACAGTCGCTAACATATGTCGGAGAATTCTCAGATCGATGCCTCCAGAAATCTTTATTCACTCCTTCCTCTTCTCCCCCCGCACCAGCTAACGGTGACAGTTCTGGAAGAGGTACAGCACGGTACAGATGGTGCCAGGAGCTCTGCAACGCGCCTTCCCACTAGATGGCAACACAGCCTTGTCTGCTCCTTCCTGCACCCTCCGGAGGCAGGCAGGGCCAAGACCGACCTGCAATGGGCAGCTTGCCTGCACGCTGTGCAGCCCTTGCAGATAATAGGATTGCCTTTGCTTATTTTTACCCAGCAGACATGGGGAGTGACAAGACAATCTTTGCAGAAGGGATACAGAACTCGTCACTCATGAATACAGGCTTGAATGCTAGGGAGTACTGATTGCCTTCACCTTCTCATTCCTCACAATAAACTATGCTCTCCTACACCTACTGCAACCTAACACATTCCAAGGCCTTTCCCCTCTGCTGATACCTGGCTGCTCATTTCCCTTTCTGGCACTTAAGCAAGAAACTTAGAGAAATAGATCAGAACAGTAAAGACCTCTCTGCTTCTTACAAGAATCCTGGCAGAAGAGCACCTGAGCAAGCATTACTTGTTGCACACTTACATGGCATGTCTCTCTTATTTTTCATTCCCACCTTGCATCACCTGTAACAGAGACCCCTACAGACACCCTGGATCTCACTAAGCATCATGAGATCTTCTGAGCTGTTCAGGATCATTTGAAATACCTCCTAAACGCCAGACATCAGGCCAGGACAGCACTGCCCTAATTACAGGAAAATAAAATTAGACAATAACTCTATAGCCAGTAACTATTTCAATACCCCATTCAATAAATACCTCTTCAGTCTTTTTGCTGCAGGCTCAGTGTTCAACACAGATTCTGTTCGAGCTCTTGGTTCTGCAGGAACACAGAAGATCTCCTTAGCAAAGCAGGCCATGCCACCTTAAGCATGTTCCCTAACTGAGTGGCCAGTGTCAATAAAACTATTTTAGAGCAAATAATAGTATACACTTGCTTACTCTGAATTTAAGAATTGTAGTGACATGGTTAGATAATTCAAGATGTCCTGGTTTCAGCTGGGACAGAGTTGATTTTCTTCACAGTGTCTGGTATGATGCTATGTTTTGGCTTTAGGAGAAAAACAATGCTGGTAACACACCGATGTTTTACTGTTGCTGAGCAGTGCTGCAGGGAGCCAAGGACATTTCAGTTTCTCCGCTTCTCATACTGTCCTGCCAGTGATGGGGGCCGAGGGGGCACAAGGAGCTGGGAGGGGACAGAACCAGGGCAGCTGACCTGAACTGGCCAGAGGGATATTCCACAACGTGTGGCATCATGCGAGGAAACTTTAAAACTGTGAGGAGTTGGCTGGGGGCAGCTGCTGCTGGGGGACTGGCTGGGCATCGGTCGGCGGGCTGTGGGCAATTGTGTTGTGCACCACTTGTTCTGTAGATATACATAGATATCTAAATTATTATTATCCTTACTATTATTTCTCTCTCCCTTTTCTGTTTTAGTAAGTAGTTTTTCATCTCAACCCATGAGTTCTACTTCTTTTTCTGTTTCTCTCCCCCATCCCACTGGGGGGGGGGGTGAGTGAAAGGCTGTGTGGTGCGTAGCTGCTCGCCGGGTTAAACCAAAGCAAATAAATTAATAATGACCTAAGAGATGTGAGCTTTATTGTAGATGTCATTGTAAAAGGCACGTTCCAGTAAGAACTCTGTTTATGTCTGCTCAGTGGGTCTTAGTGCTGTACCTAGGCGACAAGAGCGCAGACCGCTGGTACATTAACCGGGTGACATTGCCTTCTGACAACAACAACTTAATCAGGTAATTTTCCCCCCCACATATACACTGGCCACAACCTCACTGTGTGCCTGCACTTTTAGTTTATGCACTTTTCAGTCAGAAAGAATATTCCCACCTCTATATGTAAGAGATTCAGTGCCAGTTTCTGTTCTGACAGCTGGAGTACTGGCTCAACTCATCTTTTCCTTAGCACACTAATTGGAACTGGTTCTGCTTCATGTGTGTGACTCCATGAGATGTTCAGTTCAGCATGACTAAAGCAATGTGGAAGCTTTAATTTCAAACCAGTTCTCTTTTTCTCCCTGCATCTTCAATGGAGCTCATTGTCAAAGTGACTTCTGAGAGGCTTTCATGCAAGAGATATGGGGCTGGCTTATAAACACCAAAAATATCCAGGTAAAAAGTATACATACAAGGCATCAAAAGCAGAGGGCTGCGACAGATGGTTTAGGTATTTACAATTAGAGAGAAAGGTAAGACTAAAGCCATCTCCAGTCTTTACTGCAGGAACAGCCAGGAACAGCCAGGAGGAGTTTGTCATCTAGAAGCATTTGTTTCTCTGTAGGCTCCCTCTTACCTGTGGATGGAGAGGAGCTGTTCTGCTCTGACCCTGCTTGCACTTCCCCTGGGATTTCCATTTTCTCGTCACCTTGTGTCTGAGATGAAGAACCTGCATCTAGTTCCCGCTTCCTGTCAGGGAGTCTCTGGAAGTCCTGCAACAGGCAGAGAGTCTCTGGAAAATGCACGGTCTAAATGCGGAAGTCTACCTTACCCAACACATCTTTCTGACAAAATGGGATCAGATATGCAAAAGCTAATCTAAGAGGAGGGAAGTACTGGTCAATTAATCCGAGAACCATTTCCAGGACATAAAAGAGGTCTTAATGGTAGAAGGTGAGGAAAGTGGGAACATTCAACTTTTGGAACAAAACATTAAGAATTGTTCAGAAACTAAATTTTATGAAATCTACATGAACAGATAAGATCCTGACCTTATAAAAAGGAAAAAAAAAAACAGCCCCAAAAGGCAGAGTGACGTATCCATGGTAGTAGCAAGTCATTTGGGAACAACAAACTGCTCTGGAAGGCTAAAGGGGTAAGAACTCTGGTCTCTAAAGAGAAAAGAACTCAGCCAGGATTTCTTTACTGTCATTACGTTGAAGCTGTTATTTCTAAAGGTTCCTTTTGTTTCAGGCTTAAACAGTTCTGCTAGGAGAAATTCTCTGTCCTGGGCACAAATGGGCAAGAAACCTTTGCATCATAAATGTAAATATGGACCACAAGAACCTTAGGGATAGACTTGCTTCTGCATTTCTTTGCCAATAGCATGGTGCAAACACAGTTTTCATGGTAAGGCTCTCTCCTGTCTCTTTTTTCTGTACCTACAATACAGACTACTGCTGCAAGTGCAAAAGTAGTATAAAGCTCCTAAGCAGTTGGAAGCTATGACCCACCTTGCGAAACATCCGGTTCTGCCGCTGGAAGGGAAGGCTGGGGAAGCCCAGACGAGTGGGCTTTAAGGAGACCCCAACAGGTGGTGGCCCTAGGAGGGAATGTCTGGTAGCCTGAGGGAAAAACTGCTGCAGTGCTGGGGCTGTCATGTTAAATCCACGCAAGTTTCCTAGGAATGCAAACACACAGCACATCACCACCCTGCAGCACGTGAAGGAGAGGGAAAATTTTTCCCCCCACTCAAGCAGCAAGGAGAGAGGGGAAGGGTTCATCCACGCAAGACACCGGACTTCACTGGGTGCCGTATGAGTGCTCTACGCTCTGCCCTCCTTAATCCCCATACACTGACTTGATGCGATAGCAACTATTACCATATATTGGGCTATTTAATTATAATCGTCACTGCAGGCTAAGATCGTTAGAGCAATTATCTGCTCTGAGCACACCAGTGCTTCTGTTTGCAACTAAACAAGGCATCTTTTACAGACATTCCCTGCAAAAAAGGAAAATTGACCCCACATTCGTGCAGCTGGCAGCTCATGCCACGGCATGGGTATTATTTAACACCAGCCAGCATCTCATTTAAAATAACACTCGACCTTTCCAACAAGAGATTCCACAGTGCCTTTCTGCCACCTGGTTATCATGCAAGCTCAACGTGTCAACCTGAACTCAGACACCTGAGACGCTGCCATTTCCAATTGTAATGCTCTGCTTTCCGAGCAGTTCTTTTCAGCATCTGCAGACGACGAGCTAAGTCTTAACAGCTCCCTACACAGCGGTCCTTGGTACTCCCATTTCAAGGGGTGAAGGAATGGAAGTGCACAGATGCCTCAGCAACATCCTCAGAATCTGTCCACCATTCTGGGAACCTGGATTTACAGTGCAGATTTTTACATCTCAGTTGAATTAGTGCATACTCTGACTGTTTAGCAGCTGTTAAAACAAGCCAGAGAAGTTTGGAGACAGGCACCCAAAATCTGAAGTCAAGCTACACTGTTAAAAGCCTGGAACACAATAGGAAGCATTCCCTCGTGTTTGTCTTCAAATGTAACCTTATCTCTTCTTACTTACCATAAATAATCTCACACTGTAAAAATACGTAGCTGTATTAAAAAACAACCTATAAGGCAAGAAATCATCTCCTGCCCTTGGTTTAGTACCTTTAAAGAACCATGCACATATTTCAACTTGAAGTATTTATTTTTTCCTATTCCCACAGCTGAAGCCACCTACCGCCAATGAATTATTTATCCTGATGTTTCCCAGGTACAGAAATTCTACAGCATCAGATATTCTTACATGTAACCCAAACCCGAAATGACCAAAAAAAATCAGATCCCTAAGAAGGACCACACTGAACATTGCATCTGTACTACACGTCACCCATGGCTAGCTGATGCAGAGTACTGAAAGAGAAGCCACAACTCAACTCAGCACGTAGAACTGAAAAGAAAGAGGAAACCAAGTGCCACAGAGTGTTCATTAATCAGCTTTCTCCTGCTTTCGTATCTAATTTGCCTCAGGCCTCTGGCATACTATTTAAATACAACTTCTCAATAAGCGATTTTGCTTTAGAGAAAAGGCCAGACTGTGCTAACATCAAATGTATCTGAAAAGAGAATGACTGGCTCTACGTCTGACTTTTTTATTCCCCTGACACAAACATATACTCCAATCTGTATATATATTCAGAATGTGCCTTGCTTTTTATTACTGCTGGTTTCCCTACAACCTGATGGAAATCTGTAGAGAGCCACTGGAGTCACTAGAGAGCCCTCTTGCTAAATGGGCAAGAGAACAAAAGGAAGTTAACAACATGCAGAATAAATCTATTGTCTTCACATATGGGCACAATTCATCCATAAGACAAAAATTCTAGGCATCTATGTAAAGCAGGCACTTTAAAACTATCCCAGGTACTGATCTTCTGTGTTGAAAACAGCTGTCAGCTTAAGACATAAAAATATAAACACAGCTTTATCCTTAATATCTTTATGTTAGCACTGCTATTATTAAGGCAGCTTCATAAATTTGTTTTGAAAATAGATCAAAAGATCGACTTGTGGAAACAATGATGGAAGAACGGAGATATTACCCTCCATCAAAATGGCAGTCATTCCAGGGAATCAAAATTTCACACAGCAATTGAAACCCAAACCGCTTTTCACCACAATATATTAATTTGTTTGTACTCCATTAAGCTTGGACAAGCATCTACTTCTGCAAACAAGGTTAGTGTATATGTAACTGACAATGAAATAAATTAAGTCTCCCAAATGAGACAAGTAAATGATAAAAATATGTTATCTAAATATATTGATGGAAAAATACTCTTTCTACCAAGTTTAAAAGGGAAACCTTTTCCAAGCACAAATGACCTGAGAGCTTCCAGTGCTATTCCCAGTCATGAACATTTAGGCACATGGGATTTTCATCAACTGAAGAACCTCTGGGATGTGTAATAGCGACAAATTTGAAGAGGCAAAAAAGGCGACAAACAGAAATGCCAAATGCAAGGAGAGCACCGGTTCAGCAAGAGACAGCAACTATGGTTTCAGTCCACGAAGGGTGATTAAATAACTGCAGTAAGTAAGCGTCTCCCATAACGACAGTACCTTGCATCTGTTGCATGAGTAAGGCCCGCTGAAGCATAGGGTTGGCATTGAGTAGCGATGGTTGGTTTGTTGCCCGTAAGCTCAGCATCTGCTGCTGTTGTGGTGGCGGTGGTGGTAAACCCCTGGAAAAGGAGGTATTACTCAAAAGAAAGCGATAAAAAACATTCCCTTCATTTTTAGGCTCCTAACAAGTACAAAACGGAGGAGCAAAGGACAGCTGAAATGCTCGTATGCATGCATGAAAAGATACCATACACCAGCACTGTATCCTCTTTCTTCCACTCTCCTGGAATTTCCAAAGCTGACAGATTGTCTATCAAGGAATTTGAGGTCAGAGAGAACTCCTTAGCACCAAGCCCACATAAAGCCTGTCAAGCAGCATAAATAAAGCCCAGGAGCTAACTGCAGTTCTACAGAATTATGCAGCAGCTCTTCAGCAGAAACTAGTGATCTAGATCAGCAGGTACATTTAACAAGAGCAACAAAAAAAAAGTTCTAAAAAACAGGGAGTTTTCTCAGTAGCCTTAAGAACATTTTCCAAAATCTACGCCTCCCACGCAGAGCCAGACAGGTCACAACTGCAAATGGTGCCCCCTAACTGCAAGAACAGGACGGCAAAATAAAGCACAGCCTTCGCATTTAAAACACAGGGAGGAAGAATTGAGATGGAAAAGGACTCGAGTCCTAAGGAGGGTGGAGCAGGCATGAGACAAAAGTCTGAAGAAACGGGCACGCATTTCTCCAGGCAATTGCAAGGTCAGGCCCACCTCTAAAAAAACGACTGCTGACACAGCTAAATCTGACAGGGCTGTAAAGAGGTACAAACACGGATCAAAATAACCATGCTGACAAGAAAAAAAAACAAGCTCTTAACAGATTTTGCAGCAGCAAATCTTCACGTCTGCTGCTCTAGATTGTTCCAGTCTCAGAGCTAAGAAATTTATGCCAGAAAAAAATCATACTTTAAAGGTACAAGATGTATCCGTGCTACCTCTCAGTCAGCCTGATATTGGCATGTTAATAGCAGCTCCGAACAGTTTTAGACATACAAAAATTAAAGACTTAGAGATTAATATTTCCAGAACAGAAAGATTCCCACATTTCCCTCAAAACCATATACTTTATTCTTATAAAGTCATTTTTGTATTTTATTAAATAAGGAATTAACTTTGCTTTTAAATTCACATGCTGTGAATTTCCACAGTATAAGGCTTCACCATAACACAGTAACTGCAATTAAATACATCATTTCAGAGAATTTTTATTAGTTCAATAAATCTCAGCTCATCAGGGACAACTGTTCCATCCAAACCAGCTGTTTTCTCTCTCATATTTTTTTAGGACATCCCGTTTATTTGCCTTCTCATTGCTGGCAGACATCATTTGTCTTTTACCAAACAAAATGTAATTTTCTCCACCCCACACCCCATAACGCTCAGTCACAGCCTCAGCTGTGGTGCCACGGCAGAAAGAAGTTGCCTGAACAGCATCCAATAACCTCATTCTGACCAGGAGAGGGGAAAAAACAACAAAAAAGACAACTTAAGTTCAATCACAGTGATATAAATTTTTAGCAAACACGATAATAAAGCGTGCGCCTCTACCTAACAAGGCTCGGCTAGGTGCGGACACGCATTTCTGTCGGAAAAGGCATTTTCCAGCGCGCTGTGAGGCGACCACCTCAGCGCGACGCCCCCGCCCCCCCCGCTCGCGGCCAGGACCGACCCCAGCCTTCGGAGCACCCCTTTACGCCCTCGGCCCCGCGCCGTTTTCCGTGCCCTCCGGGATCACAGCGGCGGGCGCGGCCTCAGGCGCGCCTCCAAAACACCGGCTGAGGAGAGCGGCGCGGAGCCGGCAGCACCCCG
>VXAV01001087.1:378913-396349 GCA_013399715.1 Alectura lathami
CGCCGGGGCGCTGCGGTGCAGCGGGGGGGGATCTCCGCGGTGGGGCTGCCGCAGCTCGGGGCCGGTGGCAGCCCCCCGTTACATAACGGGGCGGAGATGCTGCTCGTTCCTTCCCCTCCCCGTCGGGTGCTGCTCCGGGAGCGCGTGAGGCTGGGGGTTAAGCTCAGTCTGCTCCTTGTCCCCCTCCTCCTCTGTTCTATATCGCGGGTGCCATGTCGGGAGCTGCGGGGTGGACGGGGTTCTCCCTCTCGTGTGCTCCCAGTCCCGGGTGCTACCATTTTGTGGCAGGCAATGCACCGCTGCCTTCCCTTCATGTGACCTTCGCATTCATCATCTGCAACTTGAGTAAATTGCAGCCTGGTTATCTGCTCTGGCGCAGACACACAACACCTGGGGAGGGGGTTGTTCCTTGGCTGTGTCTGGCCTCATTAATTAATTGCATTCAGTGATACACAGGTTTAGTTATCAAGGTATTTTCTATGCTGTAAGAGACTTGCAGGTTGCTGTTGCCTTGTCTGAAAAGCAGCAAGTGCTGTGATACCTGGTCAGATGCTTGCATGGGTTTTTCTTTATCAGAAAACTGTATTTGTGACAACATCTATGGGATGCTGTTCTCCCACCCCCACTTTTTCTGCTTAAGTGTGCAATACAGAATGGCTTGTGAAGCTTCCCTAATACTGGAAGGGTCTGCAGCGTGTATGAATAGCTTATTTAAGTGTGAGCACCCAGAAATTCTGTTCCTCTGCCTTGAGCAGAGAGTGCTGTGTGCCCTAGGCAGAAGGTGCAGGAGTGTATCTGGATCAGAGAAAGCATGGCTGGAATAAGGTTTCTTTAAAATACAAAAACACATCTGGCATTTAGGATCCTTTCTAGCCAGCTTGCAACACTCCATATGATATTCACCAAGGGGAAGGACATTGCATACACACATTTTTTGAGCCTCAGGTCATCAGCCAGGATCCACTTTTTTTGTCTGTAGACTCAAAAGAAAATAATGATTCCCACCGCCAAAGTGAAAGACTTGCTGTGCCACAGCTCCCTGAGAAGGGGAAAAGCCCGCTGGAACACATAAGCAAAACATGTTCACCTGTTGGCTCTGCTGCTTTCATGCTAAGTACTGGCAACCTAACCCTGTAAATCCTTTTTAGAGGATCTGTGCGGTCAGTGCTGCAGTGGCGTGTTGTGTAATGAATGGCTGCTGGACCAGAGGAGGGTTTGTCGAAGGATAACAGTCGGGGTATTGCCCCTTTCTTTTAGGCAGAGCAAACATAAGGGGATCTTCTCACATCTCCACTGGGAACTGGGGAGTTTCCGCCTGCTGGAGGTTGAATGAAATTGTTCTCCTGTTTTCCATCTTTTGGACGATTCCTGGGAGAACTTGTGACCTCAGTGTCCCATCAGTCTCTCTAGCAGTGCGTTATGGTGCTGTGGCTTTTAGGAAATGCAATAATGGTGGGTCCCCTGAGCAGAGGCTGCGTGAAGCTGTCCGTAGAGAAGCATTTAGAGGAAATAATTGGAGTGGAAATGGAAAACATGTCAAAGGGAAGAGGTCCTTCTCCATTTGATACCCTTGAGTGCTGGCTAGTTTAGAGACTGGAAACATGAAACATCTTACCCACAGGATGTATGTGTATATGCTGCAAAACCCAATCCTGTAAAAATAATGTTTGGGCCCTGCTGTAAGGAATCACCTGATCTTTTTTGTGGATATTGAAAACCACAATGAGAAGCAATGAAATGGAGTAATAACGGCTCCTCAGTGTAATTGCATTGGGGGCCATTTTCTTGTCTGAATGGACATGAGGAGGAACGGTGACCTACTGTGCACAAATGCCACTATGGCTGCAGTGTGGCCATGGCATATGTCACTTCTCCAGCTTGACACCAGGATGGTGGTGCAGCAGCTGCTCACTGCACAGTGAATGCAGGTGCTGATGAGTTTCTCTGAGTGGATGGAGACCTGCGTGCTCAGCCACTGATGCAGTTGTACTGCCTGATGTGTGTGGTAGGGACACTTCAGTAGAGGGGCTGCCAGTGCTGCAGGGCTGACTTTCCCCTCCATACCTGTGGGGCTCGTTCCAAATTGTCATCAAGTTGTGTTCACATAGCAGGACAGCACGCTGGCCCCCAGTGCCAGACCCAGCCTCTGGCTCTGCAGAATTTAGCCTAGGGCTGCTGCTGGCATCTTGCAGTAGTGCTGAATCCTACGCATGCTGGAAGCCTCAAAGCGCAGAGGAGTGATGCTAACTGCAATCAGTGTTTGTTTATGCATCTTACCAAACAAATTTTTTTTTCCTCCTGCATGCAGAGGCTTCTTAGTTGCTGCTAATTACTCTTTCAGTGTCTCTTATTCTGCTCTTAACAGATTATTCAACAGTGCAGAGCCTGTATTTATAATACCA
The DNA here is from genome assembly GCA_013399715.1 of Alectura lathami. NCBI lineage: Eukaryota > Metazoa > Chordata > Aves > Galliformes > Megapodiidae > Alectura > Alectura lathami. The sequence goes on from VXAV01001087.1 coordinate 381,316, forward strand.
GATGTCGATGAGGCAGCTATGTGTGCTTTTGCTGCCGAGGACTCAGCATGGTGGCTAGGATACAGGCTGATAGTGTTAAAATCACAGAGGAGATGAGAGAAGCTGTGCAGAAGCCAGACAGGTGACACATCTCTTTGCAGACTGGTTTATCCTGGGCCTCAGAACTGGAAGGAAGGTTAATCTGGTCAGCTCTAGGCATTTCCTGCTGCTGTGGTTATAGGCTCACAGGGTAATTCACATTGGAAGGGACCTCGGGGCTCATTTAGTCCATGCTCATGGTGTTGCTACCTCCTTACTGCCACCTTTCTTAAATTAGGAGGTTTTAAAGCTGGTAACAGTACCCACAAAATTGGTCTGATGAAAAGAACTAAACACGTGGTGTGTGCTAATTTGGCTTGAGACCAAAGGACTGAGATGGCTGAGGATGTACATGACAGCCCATAAAGCTGTTTGTGAAATCATCCATGTTCATGCTACTCTTATTTTGCTGTGTGAAAATAAATAACAAATACAGGTGCCTTTTTAAACTCCTGAGATTTTGAAGCACTGCAGCACAAATCTTTGGATTTGCAGAAGTATTACTGCTATCTGTGCTTTACAGACAGGAAAAACGGAAAGCACTGGACTGCATTCAGATGGCTGCGCTAACGTCTGTGCCTTGTGTCCTTGTTGGCTGATCCAAGGCAGCGTGCTGCTCAGCCCTGTTCGGACAGCTGCATTGCTCTTCATTGGAGAAAACAAGGCACCTCTGACTCCTGCAGAACAGATGGCCTGAGGGGGCTGTGGAGAAGGCAGTGACTAAGAGCTGGGAACAGTAGGTGGAAGGACTTGAATGGAGGTGAAACCATGGTGTTTCTGGTGGAGGGAGCTGAGCAGTGCCAAAGCTGTGGGAGCTAAACAGGCATTTATTTGATCCCAGACCTGAGCACTAGCCTCAAAAGCATTCTTCTCTTGCAAACTTTTATATCCCAAACCAGATAGGTATACTTAGCAGGCTGTCACAAGGCTCTGATGGTGTATGCAGAGTTAGCTGATGTTTGTAAATTGCGTGGAAGGAAATTGGAGGCAGGTGAGGACCTAAAACTCAGATGTTCTGAGCTAGCCCTGTCTCTCCTAGCAAACAGATTTAAGCAATAAAAAGGTGTTCTGTAGTATGCACTAGCATGTAGTATGGGTAAAAGAGCAGGGAAAACGCAGCATTGCCAGGGTACTGGCAGAGAGACGAATTGCAAGACACTTAATTGCTGTATGATAAATACATGTGTGAGCTGGACAAATGCTGTTGCATATTTGCAAGCTAAAGCCATAGGAATTTCTTGGGAAATGATTTATTCAGAGTTGTAGAGCATGGTGTAAAAGCCAGAAGTAGGACTCTGCTGTTTAGGGAAATAGATCTTGGTCAAATAGTGGGCCTTCAAATGGCAGCAAACTTTTGGTTTTTATTGCAGGAAGTGCCTATTTTCATCCTGCATTAATTGGAAGGAAGAAAAAAGCATGAAACACTGGGAGGGAATGGATAATGTGTTACAATAGACCACAAGAGAAATTATTTCAGCTTCAGAGAAATCTATGTAGCTCCTAGCAAACACCTGTAGGAGGAGGAGAATCATTAGGAGGAGATGTATAATTAAGTTACGTTATGTTTTAACATGGGTGGCTGCCAGAAGAAAAAAGAATGCCTGAATCTCAGAGTTTGTAGGTGCAGCAGTGTCTGCCTGTATTTGTCCTCTGACTACTTCTGTTAATCGTGCAGGGGTTGGTTCAAGTGAATACGCATCTAATATCTTCTCTGCTTCCTGCAGCAGCTAGATGTTCTCTGCAGATCTTGCTGTCTGCCTGTGTTCTTCACCTTAACTCTTTAGTGGTGCCCTGATGCTTCTGGTGACTGCCACTAGCCTTAGATTCACTAGGAAAAGAGATCCTTCTGGTGTGTTTTGGACCATGTCAGAATTCACACAGGCAAAGGAAACCAGCTGTATCTAATTGGGAAGGTGATGCCTGTGTCATGCCAGGTGGGGCTTGCCTCGACCTACTGGTGTGTGAAAGTGGTTGGAATTTCTCACCTGAGAGCTAGCAGGTTGGGAGAACAGCTTCTTTGCTAGAGTGGGGTTTTCCTTTTTATCACAGTAATCCTCATGTTGGGAATTTTAGAGCATCTGGAGCATTAGTTAGGCCTTACTGTGCTTTGAGGATAGGTAAATGGTGTTTTTGGGCTTGCTCCATAAACATCATGCTGTGGCACAGGGCTGTTAAGGGCCTGCAAAACCAGTGGGGGGAAAGTACTTGGAAATTCCTAAAAGCATTCCCCTGTGCTAAAGCTGTTAGCTGTTACTGCGTTTCAAAACTCCACGTGCTTACATGCTTCTCAGCCATAAACAAACAAACACAAACACCCTGAATACTGCGATTGTTTTCAGAAGCCATAGTTCAACGCCTGGCAGGGTGTGTCAAGTGAAGTCCTTGAACCCACCTTCTGCAGAAGCTCTGAACAGGCAGAAATCTGCCAGACTCAAGTAGAAGGTGTGGGAGTCTGTCTGAGGCGCCTCGTATCTGAGGCAGCTTCTGAAAATGTTATTCTAAGGCAGGAAGCTGGTCCCCTTCCTGGCCATGTGAATTACTTCGTGCTTAACTTCAAGTTCGAGCCTGTCTATCCGAGTGTGAGTAAAAAATGTTTGAATGAGGTCTTGTTAGCATTTTTAAGATAAACCGTTTTTACAGGGAAACGGAAGAATTTGACGACATAGCAGAAGTTAACCAAGGAAACAGCTACAGGGGTGAAACTTGTTATGATGCATTGAGCAGCAAATTTATTAGACAGGAGCAAACCCATCAGTGCTCCACCCATGTGAGCCAATACTCGGAATTTTGTTTCAGGTCATGCATTTGAGTGGCAAAAGCAGAAACGGTGATGGAAGGGGTGGCAGGCAGTCACCTAGAAGCATGTGGTGCTCAGCTTGTGTATCCAATTGTTGCCCAATGTAAAGCTGTTTTTGAGGTAGCATCTGTGAAAGATTTACTGGCAATATGCACAGCAAACCTTATTAATATCCCACTAAAAAAAACAACCAGCTTTGGGTGTAATGCTTTCCTCCCTGGACTCACAGATCTGTAACCGTATGAGTCAGAGTACTGCTGGCTGGGAGGAGAGCTAAAACTAAATCTGCCAAAAAAAAAAAAATCCAGTCATGCGTGGTAAAGAAACAGCCTACTGGTGGGACTGTTTCTCATTGCTCTTGAACTGAGTTTTTCCTCATTTTTCCTGGTTGAGTGTGGAAGCTCAGGTTGAAGGCAGCTGTCTAATGTCAGGCGGGCATGGCAGGCCTGAGGTCAGAGTTCTGCCCTCAGCTCCGAGGCTGGGTTTTTGTTGCTAATTCTGTGTACCAGAGGCTGTTGGTCTCTGTCATATCATATAAGCTTGTCATAAATGAATGCTTGAAATAGCACCAGAAAAGGTTAACCCTGAAAAGTAAGCTACTTTCCCAGCAATAACTGGAACCTCTGTAAGGGCAATGCAACAGTATAGGCCTGAGCCCTGCGTTCTCTGCGTAGGTGGTGTGTGCGGGCCTGAGCTGTGTTGTGCAGCCTCAGTATGGAACACCTCTCGTGACTGAGGGCTACGCTGTGAGAGCTGGCAGAATTTTTACTGGGTGTGAGGAGTCAGGGATTGCTTAGAAAGCACTGGGACATGAGAGGCTGCACTGGGTGGGCTGGCAGCACTTCGGTTTTTGGGCACAGACTTTGAGATGCTTGGTGGGAGAGCTGTGCAAGTTGTGAACTTCTTGGAGCTGTGTTTCCCTGCCTGTTGCAGCATGGACCTCACCTCCTTTTTCTGCTTTCCTGCCAGCTGGCCTGAAAGAAAACCTGTGGTGTGGGCAGGGGTGGGCTCTGCAGAGGAGCAAGCCCAGGGCTTTGGACTTGGTGATCTTAAACACTGGTCAGCCCTGGAGTAGGTCAGGCTGCAAGCGGGACTTGTTCTGAAAAGCTCCAAAATTCTGTTTTTCTTTATCTGTAGTCCTTCTAAAGCATGTATCATGCTTATTACTAGATGACTTGATGGAGTTTAGTCATAAAAATTGATATCCTACTCAGGGCTAGCTAAGCTAAATATTGAGGTGACTGTGAGGAGAGGACAGACAACATTTCAGTGTTTACTGAGGAGGAGGTGGCAAGAGTGTGCAATAAAACATCAGGCGAGTAACTGAGAACAGAATTTACTGTTAGATATTTAAACGATTAGTCCAGGTGACTCACTGATACTTTGCACTTGTGTCCAAACTTCTGTTTTCAAAGTCCTATTAGCGAATGGTTAGATAAAAATCAAATCTAAAGTGGCTCAGTAATTTCCTGAAGCTCTTGTATAGATGAGACAATCTTACAGTACGGGACAATTAAGTTGCTGACGACTGCTTCCTGCGTGACCTTCAGGCTTGTCCCAGCTCCTGGGTTGGTGCTGACTGCAATGGGTAACTGCTTTCCGTGCCTTCAGGGCATGATGCAGGAAGAATGATCCCTGAGTCCGAAATCCAGCAGTGTCTCTGATCTCTGCAGTGCTGGATGTTCTCAAAGCTATGGCAGACCCAGCCAGGGCCAAACGGAGGTGAGATGATGTTTCAGACCCTGCTCAGTAGCTTCCTGCAGTTCAGTGTAACATGCTTCTGGAGGCATGCTGGATGCAGGCATTATGCAAGCTTCTCAAACGGTCTTGCTGACTGGTAGCAAACTTGCCAACTTCTGCCACTTTTCTGTAAGTCTTGTGACTTGTGTGGCTTTTCTTAGAGCCCTGGGCACAGTGATTAAGCTCACAGAAGAGCAGAACAGTTTATTGAGAACATCCATTCCTAATAGGGATGCTTGTGGGTATCCTTTTTTCTTTAAAGGGTACCGCTTCCCAGGGTGCTCCAGGAGAATAAAGAATTCCAAAGCTTCTGTAAGACCTGCACTGTTGAATGTTGGCCTTCCCTTTCTAAAAATCATGGTTTACGTCCCCATGCTATAAGCTCTGTTAAAATACTTGTATTGCAGCCACGATGAACAAGAAATTTATGCAAAATGAAGCTTGGAATAAACCCAGTTCCTTACTTGTGACTGAAACAGAAATTGAACTCAAGTCTCGGGGAGGGGGGGAGGGAATACTATTTTAATAATTTATTGCCTCAACAGTCCTCTTTAACACTCCATTTCCTGTTTCTTATGGCTGGAGGCTGTGTTGTTGCAGCTGTGTTGAAGGGTGAAGAGTTAATGCTGTCAGACCAAGCAGGAGAAATGTGGAGATCCTGTCCTGCTATGCTAGGACTGTAATTTTGTCTGTGAAACGGTCTTGCAGTAAGAGTGGTCAGCACAGTACCTGGGATGCCTGAGAAAGGACGTGGCAGATACTAAACTGATACTGCAGTGGATTTTGGCTGAAGAGCCAGGCACTGTTGCTGTAATGCTGTATAAAAGATGAGTGTAAACTGCAGCCATATTTCGGAGTGGTTTTTCAGCTGCATTTAGACTCTGAAAACATTGCTAGGCAGACATCTACAGAGATGCTGTATAGCTGATTCTCAACATCTGCAAGCATTTTTGCAGCAGTTATCTTACCCTGGAGAGCATTAAGGAAAAAGTGTTTCGTTTTTTTTGTTTTATAGGAGTTGCAGGGCTAGGGGAGGCTGTGCTGAATTTCTTAGCATGAGGAAGAGATACCTAAAGGCAAAAACCTTTGAACAAGTCTTTGTTCAGCTCCTCTTCTTTGCATTCCTGTCACTCTTACATGTGTAAAGGCAGAATAAATTCTATAAGATCTGGCTCAGGGCTCTGACAAGAAATTAGCAAGCCATTTCAGCTCTGAGAGCTCTTTGTCAGCTGGGTAATTATAAACCCCTGTTTGTAGGGGTTTGTAATGATAATAACTGTCCATTTGCCACCTGCCTACCCACACAGGAATGATTCTCTGACAGCAGGGAAATACACCTGATGACCTGTTAGTTCAGAATTAAGCTAGCAGAAAAAAAAAAAAAAAAGGCTCTAACTCTTACAGTTTTTATGCTGATATTTGGCTCTGCTGACTTGCTTATGATTTACTCCAAACACTGCTCTGAGTGGGGGTGGAGCCCTTTCATTCTAATGCATGTTAGATTTTTTTTTTTCTCTTTCTGGCTGCTGTGATCTCTTGAGTAATCTCTGAGTATTTCTTAAGCTGATTGTGCTTTTACTTTTAATAGAAGCTTCTCCATGAATAGCTGGGAATTGCCTGACATGGCGATGGCCTTGTGAGGTCTGTTGCAGCAGGACTGCAGCTGAAGGCAGGGAGAGGACTGGCATTGACCAAAGTGCAGAACATCCTCTGGGGATGTCACCCTGTGGAGCTGATGCCGCAGCTCTGGAGCTGGAACTTGGGGCACCTCTTCTGCATCAGCACATTGTTCGGGAGGGACCTCAGCAGTGCATCCCCTCTCTCTAGGCTCTGCTGCTTTGGTTTGATATTTGGGATTACTCTACTTGTGCATGTTCATAGATGATGTATTTGTTATGCCAGGCCTGTAAACTACCTGGCACTCCAAACTCATCTTAGAGAAAGAGGTCATTTTCTGAATAAGTTTTTGTGGACGAAAGAATGATATTTAAAGAATACTTTCAGCAAAGGAATCAGTGAGGTGCTGCTTGATATTTTGCCATCTTCTATTTGAATGTTTGATTTTGAGCTGGACACCTGGACAGGCAAAAGCAAATGCTGTTGGAAATCAGCAGGGATGGAGTGAGTGAAAGACGCGAGGGGAAGAAGTTCAGATAAACCCTTTGTCTGGAAAAAAAAAAAGAAAGAAAGGAATGGAAGATGCCGGTCTGTTTGTCCAGGTCACTACACCTCAGTTTCACTATAGATTCAGAGTGCCCCTTAATGTGCAACACCAACTTTGACCCTCTTCTGCTTTTTGAATTTAACCCTTCAAGATTTTTCATGAAGCCATGGCCTCCTTCAGAAACTCTCTGGATGTGTATCTGTATATAAACCTGGCTTTTTTTTTTTTTTTTTTTTGTCACCTATAGTCACTGCCTGAAATTGACCAGAAAAGAAATATTCCCTGGGGCATGAAGTGCTGCCCCTCTAGCTGGCCTGGCAGGTGCACCCAGCCAGAAGGGCAAAAGATTTTCTCTTCTGGGGCTGTTGATCCAGCTTTCATCTTGGTGTAGCTTGGAAATGGAGATGTCTTCAGTGTTTTTTAAAGTGTGATTTAATGCTTCTGTGCTAGCGGCGTTAACGACCAGTCTGCTTGTTTTTCTTCAAGGGCTTAAGAAGCGGTGCCTCTGCACCATGCTTCCAGTCAGGGTGATCCTAATTATATCTGAAACTGCAGAGGTGCAGTGCATAGCAAGGAGCTTGGCACTGTTCCTGCATGCTTCTCAAGACAGCAGAGGTATAAATTGGCATCTTAAATTCCTTCTGCAGGGCAGCCATGTACCTTGGCCAGTTTGGCCAGGATGCCTGGGTGCCAAATGTTGCAGTTACCCTGCAGAACTGCCCTTCCTGCCTGGCCTGCTAGTAGGGAACCAGCCTACCTCACTGCTTACAGCACTCCACCTCTTACCTCTGATGCAACATAAATTTTCAGGGTACACGCATTTAATTTTATAAACCCACCACCTATGTCTGCCCACTGATGGCACATCATGGCTTGAAATGTCAGCCCTTCCTCATACAGCTTCTGCTGGGTTCTTACTAGTAGGCTCAAAGTGATTCTGCCTCTGCCAGTGAACCTTTTCAGTTCTCTGTGCCCTTTGTGGCATTCAAGCTCTGGGGAGGCTGCTGTCTGGGAGTGGAGGAAGCGTCATACCGCAGTGACGGAACGTGCCTTGAGCTATCTTTGTTCTCCTTGCAGCAAATACCAAGGTGAAAGAGTTTTGACAAGAAATCTAAGATGACACTTAGCATGAGCCTTTGGTGTCTCTGAGTCTGCCATTGCACCAGGTTTCCTTCTGTCAAGGAGAGAAGAGCAAATAGGGGGGTAAGCCCCTTTATATCTGGAGTCTTCATGTGATGAACAGCTTGAATATTGCTTACTTCTGCATGGACTGTTGGTGCTCTTCAGCACAGGAGAGCCTTCACTATAGGACATGCTTTAGTCTAGACTCAGCTGCAGCCAGACTCCAGAGAGACAGGACATGTTAAGACACTGGTGGGGGGGAAACAACAAGGTCAGCGTGTTGCTCATCAGTCTTAGCGTGTGTTAATCCTAGTGTGTTATTGTGGCTGTGCGTCTCTGTCATTGCTTTCCTGGAGTTCTGTTATACAGCTTGTCCTTTGTTTCCTGTCTGCTCAAGTTACGGGTGCTGTACAGGTCATGTTTTCAGGGCTGCCACTGTTCTGTTATGGCAAAGCCAGGATTTGTCAGTAGACTTGTTTGCGCCAAAGCAGAGTGGTGTTATTGCGGAGTTATGACAGATCAGTGAAGCTTGAGGAGGCGAGCAAAGATGCTGGGTCATGAGTTTACCTTTTGTGGCTGTAAAAGCGGAATTTCTTTACTACTGCAATTGGGACTGGGCTGAATTGATTTTCTAGGGTGCTGGTGATGCCTGGTACTGTCCTCTTGGAGGCTGCTGTCTGGAAGTTGCAGGGATGTTACGTCAACAACGCCCTGCAGGTGAAGCTCTCTCTATCTAGCAGAATATGTTGTCTACGTGACTTTCTTTTTTTTTCCTAGTGTATATATGCTTCAGTGGGAGCAAAGGGCAAACTTGCTTCCATATGATGGAGAAAAATCAACAGGGCAAATGAAGGTCTGTTTTACACCTTCTGGGGCGCAGAATACAGCAAGTTTGTGCTGAAGGCCTCTGGACACAATGCTGTGGGCACTGTTTCCCTGAATCCTGATGTCATGATCTAGATCTGGTGCTAGGATGGGTGGTGTGGTTTCTTTGTTCTTAAATGAATTGAAGATGCAGAGCCCCTAACATGAAACCGGCCTTGTTTTCTTTCTCCTGGGATTCTCATCCTTGAAATCAAAGCTCCTTTTTCCACGAATGCACAATCCTTGCTGCCACATTCACTCAGGATATGCTGGGCTGCTTTCTCCCTTGAGTTCCCGATATTGTCATGTAGAATCAGTACTGTGTTATTCTTTACCTTGAATATCCTAAGCTGGCAAGCAAGACCAAGGACTTCATTCTCTGTTACCCAGAGATCCCAGAGGAAGCTGCACAGCAGCAGTGCTGCAGTTCTCCAGCCTCTCAGGACTTGTCCCTTCCCCAGTGCTGCAGCCTGGAGTCACTGTGACATTTCCATAATGGGCAGTGACTTTTTGAGACCAGGCATTGCACTGTAGGCTGTACCACTCTCTAAACAATCGTCCTCAGTAAAATGCAGTGCTCTAAACAAGAAAATCCCTTTACAGTTGTTACCTGCAAAAATACAAAGAGGAAATGGGCTCATGAGTGCACTTGAGGTGTTGAAGTGCCCTGTCTTCCTCTCCCATCTGTGTTTTATGTCCTCACGTGTTCTGGGCTAACCCATCTGCAGGAGGATAGCAGGGAGGGATATGGCAGCTAAGTCAGCCCTCAAAATGGAGGAGGGGAAGGATATTCCTCATTAATTGTCTCACAGCAGAGAGGAGCCGAAGCAAATGACATCTGGGCTGAGATGGGTTTTGTATGCTAGGAATACCTCCTGTTTCTCCTGCGAGCTCCTGACCTATGGCTGTAGACACTTTCATAAAATCTGTCAGCCTCAGCAGCTTGGGGCTGATGCATGGCAGTGAGGGAGTCAGGAGCAGTGTGGACATAAAAACTGATTTGTTTCTATGGAAACAAGTAGATTTTACCATGTTGTAGGGAAGTAGGAGGGGAATTATCCCCCTGGGCCTGGTTTTGGCTCTCAGATTGGATTGGCTGCTGCGCTGCGATTGTAGAGCAGCAGCCCATGAAGGGATTATCTATCTAGTCCACGATCACAGGCAGGGAGAAGCACGTGGACCCAATCTGTTCCCACTGCAGGCTTCCTCTGCAGGGATAACGCTAGGCTCTGTGGTTGCATGCCAGGACTCCCAGGGTCACAGTCCATGGCTCTTGGAAGCAAAGAACTAACCTTGGTCACTAACAGTTGGAAAGGAAGCCTGTATTACAGTACAGGCAGCTGTGACTGTGTATCTTGCACAGATTTTTTTTCCAATTAAGATGACAAAGGTGCTGAACTGCCCTCGTGCTTTCTAGCGATGGCTGTAAGCTATTTGTGGTGTCTGCAAGGACAGGGAGAAGCTGAGATCTTTCAGACAGAGGCTTTGAGTGCTGCTTGAAATCCCATCTTCTAAAGCTACTTGTCCATCTAGGCCTCGGCAATGGCTCTTAAAGAGGGAAAGCTTAGATTTCTAGGTAGGGAGAAAGCAGTCCATGGAAGAAATGGCAAATGGTAATGCCTGTGTGCACCTCCCACGGTGTTCCTTTTTTGTGTGTTCTTTCTCCCCTCCTACAGGTAGAGTGCAGGAGCAGTGTAACCTTCTGCAACAGAGAGAAATAGTTCGCTCAGCTTTTGTCTCCTCTCATGGTACTTGGGGACTTTAGTACACATTATATAAACTGAGTTATGGCAAGAGTATTAGAAATCCTTGCTTTATGCTTCGTAGCAGAACCAGTGAGTTAATTGAATGTGGTGAGTCTTGGTTTGAGTTTGATGCATGAATGCATCAGAAGAATGTAGCAATGTCTCTGCCTTTGATTCAGGTCATCTAAAAGTGCATAGTGCACCTGGGGAAGTAGGGCCAGATCCTGCTGTTGGACCCCTAGCATGAAGCTGGGGTATGTGAACTTCCTTAGAATTACATGCAGCAGCAGAAATCCTTGGGCTATCTGTTGGCTGTGCCATTGGCTAATGTGGGCCCACAGGGCACCAAATGAAACTGGAATACCTGGAGTGCTAGAATGCTTCCACCTCCCTGGGTATCCATTGCCTTGTGGGAGCAGTACAGCCATCAAGCTCCGTAGTTCTACACGAACCCAGCTTGTGCATAGAGGCTCTGGAGCAGCCATGACTTGGCATTATACATTCAGTTGTTTTCTGAATTTTGATGCACTCTGAAGCTAGTGGAGCATGAAACATAAAAATATGCCCAAAGGATCCAGATAGAAATAAACAATAGAAAAACTTTGTCTTATCCTGCTGCTTCCAGAGACTTGCAGGGAGTCATGCGGGAGAGGAGCTGAGNGTCTGTGCAGTCAGAGATAAGCCAGGGAGGCAGAACTCAGTGTGGTCTGGAAGAGGTGGGCGTACAGGAGAGAGCTATTTTCTAAGCAAATGTTCTTGTAAAAATTGCTGTGCACTTTCCTGTGGTGGTGTTTATAAGTGCTGCAGGCTGAAGTCTGAATTCAGCCACTGGAGCTGAAATATCAGTGGCATGAGGGAACATTTGTTCAGAGCCTATCCCCTTTTTAGTTGTCTGAGCCCTCTCAGCCCACATTTGGCTCAACAAATGTGTTCTGGGGGGAGAAACCCATTTCTAGCTGCTTCTGCTCAAGGCACATGTGTTGTCCCAGAGACCACCAAGAGCACAAGTATCACGGTGCATTTCAGTACCAGAGGCTTTGTTCTGTAGGAAAAATCTGTGCAAGAACTGTTTTCAGTCAAGAAGATGTCATGGGGCAGTACTGGAGCCTGTTGCCTCTGCGTATCTGCATTAGTGACTGGGTAGTTGTGGTGTGTCCCATGAGGAGAATCCTCCTGTGGCTGAGATGGAAGCCCACGGAAGCTGCTGTCTTTCTGTGGCACATCATTTAGTCCCAAAATCAGTGAAGTAAAACCCACCATTATGCTTATTCATGAGGACATAGGTTTGACTTGCTGAACTTGTTGTACTTGGAGCAGCCAGCCCTGCAGTCCCTAGGAGCTCACCTTATGTATAGCGCACTCCCAGACTTGGAGAGCTCTGCTAGGCTAGGTGGTGGGGATGCTGCTTGAGAGCCAGGATTGCTTACAGCAATTGTAAGCACTGTAAGCAGCACAATGGTGTTAACCTCCCTTTGCGCCACTGTCAATAGGAACACGAGGTACAAGGCAGTGGGAAGCCTTCTCTTTTGTTTCTGCTAGCATGTATATTATGATGACACATGAAATATTGCCTGTCTTTATTTTTCACAATTGTGTTCTTGAATAATGAATCATTGTGTACAATAACATTCCCAGTATGATAGAATGTGGTGTATTTACAATAGATCTTTATTTCTATATGTATCCATTGTGTGACAAATGCCGATTACGCTCTTAAGAAATAGTGTATCAACTGCTTATGGATTTTATTGCTTTTGCTATAGGTGAAGGCTAGACTTGCAGTTGTTCTGTGGAGATTGACAGGTAAACAACACATCCCCAGGCTTAAACTTCTGAGTCTAAAAGTGCTAACCATGCTGGAAAGGATGTGGCTACTTAGGAATGAGACTTATCATGTGATTATGAGTCCGTAGGACTGCTGTCCAAGCTCACATTTTGCAGCATGGAGGAAGGGTGAAAGCTAAGGGAGGAAGGGTGAAAACTACAAATAGAGAGATGCTGTTAGAACAGCAGGTTGATGGGTATTTTTGTTCATGATGCAGCTGCTTTTAAACTCTTGCCATTCGTGTTGGACAGCCTGGCTTTGTTTGAGCGGCACTTCTGTTCAGGGAAGAGCTTGTAGACCAGGAAAGTACTTCCTAGGGCAGAACTTGCATCAAGCCTCTGCCTTCTGGTCAAACTGGACCAAGTCTGTCATGCAGGAGCCTCAGGTTTGAGCACCTGAGATAAGTGGAAAGCTACTGCCATTTCTGAAGTGTCTGTTCTAGCAGCCCGTGAGATTAATAGTAAACATTTTTGGCCCTATGGGTATTCAGTGGCCAGTATGTTGCGCAGGTGTCAGCCTGGGTTTTAAGGATTCATTTAAGGCATGCTGCGGTAAGGATGCTTGTGAACATAGCTGCTGTGCTGTGAGATGAAGTGCTGCTTAGAGACTCGCAAGTTGTTGGTGAAATGCAGTCTGCACCCAGACCTGAGTGTTGCTGTTCAGTACTGCTGCCAGAAGAGCCGTAAGTCAAAGGTGCTGACGCCCTCCAATTGCGTTGGGATGCTCGTGTTGTGCCGTGGTGTTAGGAAGGAATCTCGATCTGGATGTGTAAGCGATCAACTCTAAGACCCGACAGGTGAAACAAAGCTAGTGCTAAGCCTAAGCAGGAGCACAGCTGGTCTGTGTAGCAGACAGTAAAATCCATAAGGACAGGAACTGTTTCATGCTGTGTATTGGCAAAGTGCTGTGTGCCATGAAGTTCTGGTTGAATTGTTATCCCTGGGCACCACCATAACACAAGAAATAACAAATTTAAAAATTGTGGGGTGTTTAAAAAACAGAAACAGCCATGTGAAACTGCGTGAATCTTAATTGTCTGAAACTAATAATCCAGAGTGGGGATTAATCACACCCCTTAACCTACTGTTCTGCAGATGTTTAAGGAGAAATCAAATGGAAATGAAATGATCAGAGGGTGTTCGCTCTCGCCCTTCGGAACTCCCGTTACGTCTTCATAAGCTGCTGCTTTGGTTTTCTAATTGAGGCTTTGCCTTCTCTAGTGCTTTCTAATCCAAGAATCTCAAAGGGCTGACAAACTGCAAGACGTGTTCACAAACTAGTATTATAGTCCAGGAGTCCTAGCTGCATGTCCTGTGAACTGACAAATCTTGCAGAGGGTGTGTTGAGGAGCAGTTGCAGCCTAAGCTGATGCTTTGGGATGTGTTAGTATGCTGACTTCCTCCTCTGTTGGGCAGAGAGGGTTACCTTGACAAAATGGACTTGTCATACGGGCTTTTTTAACCTTATCTACCAGTTTTCTTCCCATTCCAATATATGTGCAATGCTACAAGCAATTTCTCAGTAGTTTTCAGTAGTTGAAGGGGGAATGTCTGATCCATGTTTCCTGTAACTTCTGTACCATGCAAGTAATTCAATGAACTTTGGAACTTGTTTACAGAGTAACTAACTGCTTGGTCTATCATTAATAGCACTGTTTTGTTCTCTAGGATGCCAAGATACCTAATACATGGAGGATTATCATACAGAGTGCCTCACTTCAATTTTAAAAACTAGTCAGGAACCCCAAGCCTCTGGTGTCCTGATCATAAATATGAATTGTTACATGACACCCAGAATGCCTTAATGTGTCAGAATTCTGATGTGTTTGGATTTTGCTCAAGCATTGCTCTAGAGTAACTGCTAGATTGTTTTCCATCCCTCAGATACTTTTTTTTTTGACTACTGTATTGCTAATGCAGTTTTCAGCCCAAATCTGTACTTTAATGCAGCTCTGCGTACTAAAATAGAAATAAGACTGTAAGGGATGATGTGATTGGGTTTGCCCTGAGGTAACTCTGAAGCTGGTTGATAATGTGTATGTACTTCAGATATGTGCAATGCAAAATGTAACAATAAATACCTTTTCAGGTTGCTTCCGTGCCTGAACCTTTTCAGCCTGAGACCCATCAGGATTTGCATCATTTCTTTTTGTGCCTTAGTTTGGAAGAGGAGCGGTATTGCTAGTCAGACCAAAATTTACTAATAAAAGTATGAAATATATATACTGAAGTCTTCCGATAACGGACAGCTTTGGGGATGTAGCTGATATGAGCCAAGTTTGAATGCTTGGAAGTGACACCTGAATATCTTAAGGAAGAGTTTTGAGTCAATACCTAAATGAAAGATAAGCAAATTAAGTGTTTATTTCGTAAATACAGCATCTCTACTTCTGATTAATTGCTACTTTATTATGCTTTTTGGATGAAACATAGCATAGGGAAGTGGCCCAGGCTGGTGGTATTCCTGCTTAAAAGCATAGGAAGTAAAATGTCACAATTCCTGCCTGTTACTAGCAAAGTAATGAAAGAAAGTAAATTTTCCTTAAGATACAAAGTAAAGGAGAAATACAGAGGATTGGTACTCAGCCTAACTGAGCAGCCTATTTCAGGCACAGCATCTTGTATAGCAGTGTGTGTAACAAGACTGCTCTTGGTGACCTGCTGGAGGAGGGGAGTCCCTGCTGCCCTCGTCATTCCAGT
>VXAV01001087.1:396411-463787 GCA_013399715.1 Alectura lathami
TCCCTGCTGCCCTCGTCATTCCAGTGCTCAGCTTACAGCAGTGTGTTATCTCCAGGACGTGTACGTCTCTCTCCTCCCCTCAGCCCCAGCCCTGCTACCACACATCTCCTGTGATGGGATTGAACAAGGCAGTTTATCGAACCCTCCTGCTCTTGTCTGCCCCAGTCATCTGGCGTGTCGTCCTTATCTCACGTATCGTTCTCCTGGATCTGGCTTCATTTCATCACTTGGATTTCTCCTGAAAGAGAAGCACCATTCCCCCTGGCTGCTAAATGGACTCAAAAACCTGGGCTGAGCGTGCTGTCTGTGCCACACATGCTCTGTTGTATTTATTTACAGAAGCAATTTATGCCTTCTGCAAGAGGGCAGGCAAGGCTGCGTTACACTGCATTCCCCTTGGCACCCAGCCAGCCACAGAATTTACTGATCTGTACTTTGTGTCTGATTTGAAAGGCTTAGCCTGAGCAGGAGGAGGAAAGAGTGGAGGGAAAGGAGGGGAATAAAATAATAGGAAATAATACGGATGCAGTGGGATGACAGTGTGTCAATTTCCATGAAGTTTTTTGGCTGTAATCCCTGATGGGAAAATGTGAAAGTTGAACTGCATGTACATCCCAATGGCTGGTAGGTAAGAACACATTCATTTTCTGAAGTTAGGTATCAGATTGTATATATTCATTCAGAATGCAAGCAATACTGAGATAACTGATTTAGGTGACTCGTTACGGGTTTGGGTGGTTAACCTTGAGCCTCCCTAGGAAGGGAGACTTTCCAGAAGAGGAGCAATGATGTGGTTTTGTTCCTGGAATAGCTTGCTGTGTATATATTCCTACTGACTTAGTTTAACATAAACATAACTGTGTCTGTGTAGATAAGCCCTAGATTCCCAGGACTGGGCAGTCTGAAATTTTACATAGTGAGAAACTGAGGAAAAGCTGCTTCAGTAACATTGCTATGTAAAGGCTGAACTTGTATTTAAACAGCATGCAGTTCTGGAATGGAGGACTCTAAAAGATAAAATATTTGGTTAAATCATGGTAAATGTTCTTTCAAGTCACAGTGAATTAGCATGCTGCTTAGTGTTTCAAAGCATGGAGTTGTTAGAGTTAATAATTAGCAGAAAGGTGGAAGCTAAATGATCCTTGTAGCCTGACTGACTTCAGTGGAGTTGCTCATGGTGTCTTTTCTGGTGTTCAGAGACAAGCTATTGAAAAATTATTCACAGAAAGCTTTTTTTTGTAAATTATCCTCTTGACTTTTTTTTTTTTTTTTAGCCTCGTGTTCCATGAGGACTTTTTTGGTTTTGGAATAGTGTGGAAGCTACTCATTTGACAGAAATTGTGTCAGTTTTCCATAATGCCAGAATCCAGATGCTACAGAGGTTTTTACATCTGCTTTTGCCGTGGGGTTTTTTCCTTTGCAGTTGTGACAAGGACAACAGAAATTAGGATTTTGGCCAAAGCAAAAAGCTTCAGGAGAACATGGAACACAACACCAGGGGAATTTTAATTCCTAGAGGGCTCATTTTTGTAAATGCAAGTAGTGTGTTTTCTACAGCAAGGTAGAATTTGACGCTGTAAGTTGGAGATCAGTAGCTAGGGTAGTGTCTTAGTGTGCTAGATAAGGAATCTGTAGTAATACCGTGCCTGTTTCTCACCTACACTAAGGACAAAAAAAGTCAGTGCAGCTTGGATGGATTTGTTATGCTAAAAGAACTGATGCTAGAGTAGGGCTTTTTCACATGTTGGCCACAGACATCTATGGGAATAGAGCTGAGACAGCAGAAAACTGTCTGAATGATGCAATGCCTCGAAGATTCCAGGGTTAATCCCACTGGAATAGAAAAAAAAAAAATAGGGCTGTATTTGTTTGAAAAACAAATGAAGGATCCCAGCTAACTCTTCGTATTTCTGAAAAGTCTAGAATAATGAGAATGGGTTACAGTCTAATTTAAACTGTGGTAGAGTTGTGCCAGAGGTCACGTTACTGCAGACTTGGTAACTTGCAGGAGGTATTTTTGAGGCACTAGAGATTGTAGGACCTCCTTCTTCTCCCTTCACTTGAAACCACTCTGCAGCTTTTGATATTACCAAGTTATTCTGGCAGACCACAGATATGGAATTTTATAGCTGAGGAAAGGAGAAATACAAGAAAGTAGGAAAAACTTGTGTAGGATTACATAAGAAATCAGTGGCCAAACCAGGAGCTGAAATCAAACTGCTCGAGTCCTTGTCTGATGTGTTAACATAAAAGCTCATTCCTCTTAATTTGCATTGTCATTATTAAGCCTGTGCAGGACAAGTTCACGGTGCAGAAAATTGAGGGACTTGGATTTCTTTGCATTGCTACAGCTATTAGAAGAGAGGATTGTGTGCCAGAAACCAAGCAATCCAGGCAGGCCTTCTTTTAGCAAAGATGACTGTTCTCATGTTGTGAACACCATGTTTGGAAATGATGCTTCTTCACTAGGTAAGGAAGCAAATTGTTCATTTTTTCAGAAAAACCCAGTGATTCATGAAGAACCACACAAATAGCTGAGTGCTTGAAAACCAGGCCACGAACTAGCAAGGTCATCAGCAGATGCAGTAAGCATGCCTAGCTTTGCTGAAAGCACTTGCATTTGGAAAAAGAAAAAGCAGAGGAGAGCTTGTGGGCTGTGGCTGCAAAGTCAGCATTATGGAAAGGATAGCGAAAGACTTCCTTCCTTTGGAATGACTTGGAGTACAGAAAAATTCAGGATTCCTGTGAGTTTAGGAGGAAGCTGCTGCTGCTGCTTTTGTCTTGGCGATGCTTGTATTTTCAGTTGTTAGCCAGGAGAAACCCTGAGTGGAGATGAGCCTTTGATTGCTGTTTATTCCGTTTCAGATGGGTCATAAGCTGTTTGCATGCTGGACCAATGGTGTCCTGCCCTGCCCCAAAGCGCAGAGTGTGGGTGATTTTGTTGTAGCTCAGGTGATTGTATTTTGTCAAAAAAAGACATTCTAGTTTTCAGTCTCAGCTTCAGTTTTTCTTTCCGATGACAGATTATTTTCCAAAGTATGTATAGCGGCATTAATTGGGCTTTTCAGTTAGCCTAGAACTTCATCTGAATGAGCCATGGCTGTTAGAGGTGGGGCTATTGGGAACGTACTGCAAGTACGGGCTCCTTTAGAACAACAATCTGTCCTCTTGGGCAAGAGCACTTGGTTTTTAGTGCCTTAAACTCTATCATAGCCATGGCTGAAGTGCCCTGCTGGAATGCATGAGTGCTTATAGAAGCAGAAAATCTGTCAAAAGGGAAGGAAACAATCATTCACTCGTCTGAAACTTCCTCTTTCATTTCAGGGACTTTCTGCCACGTGGTTCTGGCATCGTAACCAGACGCCCGCTGGTCCTGCAGCTGGTAAACGCCAGCACAGGTATGTGAGCTGGGCCCTGTGTCCAGCTGGATTGCTGTCCTAGTCCAGAAAGGTCTTACGTGGTCGGTGGTACTGCTTAGTGTGGGAAGAGTAAATAAGAGTTTTTTCCAGTAAAAATGATCTGCAAGTGGTTTTCAGTTCTGCCTGTTCAACATCTGATGCATTAAGTGTTCAGAAGGAAAATGCTTCTCAGTTATTTTGTTTGAATTAGGCAGGGTTTCATGCATGTACTCATCATGATTTTCCATTGTCTATGCAGCTGTAACTCTTACAAGTGGGTAAGACCCAAAAGCTGATAATCCTCTGAAATAAGGGAGTGAGATGATTTAATGCACTGAAAACCAAGTGGAAGAACAGTGGGATCTGAAGAAAAATGACTGCTTGGTCTCTTGGGCTGTTCACTAGTTTTACTGCCTGCTTGTAGGGTGCTTTCATGACTGTTCCACTTCAAACATAAGATCTCACTGAGGAGTTGGTAAGTGACTGTTTCAGTCACTCTTCCTTTTCTGTCAGGTGGACCTGACCTGTTTACAATAAGGAGACAGTTTGACTTTGGGGGAGGATTTTTCAATTGGAGCAGAGGATTCTTGAACTGGTTAGCCTATTCAAGGAGCAAAACCAAAGCAACCAACCGCCAGCCTATTCAAAAACGCATCAGGAGTGGTTGTTTTTTGTTTTTTAATCAGGTGCTGATACGACTGTGACTGCAGTAATTTCTTTGCCAACCAGCTAGCACCTAGAGGGAAGGACCGTTCCTTCCTTCATCCCTTTGTTCTTTTATTTCTTTTATCATATTTTCATTACATTTTTGGTTGTGAGTTTCTGGCTATAGAGACCACTTCTAACTCTCTACTTCGGATTAAATAGAGTATGGTGAGTTCCTACACTGCAAAGGGAAGAAATTCACGGATTTTGAGGAGATCCGTTTGGAGATCGAGGCTGAAACGGATCGTGTTACTGGCTCCAACAAAGGGATTTCCCCTGTGCCCATCAACCTCCGAGTCTATTCTCCTCATGGTGAGTCTTAATGAAGTATCTTACTGCTAGCAGAACTGCTCCCAGAAACAACTGAAGTCTGTACAGAAACCTCTTCCTTAGAGGACTGACTTTCTATCAGTGTGGATCTTACTGTAAAGATCTGTCTCTCCCTGCTTTCTGGGCAAAGAAATAGATCATTGACAATCATGACTAATAACAGCTGGCAAGTAGTTGTTACTAAGCCTTAACAACAAGGAATTGCAGAAATTTGCATGCTTGAGCGGTGTGCTTCTGTTATGCCTATAATGTATCAAAGGCACTAAAGCTATGAGTGTTCCCTGTAGACCAGAACATTCCTACCTCAACACTCACTCAACTGTTTCCTGTGTCTAGTCCTGAACCTGACCTTGGTGGATCTACCAGGCATGACCAAAGTCCCAGTAGGGGACCAGCCCCCTGACATCGAGTTCCAGATCCGAGATATGCTTATGCAGTTTGTCACCAAAGAGAATTGCCTCATCCTGGCGGTGTCCCCAGCCAACTCTGATTTGGCCAATTCTGATGCCCTGAAGGTTGCAAAGGAGGTGGATCCTCAAGGTAAGTCTCGTTTTTAGCATAACGCTGCTAGCCAGTGGCCTGATTCTGCTTTTGGTTGTGATTAGCCTGGTAGCTGTGGGTTCCTGTCTATTGTTTTAGGTGATATCTTCACCTTCTGAGAGGTGGTTTTGAGTGTTAACAGCTACCATAGCAGAGTTCTTGTTATTCCCCATTTCTTCCTCTGAGCCCTGTTTCTGAAGAGGTAATGAGCTTCCCTTCCTTTGCTATAGCCACCCATGTTCTGCCTGGAGAAAAGTAGGAAAATCTTCATTGAAATCCTCCTCTGCTGTGGCTCAGCATGTGGGTGTTTGGACAGAGTATAACTGAGAAGTGACCTCTGTTATCCAGTCTGCTGTTGTGACCTCTTGGTCATTACGGGGACTGTAATATTTGAGTTCAGGAACCCTTGAATAGCCAATTTGGACAATCTGTAACCTTTCTAAACAGAAGGAAATATTACAGAAGCTGTTTGTTTAATCAATTACGTTCATGTTGTTTTTTTTCCCCCAAAGGGCAACGCACTATTGGAGTCATCACTAAGCTGGATCTTATGGATGAAGGAACTGATGCAAGAGATGTATTAGAAAATAAATTACTTCCTCTTCGCAGGGGTATGTTTCTGCATGCTTTATGCATGATCTTCCTTCATTTTCCCTGTGTAAAGTATCCTGGCCTCATCCCTTTCCTTCAATGTTCGTGGAACATCTGTTACAACTTGTGCTTAAGCCATCTCTGTCCCAAGTCAGAACCCCAGAAAGTTGGGGAACAGGGATGAATCACACTGGGGGGAAAAAAAATTAGGTATTTGTATCTTGATATGTAGTCTTAGCAGAAGCATGGCCACGTGCTCTTATTTTTACTCTCTCTTCCTTACTTTTAATGAGGCAATCTGCAAAAATGGAATTCCTGTACTACTCCCACCCAGTCTCTTACCTGATGAGGTTGCCATAGTACATCAGGTGAAATCATATTGGGCTGTACTGTGGTGTGTGCTCTACGTTTCCGTAGTGAAGTACCTATCCTAAGGACTTGAACGGAGAAGTCTTGAGTGAGAACAGGGTGTGCTTTGTGACTGGAAGAACAGTAGTAAATAAGCTAATTCTCAGCTGCATAGTTGCACTCTTGTCCTGCATACCAAAGTAACAGAACCTGAGCCATCCAGAGGAAATTCTAGTTTAAAACTCATCCATTTGGTTGCCACTAAAATTTCCCTTCTGCAGTGTTGCCAGCTGGGTAGTTTCCTTCTCAGTCTGAGACCCATTTACATGCAACCGTCTGATCTTTAACCCCATTCCTGCAGGTTACATTGGTGTAGTCAACAGAAGTCAGAAGGACATTGATGGCAAGAAGGACATCCAGGCAGCTCTGGCTGCAGAGAGAAAATTTTTTCTCTCCCACCCAGCCTACAGACACATGGCTGATCGTATGGGAACCCCCTACCTGCAGAAAGTATTGAACCAGGTAATGTTACCAGTTGAGAACTGCTCCTACTATGCCACAAGAATGTCTGATTTGGTCATCAGGGCTCTTCTGAAATGGAAAAATACAGGAAAACATGAAACTTCTGGTCAACAAACTGATAAATACTGAATGTTGAACATACTGAACTCGTTGTTCAGTTGGACTTGTGAAGATTGGCTTCCTCTTCCTTCTCTGACTCATAAAGGGTTTTGACGCCAGGTTCTGTGAAGAGTGCCTGAATTGGATAACGCTGATAACAGAGCTTATGCACCAAGTGCAGAGCACTGTTTTATCCTCTCAGTGACACTTGTGCGAAATCAATAGCCAGCTTGTGGCGTTTGTCTAAATTTATGCTATTGGAATGCAAGGCCTTTCTGTTAAGCTGAAAGACAGCTCCTAGATTTCTAGTGGTCTGTGCCTAGTAGTAAACTGTGAAGACTGATTTAAATGTGGTGCTGGTAGTTGTTTTCCCTTCTGTCAAGGCTGTCTTGTCTCCTGCCATGCAGTAACAACTTCCTGTTGCTTCTCTCTACTGCTTTGAAATGCTTCCTTAAGTGAAGAACTACTTTGCCTTTTTTTTTCCTTATTTAAATACTCCTCTGTAAGTTGAAGATTTCCATATTTGTGCTCTGTAGAAGCCCTCTTAGTAGAGTCTCCGTTTTTGGCTACTTTCACCTTGCCATGTCATCCTTTCACTAGAAAAGGGCTTAACTACCAGCTGTGTGTGCAGTGCCAGGATGGGTGTCAGTGGTGTGCCAACCCGCAGACAGAACAGCGTTTGCCCTGGTGTGACAAAAGCTGATGCCTGTGTGATTTTTTTTTTTCCTTGTTGAGAATGGCAGACATGTATGAATGGGCAGTGAAATGTAGGTCAGAAACAGACGTGTGCAATAGGTAGGAGATGAGAAGGCAGGGTACGCCAAGCTCATAGCTGATGTCTGTCCTGGGGTAGACTCCTTGTTAGGACCACTGAGAGTTATTGGACACACAGCTAGGGGAGAGCATCCCTCTTTTATCTGGGTGGGTGACGTAGCAAACTCTTCCCGCTAACCACATACAGCTTTCATCTTAAACCTCCTTCCTGTGCAGCAATTGACCAACCACATCCGGGACACCCTGCCAGGGCTGCGGAACAAGCTCCAGAGCCAGCTTCTCTCCATTGAGAAGGAGGTGGAGGAGTACAAGAGCTTTCGCCCTGATGACCCTGCTCGCAAGACCAAAGCTCTGCTCCAGTGAGTGGCCTGAACTGCGCGTCCCTCCTTGGAAAAGCCATGCCTTCTACTTCATGCTCTGTTTCCTTTCAGGATGGTCCAGCAGTTTGCTGTGGACTTTGAGAAACGCATTGAAGGCTCTGGAGACCAGATTGATACCTATGAGCTGTCAGGAGGGGCTAGGATTAACCGCATCTTCCATGAGCGTTTCCCCTTTGAACTGGTGAAGGTACTGCTTCCCCACACTGAGATCTATTTTTTTTTTTTTCCCTCCTTGCCTGTTGATTTTCATCTCTATCTGTCTTCTTACTCCTCTTCACATCTTTCACCATCTTTTGTTTCCCCTCTTCTGACTACTTTTAATTTTTGTCCCTGTTATCACCTCATTTTTACTTCTTGTTTTCTCCTTTTTTCTCCTTTATTGGAGCATTCCCATAATACTGATCTCTACCTTAGTCCCTGCCTTTGTGAAGGAACTTAGCCTTCTCTTTCTAGTTAGTACTACTTTTGCTTAATTCCTAAAGGCTAAATTAAATGTGCAGAATAACTTCCTTTTAACACAGACAATAGCAAATCAATGTCAGTATGTCCCTGCAGATAAGTACTCGGAGTTGCATGTACTGCAAATGGCTCTGAAACTTGTACTTCTGTGATGCCAGGCATCAAACTGGGCCTAAAGCTGCCCTAATGTATATGCAAGAAGCAGGAAAAAGGATGTAGATGTACCTGGCCTTAATCTTCTGTCCTCTGTTAGTGGCTTAGAAGTGGGAATGGTGTAGACACTGCTCTAGGGTTGTCATAGCTGAAGAAGATCTGAACTGAATGTTTCCTGGATAGCCAAGGATACTAACCTGGACAGAAGTGATAGGGGAGAAACTTCTGTTGTCAGCTTGAACAGAATCAAGAGCCAAAACATCCTGCTCCTGGATCTTGTGTTTTGCTGCCACTTTTTTCCTCTAAAGAAGATGAGGCCTTTTTAGTGAAATATAAGAGCCTGGCTTGTATTGAATAAAACATTTTTGTATGTGAATGGAAAATCTGTTTGAGGTGTTCACTGAAAAACAGCTGCTCAGACCTTGTGCCAAATCGCAGGATATAAAAATGCTAGATTGTTTTCGAAAGCAAATTCAATCTGATGTGTTATCTAAGCAGCTCCTTGGGAACTGCTGGGGGGCTGTGAATGTAGGCCCTGAGATATTCATATTTGTCCAGGATGTCTGTATTAGCACTAGAAGCTTTATGGCTGGATGCTGTACCCAACATTTGGGCTAACATTTCCTTAGTCTGTGTCACAATACTGACATGGGACCTCTTCTCTGTAAAGCATGCTGTTATGTATGCTGCAGTTGTGCAAACCAGAGTGTCAGGCTGTTTCTGATGAAATTCTCTCTTGGTGCAGATGGAGTTTGATGAGAAGGAGCTGCGACGGGAGATTAGCTATGCCATCAAGAACATCCATGGTATCAGGCACGTATCATGCGCTAGGCAGACCGCTGGCTGCATAGCCTTGTAAATACCTCTAGACCTTCCAAATGGAGTTGAAGACTTCAGAGGTACGGTAGGTCAGCCAGAGGGGGGAGACAGAACTACCTTGGACCTCCCAGTGGCTTGAATCCGGGAGTAGGGACAGAGTAGCTTGCTTTCTGTTCCCGTGTGAGAGTTACAGAAGCCTAAAAGGTAAAACTACCTTGGTGACTAGTTATTTTCTCCCTCCTCCTTGTGTTTCTGTGTAAGAAAGGATAGAGGGATGCAAGCCCATACCACAGCTTCATTTAGTTTTAAACCTTGGTTTTTCACTTTCTGCTTCCATTCTAACCACCACTCAAAGCAGTTGCTGGTGCTGATCTATAGAGATCTGAGGGAGCATTAGGGTGCCCATCACCAGGATCCCAGTGGCCCCCCAGGAAGCAAGTTGCAGGACACAGTTCACAAGTGCAGTTGTTCCCCCTCAGTGGAGGTTAACTGCCAGAAAGCACAGCCCTGAGACCCTGAGTCATGCTGTTCCTGGGAAGGTGACTGGAGCCTGGTGTCCAGCTGTGATACATTTTGCCCTCAGCATCTGCCTCTGGGGAGGTGCTAACCATCCCCTATTTTCCATGGACTTCAGACAGGAGTTGTCTGAGGGGTGTGATCTTCCCCCAGCCCCGTGTGCCAGGTTTCAGCGATGGTGCCTGCTCCAAGATGTGTGTGTAACGTTGTGACATTCTCCTTGCCCCTTCTCCCCCCCCTCCTGCCTTGTCTTGTCCCCTACCCTGGGTGTTTAGAACCGGTCTCTTCACACCCGACATGGCCTTTGAGACCATTGTGAAAAAGCAGGTGAAGAAGATTAAAGAGCCTTGCCTGAAATGCGTGGACATGGTTATTTCGGAGTTAATCAATACCGTTAGACAGTGCACCAAGAAGGTAACTGGAGGCAGCATGAAGCTGGCACCTTCCACCCCTCTCTCTGGCTGCAGCACAGCATTGTGGCCGGGGCAGGGATTTGCCTGCAGCAGCACTTGGTGTTTCTAACCACCTCCTCAGCATGACTAGACCTGAGCGGTACCAGCCTGGGACGATCCAGCCAACAAGCCAAACAGAAAGGGAAGCACTGTGCAACGTGGGCTATGGACTGGTTCCCAGAATGCTGTAGAGCAGAGGGATGCTGGAGATGTTCCCTCTGTCCTCCACTCTCTGGCATGACTCCTGATTCCTCCCCAAGCCAAGGATATTTCTTCTCATGGGGACACATGTGACTTAAATTTAGATTCTGGGTTTATTTTTCAATCAGAAAGATTTAAATTTTGTTCCCTCTGCTCTCTTAAAAGCAGGAGAGTTAATCCCAAACCAGCCTTTAGTATCAGGCCAGGGTTCTCCTGTCTGGGTATATGGAGATGAACTTTAGAGGCTATAGCAGCTACAGGGAAGCAAGCATTCCTGTGGTGTTTGGCTTGGTTTTCGGTTGGCTTGGTCCATATCCTGCTCTGGAAGAGCAGCGCATGGCTGAGAAGGATCAAGTTAGAAATGTCAGTCTACCTTTGGGCTCTTTTAGAGGGCTTCAGGCTTTGTCATTTGGGATTCATGTTGGTATTTTCTGGAGCTGGGGGAAGGAACCTGCCTTGATTCTGCCCTCTGGATGTGGAAGCTCTCATTTCTGAGGCTGGGAGATAAAAGCAGCAAGAGAAAAAGGCACATGCCATTCCTCTCAGCCATGGCTTGCTGCCTGAGCCAGAGCTGGGTACTGGTGAAAAGGCACCTGAGTCAGGATGGAAGCATGGGCACTGGAGGCTGGAATCGCCACAGGCTGTTCTGGTGCAGGTAAATGGGCATTGCAGGAGTGTCCGCAGAGTCTGACACCTTGTTCCTGCAAGGGTGGGGAGAGGTGCCCAAGTGGAGATAGCTGCCATCACTTGCAGAAATGCCTAGCCCTTAGGGCCAGGAGCCTCTGTAGAAGGGCTCAGGCATGCAGGTACATGCTTTGCCCCCTCAGGACAGCCTGGGAGGGCAAAGCAGATGCAGAGGGATGTTGCTCAGGTTTCTAGTGTGCTGGAGGAGCTTCCTTTTTCTGTCCTGCTGTCCTCTCTTGGGGTGTGTGACTGTGGGGAGCACCCAGAAAATTGCCATTAGAGCCTGGCGACAGGTAAGCACAGGCCCTCAGGCTGCCAAGTATCCAGAGTCACCTGCTGACTGGATCAGAAGGGCCCTCCTTTCCATGCCCTCTGAAGCTTTTCTTGGTTTGTTCTTCATCCATCAGTTACTGTTCAAAATCTCCCATTCATTGTCCCTGTTAGCATCCTTCCATCCATTTCCCGCTTCATTTTTGTTTCGTCTTTCACTGACAATTCTGACCTCAGACAGCAGCAGGTTCCTCCAGTCATCAGGTGGTGGGTACAGCAGGGTGGGAAATCAGGGAGGGGACAAGATCACAGGAATGTGGAGGGGAATGTCCAAGATCTAGGGTTAGCGTTCCATTTTAGCTTAGATCCTGCTGCTAAGAACTTGATGGCTGACTGCAGTGCAGTTGCTGTGTGTGCGCTAGTAGCCATGGTTACAATTTTCTGTCTGAAGAGGCAAAATACTGTCATTCAGGTGGTACTTAGGTACCTGGAGGAATTGATTTATATATTTATTTTGTGCAAGGACCCCTGAATCTGGCCTTCAGAGTGGTACACACACTGAGGGGAAACTGTGCACTGAGTTTAGCAGGCTGACTGCTAAATAGCTGCTAGTCAGAGGGTGTAGATGAAGATGTGGAAGTGCCTTTGCTTTGCTGTAAAGGGGCTTTGGCACCTTGAGAGAGGCCCTTTGGGGAAGCTGAATCCTGTAGCATAGTCTAACCCTCTTTGGTGCTTAAAAGGCAGGTTACTGTAGGTCCTGTAACGTGTTGAAGCGTGTTTTAATAGAGCAGTGTCACTTGGTGTCCTGCAGGTGTTACTTGTAGGGATGTGAAGGGGGAAGTAACTGACTTAAATGGAGTGACTGTTACTGATAGCTAGTTCTGGATTAATTGTCAGCTGTAGGCACCTCAGGTTTGACTGAGAACTGTACCTTCAGAAAGCAGGATTGCATTCCCATGTCAGAGGAATATTGTCCCCTTAAAAGCACTTCCAGAGCCGTACTGTGCTGTGTTACAACAAGTAACTGAGATTGTGTCGCGAAGAGCACACGGGTAGAAGCTCTGAAGATGTGCTTGAAAAACAGATGCAGTAATGACCTCAAATTGGAATAATCTGGCTGTGTTCTTGTAACTGCTGTTTCTGTGGACTTTCTGCTCTGTCCTGGTTGCACTGAGAACACAGGCTCCTTGGTGTAGTGTCGGAGGAAATGAATTCTTCCAAATAAACCTCAGCAGGCCTGTACTGGGCCTGATGCTGCAGGTTAGCTGGTGCAGGACAGATGCTTTGTATAGCTGTGGATGCCCTGTAGCTCATTTGCGTTTCCCTAGACACCGGCTACGTCTGTTCTTGCTGAGGAAGTTATCTGTTGCAGGAAAGATGAGTGAGATGGAAGATGCGCTGTAAATGGAGCAGTTAATCTGAATCTCTGAATCTGAGAGATTCCATCTAGTCCTCCTGCCAGCTCAAGATGCAAGTGACAAAGCTTTGAGTCTTAGCTTGGCTCCTGTTCAGGCCTGGAATAAGGGAAGCATGAAAGGGATAACTGGTGTGAAGGAGAGGGGAGTGTCTGAGACAAAGGGAAATGAGACATGGTGAGCCTTTAGGGAAGAGTCAGTGGCTCAGGTGTAGCAAGCAGCTGTGCCTTAAAATCTGAATAGGCTTTCCTTCAGGAAGAGATCACTCAGTCTCTGGGGGTTTCCATCCGTTCACCTTGCTCTTGACAGCACACCATTTCACCAGCCCAGCTGCTCCCACCTCCTTCCCCTCTGCCATTTCCATCTGCCTGTAGACTCTCCTGATACTTGGCAGTGAACAGGCCCCGCAGCAATGCTCACCTGGTTCAGTAAGCTAACGGAGTGAACCAAAATCTCACTTCTCATTTTGCCTTGTTTTCTCTCTTTTCCCTTTTCCTTCCTCCTTTCCCCTCTTCCTTCCTTTCCTTCTTCCTGCTCTTTCTCTGCTTCGCTCTCTTCTTCCTCGTTGCTTCCTCCCACCCTGCCCCTGCCATGCAGAACGGGTCTCTTCACGCCTGACCTCGCTTTTGAAGCCATAGTGAAAAAGCAGGTGCAGAAGTTGAAGGAGCCGAGTCTGAAGTGTGTGGATATGGTAGTGAGTGAGCTCACATCCACCATCAGAAAGTGTAGCGAAAAGGTAAAGAAACCAAAAATGCAAAGAAAGGTCAACGCCCACCCCCTGCCCACACACACTCGTGCTGTTTCTCCACATGTACCATGGGAACTCTGGCAAACATAGCAAGAGAAAAGGGATGCAGAGATGCATTTAAAGGAGAGCAGCAATCTGCAGGAGTCGGGCAGTTTACAAGCAGGCAAAGAGGAGTAGGTACCCGCTGATGGCCTGTTTGGCTGAGAAGAGAGCTGGGATCCAGTGGGTTACTTTGTAGCGTGCCCTTTTCCTCTCTCTGGCTCAGTGGCATCCACCTCAGTGTGAATCAAACCACTTGCTGTGCCAGTGTCTGTATATTTGGAACTTCTTGGCTTTGCTGGGACTCCCACCCCAAAAATTCCACAAAGCCTAGAAAAAGCTTTTTAAAAAAACAACAAACACCTTACATCCCCCCCACAGCACACATGGTCTGCAGGTTTCAGCTTGCCTACAGAGCTGTGTTGAACATTATCACGTGCAAAACAGCAATCGATTAAAGTTTGAAGTGTGAGTTATTCTGCAAGAGATATTCAGAGTAAATGGATTTCTGACCCAAAAGACTTGGTGGGGAAAGGCTCTTCCATGCATTACCCCCTTTACATCATTCTCCTGCTGATACCTTGCTCCATGGACTCTGCTCAGATGAGGTAGTGTGGACACTTTTACACTGTAAGCCGGGAGAGGTGAAGCCTTGGGCTGGCAGAGGGCAGCAGCAGGCTGAAGGGGAAACTGCCCAGGTGATGTGGGTGAACATTGCTTAGAGGCTGGGGCAGGAGTGGGTTTGTTTCCAGGCTAACTTTGTCCAGGAGGGGGCACCACGTGCCTCCTGAAAATAAAGGCAGATGTGGCAATTAATCTGTGTTAAATTTACAAGCGAGGGGCCAGAACCATGTCTGGCACAGCAGTAGTATATTCTGGGAACTGAGTTGGAAAGGGCTGTTTCGCTAGTTATTTTAAGACTTGAAAATTACAATCCTGTTCTTGCAGAGTTACAGCAAGACTCACTGACCATACAGCCCTAAACTAGGAAGGAAATGAAGGTAACTGATAAGAGTTCAGAGTCAAGGTGAGAGCTAAGCTGGTGAGGCCTGCTTGTACTTAAGAATACAGAGCTCACCTCCACCTCTGCGAAGGAGACATCTTTGTGCCCTGAGCTCTGCCCGCTGTATTTCTTGAGGGCTGCTGCTGTTGCCAGATAGTTGTGGCATGGCAGAGTGGCTCCTTTCCAGCCTGTTTCACTTGTGGGTTATATTTTGGTGGTTTTGATTTTTTGTTGATACTGTTTTCTGTATCTGACAGAAGATGTCCCCTGTAGGTGGGGGAGGGAGGAGAATCATGAAAACAACACATGTTGAATCCCAGTTGCTCTTTTGGGCCTCATCATTAGAGTGGCTGGACACCCAGTGGCTCTGTAGATTTTAATCCATGACATGGTGGAGGACCCATGGGGTTGTTCAAAGGTGATGCAACCAAGATAGATCCTGTAAGGGAGGTGATGGTAGCAATGGCATTGTAGGAAGCTAATGGCTGTAATTAAATGTAGCCTGAGAGGTCAGGGAGAGTTGGGAAATATCTGCTTGAATGGCTATATCTAGTGATAGTGATATTGCAAAAACTAAAAGGAAGGCTTTAATATAATTAAAGACGAGTGTCTGCATCTAGGAAGAAGGTTAATCTTGCCTATATTTCCTTCTGAAAGAGGGTAGAAAGCCAGGAGATCTCTGAAACTGCTGTAGACCACTTTAGGTTACCACCTGGCCTCAGGTGGGTTCTGATGGCTTGGGACAAAGGGTGTAGTAACTGTGCAGGAACATTAACTCATCTGCGGTATTTATCTTGCATGTTATAGCCCTAGCTGCTTCACCTGGACAAGAGCATGCCCTGTTAGGGGAGGCATCTGGAAAAGGCTATCTCAGGACTGATGCTAATTGTAAGGTAACTTACTTGTAAGCCCACTATGGTAAGGATCGATGCTGCCTTTCAGATTTCAAAACCAAACCTTTGAACCGAGCCCAGCAGGGCTTCATGAAAGGAACACAGCTTGGGCTAACACCTTTTGAATTAGCTGAACAGTCCTGTAGCCTTGGTTTGTTGCTGTCCTGAACTATTGTGTCTTGTTGTTCATGTGCTGTCACAATTATTTCATTTCACCCCAGACGGTGAAGAAATCTTTGTGTGCAGTTGATAAAGCTGCATAGATGGAATAATATGAGAGTACTAACAAAGAACATAGGGGGCAAACCCATCTGTTCCTTGCATGCTACAGAAGCACAGCTTCCCTGTGTGAAGAGAGGTTTGCAGTTTATCTGTTGGCTGTTAGAGCTGAGGGCTGAAGTGAAGGTGGCCATTAGCAGGGTTCTCTGCCTGCCCTGATTCTGAGCTTCTTCCAGTTGGCTAAAATGAAGAGTAGCTCTAAAATAAATAGCTGGTGCAAGCTAATGCAGGCCCTTACATTTTGGGAGGATAGTGTCCTAGCTAGTGCTGTTCCAAAAGCAGGAACCTTCTGTGCCAGACTGCACTGCAGCATTGCAAGTGCAGGGAAGGTCTTGCAAGTCAGCATCCTCTCAGCTGGAGGTTGATCTTCAGCGTGCTGGCATGGACTCTGGAATGTGTAGAGAGGGGAAATGAGGAAGACAGGGACAAATTGATACTCAAAGAGGGCTGTGAGCTTATATTTGATTGAACAGGAAAATCCAGTTAACACGGGATTGAAAACTCTCTTGAGCTGTGACATGATCCCAGGCTGACAGACTTAGCCCCTTGAAGGGTCCCTGCTCTCCTGTCTTTCAGAGTCATGGCATTTCTGGGTGCTGTTCATACTGCTGATAACTCCTTGTCCCTCTATGCCCTATTGCATGTTCCCTGGTGGATGTGACATCTTGTGGCTTGTCTGTGTTGTTTTTCTTTGCCTGCCCTTGCTTCTCCTGTGCATGCTTGGGGTTGGGCTGGAAGCTCCTGCATGAGGACTGATGCTGTCAATTTATTTTTGCACATAAATGTTGCTGGATGACCTGGGTTCTGAATAAACCATGATGTGTTTTCTTTGTGTGCCTTTGGAATGGTTGGAGGTGGGGGTGGTAGGGAGAGGGCTGATGTGGTTTGGTTGTTTTTTTTTTTCTTTTTCTGTAATTTGAAGCAAAAAAAGCTGAGACTTTCTTAGAGGTTTTCCAACTTCCTGTTTTTCTGTTTGACAAAACTTCCCTGTTTCTCCTTTGCCAACCCTCCTTTCCCCCAAGGAAGCAGGAAGCTTTGCCTGTATGTCTCCCTGAAGCAACCAGCTGCCTGAACCATAAAGATCATGGAGAACCCAGTTTGCACCTTCAAGACAAGGTGGTGGTGGGGAGCGTGAATTCCCACTTTTTCCTGCCTATGCAGAGTCTTTGGTGTTCAAAACAAACTACACATTTGAAAACAGGTAGTGTTAAATCTAGTTCTCAAATTCAGCTCCAGGCTACGGCAACCCACTTGACTGGAAGGGTGCTGAAGGGATTGAGACTATTTGTAGTCGGATGGTAGAACTGTTGCTGGTTAGTGTAGGATCTGGCTTTCAGGAGTAATGCTGCATGCTTCTGAGCCAGACTATGCTGAAACTGACCTGAGAAGCATCAGGTACTGCTGTTGAAATCAGTAGATGCTCATGAGTCTAGGCAAATTGGTGGGTGCTGTGTGAAAGCCAGGGAGCTTTAAGAGTGCCCATTTTGGAAGGGTTTCTCATTATGATCTCTGGATACTTCTCTCTAACCAGAACCAGAAAAGTCCTTGCACTTCTTTCTCAGTGTGCTCAGGAGCTAATTCCCTCCTCAGTAACGTGGGAAAAATAGTGTGGTGTGAATATAGACCTCAGCTAAGTAATCCTGCCCAGCACAGGTAGAGAGCAGGTAGGAGCAGCACCTGGATGCCCAGAGCACAGCGTTCCTTGAAGATGTGCCCCCCTCACTCAGTCAGATCTGTCTCTGCTTGCAGGTGCTTTCACTTTGTGTCTCAGCAAATGGGGACCGAAATTCATTTCTCTTTCCAAGGAGACATCTCGTTTTTTAGCAGGTTGTAGCAACAGGCCGTTCGCCTGCATAGCCAGTGAGATATTGAACATCTAGAAAGATTGCTTACTTTAATGTGGAGGGAAATAAAAACAAGAACTAACTGATATGTTCACATTGGACAAGAGCCTCATGCCAGGGAGAATATAGTGGGTTTGGAGCAGGTCTCCCTTGACCCAGAGGCTGCTGTAAGAGTGAAAAGGACTATTCTTTGAAGCCCAAAGCAAAAGGGAATGAACTTTGCCTCCAGCAGACCTCCAGGAACTTGGAAAATCTGTCTGCAAGTCCAGCTTTCCAGAACTCCCCTTAAAATAATTTTTAAACTGATTGCAGGGCGTATGTGTGCATGCCTTTGTGGAGGGAGGGGGCTGTACCCCCTGCCCCCTTTATACCTCCCTTTCCCTTGTGCACTTGTTTTCTCTCTCCTGCAGCTCAGCCAGTACCCTCACCTGCGTGAGGAGATGGAGAGGATTGTGACCACTCACATCCGTGAGAGGGAAGGCAGGACCAAAGATCAGGTAGGTGACCAGGAGTGTGTGTAAGAAGGGAGAGTATATGGGGTGGGGGATGGTCTAGGCTAGAGGGATCTGAGCTGAGCTCTGAGCCAAGGGGTGCCAGGCAGCAGAGGGCTGATCAGATGAACTACATACAAGGCTCTGTCTGCACCTGATTGCTAGCAGTATTGGTCACTAATGTCTTCCTTGCTTTATCTGTGCCTCTATTTGGCAGGTCATGCTTCTAATAGATATTGAGCTGGCTTACATGAACACAAACCATGAGGATTTCATTGGCTTTGCCAAGTAAGCACTGATTTCTTATTGTCTCCTCTTCTCTCAATGCGTTTCCTGTGGCTCTGTCCTATGGCTGCTCCAGTAGATGGTCTGCAGAAGCCCTGGTGCAGATGCTGTGGTCCCAGAGAATGGCTTGACTCTCAGTATTACTTCTGTTTTTCAGTGGCTTCATATTGCAAAGCTGGGGGGGAGAATTTAGGGATGCTTGTGAAGTAGAAGAGGGAGTTAGGGCATTAAGGTTGTGTCAAGCTGCGAAGGGTTAGTGACCCAAGTGTGGTTCAGGTGGGATTGAGAAGATGAGTAGACCAAAGCTGAGAGATAAAGGGGTTATCAAGGCTTGGAAGCCAGTGGTGAGGGACATGAACTGACTAACAGCTATCTGGGAGCAAACTTGAGGTGATCATGAAGAGCTTGAGGGGTTTTGAATGTCTCCACTGTTGTTTGCAGTGCTCAGCAGAGGAGCAGCCAGATGAGTAAGAAGAAGGCAGCTGGCAACCAGGTAGGCCAAGTTTCCGTCTCCTTCACTGCTGCAAAGACATGTTTGTTACCTGGAAGCTACCAGGTGGAAAGTGCTGGGCTGG
Source organism: Alectura lathami (assembly GCA_013399715.1). NCBI lineage: Eukaryota > Metazoa > Chordata > Aves > Galliformes > Megapodiidae > Alectura > Alectura lathami. The sequence continues at coordinate 415,225 of VXAV01001087.1, forward strand.
ATGCAGCAGTGCTCTGAGTTGTGGCTTTTTGTTTTTACTTTTATACTCACTGAGCTCTGTTTATGTCTGGAGGAGAGTGAGAGTGTTTTAGGCTCAGTGCAGCCAGAAGTAAGTGTGTTGCAGCAACATAGGGAAACTGTCTTAGATAAGATCTAGTCTTACATGGTCAGAAGAAAGGGTACAGCACCTTACGTAAGCTCACTGCTTGCTGTCTAGTCTTGATTTTTCTGGTAGAAATTCCTGTTAATGTTGTGCACATCCCTGGGTTTTCAGCCCCTTCGCTAGCAGTGCCAGCTCTTCTGCTGAGGAGTACAGAACTCTTGGGATCTTGCGCTATTACGGTGAACTCCTTTTTCCAGTCCAGTTATTGTTAGGTCTGTTGCAAGACAGACTTGTATTCCTAGTTATCTTTTCCATCAGTGGCATCTACTTCCTGGAAAGGGATTTCAAGAGAGTTCATAGGCTCTCTTGTGGAAACCTTCACTGGAAATACTTAAACCCCTGCACTGAGAGCTGGAGGGTGGTGTGTAGCCATAGCTGCACTGGGTATGCCCGAGAACGTGCCCCCTGGGAGAAGACACAATGGGGGAGTGGAATCCCCGTGTTCCTTCAGGAACTATAAGGACTGCACATGCAATTTAAAAGGAGCTAATGACACCTTCCAGACCTGCTGGGGAAATGCCAAGGCTATTTAGTGAGAAGATCCTGTAGAAACAAAGCTGTACACACAACTTCACAGGGAATGAAGCAAAAGCGTTTGTTTGTTTGTTTATTTTAAGACGACCTTCACTCCTAACATCCATTTGCTTTAGAATATATTTAATCACCTTGTTCTGCACACAGACATGCAGACTGTTTCAGTGCTGTTGGCAGGCAGGTGGGGCATCAGGCTGGACTGGCCAGCCATCTGCTTTGTGGCATCTCAGAGCAGCTGTAGGGAGCCTCCTGCTCTGCAGTGTACCTTGCTGGAGAGCTGACTGTAACAGTGCAAATACAAGCTCTGCATCAATGTGTAAAGAGCTTGGGCTTTTCCCTTTAACAGGCTTTATTTTGGGATGGGATTTGCCTTTGTTTTCACCTGGGATGTAAGATTTGGTACTAGGTTCCAATTTATTTTATTTTTGAGCCTCTCTTCTCCTGCTCCAGCTCTCCTAGTAACAATCTCTCCTCTCTTTGCTCCTCTCCTGCTCTCTGCTCTGCTGCTGTTGCTATGGTTCCCCTTTGCAGGATGAGATCCTGGTGAGTAGAAGGCCACTCAGCAGGGTGTGCTAATGAACATTAATGTTGCATCTGGGAAGGCGAGATCAGTGTATAGGCAAATTATTCCCTCTGCTGCTGAATGGTGAGAGGAGGGCACTTGGCAGTAGGCACAGGTGAAGCAGAAATGAGGTGGAAGAGTAGCAAGTATATTGAGGAGAATTTGAGGGCTGCTGGTACATCTGCAAGTGGGTGGAGATGAAAAGCAGTGATACAGGGTTCTGGGGTTCTGTTTCACTGCCCCCTCCTGTCCATGAAGAGAATAGGACTATCTCAAATTCAACAGTGGGCATGTGATGAAGACCCAGTGCTCCCACATCTACCTTTATAGACATGATTAGCAGGCAAAAGGATTGTGCAGGTCTGTGGTAGGCAGCTCACGCAGCGCAGCTAATACACAGTGCAGTCACATGCTTTTTTCAACGCTGGGGCGTTTTCAACAAGCAACCCATTCAACAAGGTACACACACATTGCCTGCAGATGTATCTGGGTGTTAACAGTGCAGCGAGACACAAAAGCTAATGCCTTTATGCTGATGCATACTTGCATTTGATTACTGTGTGTGTGAGGCTCTAAAACAGCACATGGTGAACTGGAGTTCTGCAGACAGTAACAGCCTGGCTTCTCGACAGTCTAACCTATAAGAACTTGTATTGCTCTGAGTGGTCATACCAAATATGTGCGTATGCTGAAGTCCAGGGTACTAATTCCAGATGCACCATTTTGTTCTCACATACTTAGTCTCCATGTTACAAAACTCAATTCACTGAGCTGCTTGCCCGTCTTTCTCTTGAGTTGTTTCCCCCCACCCCTGAGCTGGGTGAAGCACTCCCCACATGCAGCATGCCAAAAGGTGTGCTGCTCAGAAGGTGTGCTGCTCTCTTGGTTTTCTCTGGGCATGGTCTTGGTGTGTTGCTGTGATCTGGTTCTTCTGCAAGCTGTGCCTACACACAAGGCACTTTGGATGCAGCTCTTCCCATGTCTTTTTCCCCTTGGCAGAGGGTGTAAGGCACAGCCAGGTTCCTTCCTGCATCTTTTTTATTCCTGGCCCTTTTCACTTTTCAAAGATTCTCACTGGCCAGTTGAGTGGGGGGCTCTTCTGGCAGCAGCAGAGAGCACGGTGTTCCTTGTCTTTCCACGTTGTTCTGTGCGTAGGGATACCCTCTGCTCTTTCCTCTGTCACCTATGGCCACGCTTTTAGGACCCTTGTTAATGCTTATTGCTTCCAACCTCTTAGGTCATCCGAAAGGGCTGGCTCACCATCAACAACATCGGGATCATGAAGGGTGGCTCCAAGGAGTACTGGTTTGTCCTAACTGCAGAGAACCTTTCCTGGTACAAGGACGATGAGGTGAGTAGCTAGCTCAGCTCTGAAACTTGAGTCTTGGGTGTCTGAGGGTTGAGCCTTCAGTTCTCAGTGTTCTAGGTGTATATTCTGAGTAGTCTGCAGCCTGTGACATAAGCTGAAACATGCCTGGGCCTGGTTACCTGTAGTCTTAGCACTGCTGAGCATTTCTGAATTGGCCTGGCCTTTCTGACGTGTGAGGAATAACACCTATACCCTGAAACCCTGGCTCAGCAGAAAGTTGGCAGATGTGGAATGAATTTGACCACCTTGGCTTCTTGTGACAGTTGTGTCCAAGGGAGAGATGGGTTAGTCCAAGATCTGGACTTTGTGATATTTGTGGGGCAGCCAGGATGAGTTTTCTGAACGAGCATAGCAGAGGTTTTCACACTTCTCTGCTGGTCACAAGAATAAAAGCAACAGGAGCAGTAGAGCTGAAGGGGCAATTTGGATGCTGGTTCCTTCTGACTTCAGACAAAACACTTGGCTTCTCCAGGATTCAGTTGCTAAACTTACAAAGCAAGAATGTCTTATGTTTCTGTTTGAGTGTGCCAGTTACTGCATTTTCATAAAATTCTTTGGATTGCGAATGGTTTGAGTACTGCTAATAAAAACACAGTGATGTGTGGAGTTTCACTGATACAGACCTACTCTGTAGATTTGCTTGAGAAAATTGAATATTAAGAATTCTGGCAGTGTGGTGTAGCATCTTTCTGCTTCAGTGGGAGATAATGTAAGTAGCCAGGAGTGTCCCAGATGAAATTATCATTGTCAACAGTGGTTTTTTTTTTTGTTTGTTTCCTGTGCAAGACAAAGGTAGATAACTGTCTTCTGAATAGCTGGATGGTTTTGGAAATGATGTGATCACAAGGGTTAGCCCCATTCAGTATGCTGGGGGACAGAAATGCCTGGTGCAGTGTAGTTGTGCATTCTGAGTTGACCAGGGCTTCTGATAGCAAATAAGGTACTCTGTCCACTACTGTGTTTTTTGTCACTCAGGTGTTTTGAGGCACACAGTAATGTGCCTGGGAGCTGTAGCTGGGCCTGAATTCTTGTCTAGCTGATATCAGTAGGTTTGTTTCATTCTCAGCAGGTGGAAATGATGACAAATACAGTGATGAATCAGCCTCTAAATATCACTTTCTGCATAGAGACTGCTGTAGTGCTGCTGTGGATGAGCAGGCAGTGATTTCATACTTGAAGAACCAGGCTTTTAAATGTCTTTGCTAAATCAGTGTGTCTCTCCTGTAAGACCCCTGACCTTTGTATTCAGAGTTGCTTGGGAAGGCTTTACTCTCCTACAGGTTACATATGCTGATTGAGAGGCTATAAGCATCAAGTAGTTTAATCAAAGCCAGCTGCTGCATCTGTATTGCAGAGATTATCAGAACTCCTTGTTCTTCCCCTGGGGAGTGGGAGGGAGGACTGTAGCATAAACTGTTGATAGATTCCAGTTGCATGGGGTGGGGGTTGGACCTCTCTTCCCTCCTGGGGGAGTACAGCCTTGGGGGTCAATAGCAACTGGAGGTCTGCATCATTTCCCTTCTCCATAGCAAGAGGTATGGCTGCCTAATTAAAGCAGTTCCCTGCCAGCCTGGGTCCCTTAAACACAGGAGAACCAGTGCTGACAAGATCTGAGCAACTCCTGAGAAAGGAGCCTTTGTCTTCAGCTGAGTATGAGCAGAGGGGAAAGGGAAGCATGCTTTTGATTCCTCCCCAAGTTCAGGTCCTTGATCAGTGTCTGTTTGGGGGGAGAAATGAAGAAACTCCCACCGGGACTCCATAGCGGAGTGAAGCTGAAAGTTAGTGCATGTCAGGGGCAGCTTGGAGAGCCCTGAGCATGGAAATTCCCACCCCAAACCTCAGTCCATGGCTGGCTCCATCCTGCAGAGCTGTCTGCAGCGCATGGCCCTCTGTCAGACCGGGTTATCTCTGTGTCTGTCCCAGATCTCTCCTTCCCTGCTGGTTCAGAAGGGCTCGTGTCCTGTGTGGTTCCTAAAATACTTCCATGTGCTTTTAAAGGCTGTACACAGTGATCTTTCTTTAATCTCTGCGAGGAAGGGGGAGGCTTTGCCCAGCTCCGCACTTCTGTAGGCTCTGCGGTCCCAGTTCCATGTGCTCTGAGGAAACGAGGAGGGAGCTGAATCTGTCCTGCGTGGATGGAACTGCTGGTGGCAGAGCTGTGGGTGGCGATGGGGGAAGGAACAGGGTGAAATGGTGTGGTGGGGTCAAGGGACAGGCTAAGCTAGCAGGGAGCTGGGGGGAGCGGGGACGCAGCCTATCCCTGCCCTGTTTTGCAAGCCAGGACCCAGAGTCTGAGGAATGGAGACATCTGGACCCCATTAGTGAAATACCAGTCTTTCCGCAAAGCTGGTTTGTTTTTCCTCTGCCTCTGAAGAAAGGAATTGAAACTTAAAATGTCTTAAAGGGCCCGGCATTGCATGTTAGCAGGGAGATGACTGTTGATGCTCTGGAGGGGCCTGAAGGAGTGTGCTAGGGAATGGGAGGGGAAGGAAAGAGTGGGCCAGGCGGGGGTGGAAAGTTGGCTCCCCACTCTGCCGTGCTGCCAAGAGCATTTCTGTGTGTGTGTGTGCCTGAGCCCTCTATTTTTCTTCCTGTCTCTTCTCAGTGAGTCGAACACTGGCCCTATGGAGGGAAGGCCCCCCAGAAAGCTGGCCTCCCAAAATCCCAGAGACCCCTCTGAGGTACCTGCACCTCCGGAAGGCTGGGGGTTCTGCTACAGACCAGTGTGAGAGGGGGAGGCAGGGAGGAGCCTGCTCTGGCTGTTGGCAATATAGAACATGATTTCCCTGCTTGGGGAAGGCACAGCGTCCCCAGGGCTGGAGCAGCAGCGCAGCACGCTGTCTGGCTGCTCTGCAAGCACCGCAGCAGGCACACTACAAGGACTTGGTTCACGTAGTCCTGCCCTGAATCCCTTATGAAATCCTCAGTGCCTGCTTCTCTGCAGGTCTTTCCCTCTGGAATGCAATAGAGGGGCTGTGAGCTGGGCTTCTGGTGATGGGGACCTGGTGGGCAAGATGCACCGAGCTCTGTGCTCCTGTTAGTAAAGTTTGCTGCCTGCTGGAGGGGACCCCTGCACTGTGTCCGCAGGAGTGCGTGCACAGGTGGGTGCACGGGTAGATCTGCTGCTCCTTTGGCAATTTGTGTGACCGTACAATCAGGTGGGCCATCCGTCCTCAGGTAAATCATGTACTAGAAATTTGGGGTTTGTAGCGACAGGTGACTACATGAGAAAAATATGGCCTTACTTGCTGCGTAAAAGCACGTGTTGCCTGCAGTGTCAGCGCCTTCTGACTCCTGTGTGTGAGGAGGGGTGGGTGCAGAGCTCTAAGTACTTTCAGGTGCGTGTGTGGGGATGCTTTGTATTCTTTATGCATCATGTTGGTTCCGCCTGCATCAGTTGTGGCTGGGCTCTCTATGCCTTCCCTTTTGCTTGAAGTATGAAGGTACTCTCCTGTTCTGGGTAAAATGTGACCTTGCTGACAGTCATTAGCTGCTTATTCTGTACCTTTCAGTGTCTTGTACCCAATCCTAGTATAAAAATAAATACACTGATCAATACTGAAGCTCTTCCCCTCCTACACACGTCATGCGGTTCCCCACTTGCCCCCACCTCTGCCTGTGTCCTTGAGGCTCAGGTAAGCTGGTAGGGATCCTTTTCTCTGCTCCGATCCCACAAGTCACCACAAGCTGGTAATGAGGTGGTGACTCTGGTCCAGCTGCATCCTGGGTTTTGCACTCATTTTTAAGGACCACAGGAGCACATCTGCTTGGAGGTTCTCCTCTGCTGCTTTCACACTGCTCTCAGGTGCTCTGTGAAACATTTTCCATCTTTACATTGTGGAGCTCTTTCATTCACTTGTTTTCTTCACAAGTGCATGTTTTCTCCTGGATATCTTATTCTTTCTCTCAGTCCTCATCTATGCTTTCACTCACTGTTTCTTTTATTTTCCAGACAAACATCAAAGCAAGCACAACTTCCAGAACATTCAAACCTCCAACATTCAATCTTTGTGTTTTTTTTAATGATCAGCATTCATTCAGATGTGAATTCCCTTCTCTCCAGTCACCTTTCTGTGCTCGATCGTGCCTTCTCAGGTAGCAAAGTGCAATGCAGTTGTAACTCCACCAGGCCCTTATGTTTCTCTCTGCATTTTATGGCATCCTGAGCACAGCTATCACTGGGACAAGCGCATGAAGCTGAAAGAAATGATGACTGAGAGGGGGGTGAAGGAGAGGTGGAGAAAGAACAAGAAGCATGTGAGTAGGCTGGTGAACAGGCAGGTAAAAGTGACCAAGCGTGGCTTCGAAGGCTGTTATCCTCCCAGGCTGAGGGATGGGTGAGCTTTGCATGCAGCTGCCCCCCCAGCCCACCCTCTCCAAGCATGTCCCTCTGCCGTGCAGGTGTTGCCGTCCCCGTGCAGCACTGGCAGTGTGTGGTGTATCCCAGCACAGCCTAACCAATGTGCAGACTACTGTACAATCTCGTAGTCCTGAACAGGTAGTCTGAACACTGGGCAGACGGAGTGGAGCCTCTGTGATCTGCTCTCCGGCTATCAGCAGCTCATTAGTCCTTCCTCTCCCTGCCTTTGGGATGGGGTTTGGGGGCAGAGATGGGGTGAAGGAAGGTCCAAGTCCTGATTGAAGAAACATCCTCCTTTGGCAGCCGAGATGTTGTTCTCTGTATGTTTCCAATTTAGAGCAGGCTTCCAAGCTCCTTCTTCCAGTGCTTGTGTCAGAAGGCTGGTACCTGGTTTCCACCTGGGGGATGCTGCACCTTTTTAGAAAGAAGAGAAAAAAAATCAATTACTACAGTTCAGAGAGGAAATGCGAAGCTTTGGCTGTCACCCAGGTGTGCAGAATTTGTTGTTTCATTCAACCCCTCTTCTCCCTGCTCTATCTGGCACAGCAGTTAGTGGAGCTGGGTGGGAGGATTCCCAGGCCCCACGCACCCTCAGCTCCTCCTGCCCAGCTCTGTCCTGCAGATCAGCCCTTTGCCTGGAGTCCGGAGTAAAGCTCAAACCAGATCAGCCTTTGCTCCCAAGTCCTCAAAGGGGTCCTTTGACCCACCTTGGCCAGCTGCCTTTGCAGCTTGCCTCCGGCTACTGCAGGAGCAATCCACGTCCCGTCTCTTTCTCCCCCCACCATCTCTGGCATTGCCGAGCCTCCCTCCCTCCCTCTTCTGGTTTTTGCTCCCTCCCTTCTTGCTTCCCTTCTGTCCTTCTGCCTCAATTGACGTGGCAGTGGAAAGCTAACTAGACTCGAGGGAGGAGCTTGCTGGCTGCTGGGAAGGCCGGAGGTTGGCAGGAAGTGAGCCGGCTGGCGGATAAGGTTGCGCGGGGGAAAGGAAGGTTCCCTACCTCGCATGGAAACTTGAGGAATGCCGTTGCTTTCTGCGGCGCTTGGCTCCCATGTAGTGATTCCAGATGTTCCCCAGCCCGTGCAGTTTGCTCTCGGGCATAAAGAGGTCTTTGTTTATGCCGCGTGTCTCCCCTCCGGGGTCAACTTTTCTTCTGCGCACGCTGGTGGAGGGTGAAGGTTTGTGGCTGAAAACATGAACGTGCGCAACTCCCGCTCTGGCTCCGACCGTGCACTGGGGAAGGGCAGCCAAGCCTCTCCTTTTCATGGAGGTGTGCAACACTTTGTGCATGTGTTGTGCTTTGCCTGATCAAACCAACTCAGACGCATGGGGATGGTCCCTCTCTGCCCCGGCACAGGAACAGAAATGTGTGCTCACCCTTTGCGAGGGCTGATGGGCACTGCTGTGACCTTACAGCGGTCACAATGGTGGAGGATTTGGGCACTGTAGCATCTCTGGTTCTTAAGCTACTCCAGTGTCTGTATGTTTTCTAACACATGCTCTGATGGCTTCCTAGAGGTGCAGGCAGCTAGTCACGGCCATCCGTGCACTTTGTGTCATGCTTCAGTCTGCATGTTGGTTCGCTAATGGCTCATTTCTGAGCAGGTGAGAAACACAAGCCACTGATTACCATGGCTGTGCTTACTAAGCCAGCAGTAATGACTGTGATTAATCACATGAGTCCAGGCCTAGTGTCTGCAGAGCTTTTGAACTAAATCAGCTTAAAATCTTAGGATCTGTTGTTTAAGTTAAACCAGTGTAGCTCTCCTATGTAAACAAGCGATTGCAGCTGCTTTACAGCTCGCAGTAGTGGTCAGTGTCCAGTAATTTATTTCAGTGAAAATTATGCTCTGAAGGTAAAAATTATATGGGTGGGCTGTGATTTGGAAAAATCATTAAGATATGTGTGTTAGGGGTGACTGGGGCTTCCTGGAAGAGCTGCAGATCAGGAATTCAGCTCTGCTAGTATTTTCCTTGTGAAAACAAAAAGCAGGTGAGTGCTTGGTAGTGTTTTGGTTTGAGGTGTTCAGCTTGAACCACTCAGCTAACTTGCTTTCAAATAATCCAATCTGTTTTTTAGAGACTTCTTCCTAACTATTGAGTAGTGTGCATGTACCCATGCAGTAGGTTTATTCTTAATCATGATGTTAATGTTTTTCCATTTGAGCATTATTGCAGGAGTTCCCAAAATGCTGTAAAAGATTTTACCGAAATCCCAGTCATCTTGGGGCAGGCTTGTTTACCCAATCTAGATGCATTTTACAAGAAGGGAGATTAAGAGGTTTGGGATGAATTGCTCCTGATTTCACATGGCCACCAATTAAAACGGTGGCAGGTCTCCCTCTCCCATATCCATAGACCTTTGTCTTGGTGCAGAAGGAGGTGCTTGTGATAACAGCTACAGGGAAACCTTTAATTGCTTTTTGTGCTGTGAACACAGAGACCTAATAATTCTGCCAGTTATTTTCTTGTACTGCAAGTGCCGATTTCCAGCCTTAGGGGAGCCCACACATGCATCTGCCAAGTTTGCTTCACGTGTATCTGAGAGTAGGAAAATGTAACTTGCTGCTGAGACAGTCCAGCTGAATGGAGGGAATGCTTTGAGTCAGGCTGGCTGGCTGCCTGCTGAGTTTTGTGGATTTCTTGTAGGTTCTTCCCCGCAGGATAGCGACAGATATTCAGATGATAGTATAAACCATTTCTGCCTCTTGCCAAAACCAATATCCTGAAGCCAGCCACAGTAAGGAGATGTGTAGGATCATCAGGTTGCAGTTGAGCATTCCCCTCTCAACCTGCTGTTGTGGTTTGCACATCACAATTGGGAATGGCAAACGAACCCTGGTCCTCTTGCTGGCAATGTGCATCTTCTCTCTGGTGGTGGAAGCGAAGTACGGAGCCATGCGGCTGTATCCCCACTGTGCTGGGGTGGGGAGTAATCCTCTGGCATGCATCCTGCCTGTGCAAGTAGCTTGCAGTTACCTTCCTCCAGTTCTCCTATCAAACAGAGTAACTCGATTAGGCACAGCAGCGCTGGCTGGGGGTAGCTAGCCCCATGGCTACAACATTCCCTAGCCAGCACTGAGCATCCGTGGTCCGTTTCATACGGTCAGTCTGAGTGCTTCTGCCACTTCACTGCCTCTTCTGGGCCCCATGGCTCTACAGATTAACTTGCAGCCCATGTGCATGTTTTACAGAACGTATGTTATGCTACTGAGAGAGACATGTCTTTTTTTCCCCTCCTGTAGATGAGGGGAGGTATGAGCCTCTTGAGATCAGAGGGAGGGCTTTCAATATAGCATTTCACAAACTACCTTTTCCATTTCTGTGTGTGCTGGCTGTCTTTTTCTCTCCCCCTCTCCAATTCTGGAAAGCTAGAGAGAGAGAAGCCCTTTTCCCCTCTCGGCCAGGATGCTGTTCAGCCATAGCACATACTACGGGATTACTAACATATGGGCAGAGGGCTCAGCCAAAGTTTTGAGAGGCTCAGCCCTTGGCAGCTCGTTCCACACTTTCCTGTCTCTACATTCAGGAAATGAAGTCAGAGTGTTGATATAAAACAGGCTGGCTGAAAACTGAGAAGCTGGAAGGACTTAAGGGGGGGACTTAGGGGAGGTGTGGGGAGATGGAGAGCAGCAGGGGCTCTTTACTGCGTGCACTGCAGTACAGCATATGTGGGTTGGGGGATTGCTGCCTTGAAGCAGTGACCTCCAATTTGATTGCTTGTTTTTTTTTTTTTTTCTGCCTCAGAGCCAGAAGACTGAAATTTTGTGCTGGCAGGCAGTTCCTTCGGTCTTTCCTCTGGTGTACGGAAAGATCCACATGCAGAGACAGGGTTGTCTTGACCACGTGGCAGCTTTTATACAAGAGCTTAGAAGAGGTGAAAGTTGAAACTCTGGCTAAGAACATGCATTTCCATATCTGGGACGTGGGATTCCCTTACCATTTGACTTCTGTCCCTGAAGAATGACTTTATTGCTAAATTTCTGTGGAATGATGTGGTTCCAACACTACAGAATGACTTTTCTCAGGCAGTTTTCACATCAGTTTTTTTTGTTGTTTGGTTGTACTACCTCCGAGGCTCTCTGGTAGATGTAGGGAGCTCCAGTTAAATGAGACTGCAGTGGGATGGGCTGCCTGGCTCAGGGAGTTAGCAGTTGGTGTGCTTCACTTCTAGGTCATTAGTTCAGCCTAACCCAGCATAATAATAGCTGAGGGTAGTAGGAAGCTGGAAGCTGTGGCTTACAGAACCCAAAGTGGTCTGTGTGGCTCTGAGACCAGCACCTGGCTGACAGATGTCACATTGCAAAAGTGCTTGCCTATCTCTAATCTAGACTGTTAGTATTCAAAAATCACGGGGAACTTGCTTGGAAGAGCTTTCCTGCTTTAAAGCCCAATATCTTTCGTGGGAGAGAATGCAAAGTTTGGCAGCTACCCAAGTGCTCTCTTCTGTTTTCTAGATGCCACTTGTTCCTAAGATATTCTTGTTGCATAAATTTAGTAATTGGCTGCTATAGTTTGTTCTCTGGGGCTTGTCTAACTGTGTAGTATCTGATATCCTTAAATTTGGGTTGATTTAACTGAAATTTAGGAGGACAGTCAGCTGGTCTTGCTCTCCTGTGGGTGTCTGAGCTCAGCAGCTTTGTCATTCTTTGTCATCTGCTGCTCTGCCCTGCCCCTCTCTTCCAGCTAGATCTTTAGGATCACTGACTATCTTGCTTTCGTGGGAAATGAGAGCAAAAAGCAATCATCTTTTTTTTTTTTTTTTTCCCAATCAAAGGTCTACAGACAGCAGATGCTCACAAGAAATCAGTCACACTTGCATGCTTGCACACACAAGCATGCTCTGTTTCTATTTGAATCTTGTAGGGCTGTGTTCTGCCTTTTGGAGACCAGTGTGATGGCTCCCTCTCTTGTTATTTTGGTGTATAATATCCAGCTGGAAGAGGATGCCCAACATGGGGACCTTTAAACCAAATTTGTGTCTGTTAATTTGCTGTAGAACCAGATTTGAACTGAAGCAGGGAGAATGATTTCTGACACTAGCTTCTGAATGTATCAAATGTATCAAAGATCAAGCTTCTTTTTAAAAAAAAAAAAAAAAAAGACCAAAAATGTTGTGTTTGTTGGATGTCTTGTATTTTTAGCTGGAGATCTCTCGCAGGAGCTGTGCTGGAAGTTCATGGGTGGTGTTACTCTGAAAAATGGGTCCCTTAAAGCTGTCTGAGACTGGTCACTGGAGCTTTAGGCTGTGGCTTTTAACAGTCACAAAGCAGTACTCGAGCTTCTAATTATTCAGTGCATGAGATTTTTCACTGGGGGCAATTATTTGGCTGTTTTCAACACAGGAAGCCTTCAGGTAGCCTTATAGTATCCTGTATTATAGTGAGACCTCTTCTTTGATCTTCTGATGCATATTGTTGCTCTGAATATTTATTGGTTACTGTGAGCTGTTTTAGCGTGCAGGATAGTGACAGAATGAAGTGAAAGTCAGTTTTTGTAAAAAAGGTGGATTCAAGTTGGTATAGTACCTAATTTGTCTGAAACCAGCTTCTCTCTCTTATACTTGACTTTTCCTGAACCTGAACACAGGTTTTTAGAGATTAAAAAAAACACTGAAACAGCACCAGTGGGGCTGTGGGGGCTGCGCATCTGGCTGACTGGACGCGGTACGAGGACTCATGCTGAGAGCCCTCCTTGCTGCACAGCTGTGCTCTAAAATAGAGCAAGCAATAACCTGCTCCTGGGCCTTCAGAGTGGGGACAGCACGTCCCCCATGCTGATGGTCCTTGAGGAGATGCTGCAGCAGGGCCTGGGAGGCCTGTTTTGAGGGGGTGCAGGGAAACGTGCTCAAGGGCCGTGCGGTTTCTTACCAGCAGCTTTGGGAGGCACTGGGGCTTGAAGCATGCCACTCTCAGTGCGGTCATGGATCGAGAGGCTCTTTCTCTGGCTGGGTCCCCGGTGTGGGTGGGTGAGGCTGAGGGAGCTCTGTTTGGGGTGGGTGGTTTGTGTGGCGGACATGTCCAGCTCTGTAGATTCTGCTGAATGACTGTGAGGGCAGCAGGAAGGCTCCTCTGCAGTGCCCAGCCTGGGCTGGAAATGCCTCCCAGTGCCTCCCTGGTGCTGTGGGGGCTGCATTGCTGACACTCCTCCATCCTAACTGAACAGAGGGTTTATTGGAGCAGTGAGTGACTCACTATTGATCCCCTTTTCAGGAGAAAGAGAAGAAATACATGTTGCCAGTGGATAACCTGAAACTGCGAGATGTTGAGAAGGGGTTCATGTCCAGCAAACACATCTTTGCTCTCTTCAACACTGAACAGAGGTATGCTCACACCTCAACACGCCGAGCTGTTGAAGTAAGAGGCAGGATTTATACAATACTAGATAAGAGGGATTAGAGATAAGTGCGTTGAGGTACGCACATCCTCCTTGGACAGCTGTCCTTTAAGGATAATTGTTGGAGGGCAGAGAACTATTAAAGAAGTCTTGCTCATGAAAAATTTCCCTTGTCCCTCTGCAAGGACATCATGGAGATGTTAGCAAGGAACTAAGTGTATCTGCCATAAAATGATGGGAAGATCCCCATGTCATCTGATGTCTTTGTCAAATATGTGCAGCTGCCTGTTTTGCAATGGATAAGAGTGAAATGTTTGTCTTCTCAGGAATGTTTACAAGGACTACCGTCAGCTGGAGCTGGCGTGTGAGACCCAGGAGGAGGTGGATAGCTGGAAAGCTTCCTTCCTTCGTGCAGGGGTCTACCCAGAACGTGTTGGGGTAAGTTACAGCCATAATGGGATTGGAAGGAACACAGCATGCAGCTCAAGGATAGCTGCATACTCTTCTGTTTTTTTAAAATTAAAGAAAAATAAATATCTATGGAGGCTATGTTTCTTTCCTGAGCTGGAGATATTTTAGACTAAATATAACTCTTTTTTGTATGTTCTGGTGCTTACTTGAAGGGAGCTTGGGATAGAATAACTGTCATCCTCAAATGGGGATAAAGTAGGCAAAGACTGCCGTGATGAGCCCTCTTAGCTCTCTTGTTGTGTGGGCAATAAATCCCCAGTATAAGGGCATTTAACTGCCTGGCTACAAAGTGCTATGTGTCGCCTGAGCCAAGGCAATGCTACTTCTCGGTATCGCTCACTGTACAGTGTTGTAAGGAGCTTCCCAGCTTTTTTGTAGCTGTTCTCCCAGTTAGGGTGTTTTTTTCCCCTCTGTTTATCTCCTCCTTTAGCCTTGTCCTACAGCACTTGTCAGCATTCTGCTCTGCTTTAAATGTTTTAGGGAACTGTGGTGTAAGTTCCTGCTCAAAGCTTTTCCTGCTTCTGTGTGAGAGGGAGCTGCTATAAATAGTTTTCCCATTAGGAAAGTGATAATTGGTTATCTGTTGCTTCTGACAGACTTCTTGCATTCATCTTTCCTGTTACACGTGGAGATAGACCGTTTCTGCCTAAATGCATTTCCTGACAAACTGATGTGATATTTTTAAAATAAATAAGGGTTAGGAACTCTGGGCCTTAGCAGTGACACGACTTCAAATTGGCTTTAGACCAGACTGGGACTCTGAAACCCGTAAAGCACATGTGCCACCTATTGGTGTGTAAATGGAGTGGCTTGACAGAGGAGCACTGATCTCTAGTTTGTCTCAAAACCCTATGTGAGGAATGACGAGTAACCCTTGTAGGTAAGCATAAGGTGCCCTTGGTTGCTAATAACTCAACTTCCTTTGCAGAGCATCCCACTGTGATTTTCAGTTGAGCTAAACAATTCACTTGTTCCTTTTCCAAAGTAACTTAGGTATTTATACATTTTTAGTGGGATTGGTTTTCTGTCTGCTCAGTGCTATTTTAAGATCTTCTCCAAATTTGAAGACCAGCTAAAAATCTTTTTTTATTTTTGTCCCTTTTTTTTTTTTTTCATGTATGCTCAAACTGGCCTGCCAGGACAAGGACAAAGTAAGTCTGACCCTCTCTGTGTTGCCCCCTGGGGCTGTCACTGGATGGTCCTTTTTTTCCTTTTGTCAGTTTCCCAAGAGGCATTTGTTTCTTCTTTGTACCTTCTGTTGGGTGCTGCTGCTTGTTTCTATTCTTGGTTTGAGCTTTCCTTTTATTTTTTTATTTATCCCTTTTTTTTGTATGATTTCTGAATCTTGGTGGAAATCTATTTTTTTACCTTAATTTTTAAGAGTTGTCCTGTTTGACTTCCAGTTCCTTTACCTCATGTTTCTCGAAGGTCTTCTATTCCTTCATTGTGTAAGATCTTCCTTGGAAAAGCTCAAACAGACAAAGGAATTTGCTTTCTCATACTTCTTGTTCCCCAAAGCAAAAACAGATGAGCAATTTCCTGCAATGCTGCAAATCTATTACTGGGACAGTTTAAAAGAAACTTTTTTAAAACTTTTTTTAAAGTAATCATTGAGAAAGAAAGGCAGCAAAGACTTCCATGGTCTGTTGCTTTGAAACTGATCTTAAATGGATGAGCCTTGGCAATTGCCTGCTGTCAGACAGCACGTTCCCAGTTTTACTTTAGACAAATCTAAACAGTGCATTTCAGGCAGACTGGACAAGATGATTCTGCTTTGTGTGGAAGAAAAGATAGAGGCAGCTATGATGCAGGATTTGCAATTAGTGTTCTGGAAGGCTTTCTAGGTTATTCTGACTCCTTGCAGTCATTTCACCTGTCCATATCTGTTTCCTCAGTTGTATAATGAGGATAAGGATGCAGTGTGTTGGAGAGCCTGTAAGGCTTAATTTATGGTGAGTGATTCTCAGGTCTGAAATTAGTCTGGGCATGGAGAATGGAGCTCAGATGAAGAACCTTCCAGGAGCTGTAAACACCAAATATAACTCCGAGTGTTCGCTGGAGTCATGGCCTGTAAACATTGGTCAGGAGTCCTTGTTGCCTTTCGCCTTTTGGGTAGTTGTGTGCAGCTTTACTGCTAAAGCTCCTCAGCTCTGGAGAAGCGTATACAAGCTGAGCTGAGCATTGACAATCACAGCTCAAAATGCAAGTTTAAGTTCTATTGCATGCACTTCCTGCATGCTTCCCCATTTTCTTCACTGAGCTGTCACGGACAAAGTAATTTAGTATTACATTTGAAGACCTGTTCTGTTTCTTTCCGTGCAGGCCAGTGAAGCGGAGGAGAATGGATCAGACAGTTTCATGCACTCCATGGACCCTCAGCTGGAGAGACAAGTGGAAACGATCAGGAATCTGGTGGATTCCTACATGGCCATTGTCAACAAAACCATCAGAGACCTCATGCCGAAGACGATCATGCACCTCATGATAAACAATGTACTTATCACCCTGGCTGGCAGAGGTGGGGAGAAACAGGGAGGGGACAACAAACTGAAGGCAGCTTGCAAGGAGGTTTGAGGTGGGGGCAGAATGGAGTGTTCTGGGAAGGTGCAGGGAACTGATTCTCCGTTCTGTTCCCCTGCAGACTAAGGACTTCATCCATTCAGAGCTGCTGGCAAACCTGTACTCCTGTGGTGACCAGAATACACTGATGGAGGAGTCAGCAGAGCAGGCCCAGCGACGTGATGAGATGCTTCGCATGTACCATGCCCTGAAGGAGGCCCTCAACATCATCGGGGACATCAACACCAGCACCATCAGCACCCCCATGCCCCCACCGGTGGACGACTCTTGGCTGCAGGTGCAGAGCGTACCATCTGGACGCAGGTACCAGAGGCTCAGGGGGAGAGCCCCACAGACCTGCCTGATGCCTCTTTAGTGCTAGCTGGGGCCTCCCACTGAGACAGGGAGGCCTTCTCTTCCCCTCTTCTCCCTGTGGATGGGGAGTTGTGGGTATTTGTGTTGGGAGACATCTGTGCTTTGAAAGCTGTGTAGAGCTGCTGCATCTTTACGGATGTAGAAACTGCTAAACCCTTAGGTTAGACAGGGCCTGAAGTAGCTTTGAAGGCAACATGAAACCTGGCACAGCTCTTGAGAGCCAAGGGTGGTGCTTACAGTGGCATGAAACTAAAGAAGTGACACTGAAGACAGCATATGGGGAGCTGATGGTGACACAGAGGAGGGATCCCAGGCCTGTTGTTGCAGTTGAATGTCTCTGTTTGTTCATCAGGTCTCCCACGTCCAGCCCCACGCCGCAAAGGAGAGCTCCCGCTGTGCCGCCCGCCCGGCCTGGGTCTCGAGGCCCAGCTCCTGGGCCACCTCCTGCTGGTGGGTCAACGCTGGGTGGTGCCCCCCCTGTGCCCTCCAGGCCAGGTGCCTCTCCTGATCCCTTTGGGCCCCCACCTCAGGTTCCTTCTCGACCTAATCGTGCTCCTCCTGGTGTTCCCAGGTAAGTCCTGAAATGCGGATCCAGGCAGGTGGGGTGCGTCTAGTTTTGGGTAGCAGTTTTGACAGTACCTAGTCTACCCGGACCACAGAAGGTGATTGGAGTGCTGCTTTTGGGTATAATTCTTTGGCTATTTGAATTTAGTCCATAGGCAGGAACATCACTGTCCACTCAGATATTGTGCAGGTGACACAATGATAAGACAGCTCTTGAGAGCAGAGGGGCAGCCCCTCCTCTGAACCAGCCTGCATGCACAGGCTGGGGGAAGAGGACCTGGTACCCAAGAGCTTCATCAAAACAATCATAATTCTTCTGCTTGCCAGTGGTAGGTGGTCACCAGAAAATCACAGGACTAGAGTAACAGAATGCCTTTTAAGGCAGCTCACCTCTATAGGGTTCCCCCATCTGAAGTTGCCCTTAACCTGGCACAGAGGTTTTTCAAGGCGAAGTTAGAGGGACCTTCATCTCGGATGTTTAGATGCTTTTTGGCTAGGTGAATATTGGTGATATCACTGCCAGGGAAACAGATTTTATTTCTAGGATTTTTGTTGCTTCTGCAGTCAACTTAAATGTTTTCCAGCCTAAAGGGCTCAAATGACACGGCTTTGCTTTCCCATTAGGAAACTTAATTCCTTTCCTGTTCAGTCACTTCATACATAATTCAATGTAGTACCAAGGGGTTATCCCTGTGCAGCTATGCACCTCTTCCTGAAGAGGACATAGGGAGCAGGCTGGAACCAAGAATGTGTTTGTTGGTACTTGGTCTCCCTGTGAGAAATAGAAGGCAACTGCAGAATGAAGAATCTTTGAGCATAACCAGAACCCCAGCCCAACAGGAACGTTTTCCCTCTTGGAAAATAAATCCTTTTCAGCAAGCACTGGTGGTGCATGTCACTGAAGGCGGAAGTTTCAGACAACACCCAGCCTCTCAGCAGGTGGTGATGGTATGTGGCAGAGGCAGTTCAGTCCTCTGCCTGTGATAGTGCCCCAGCTCATACTTGGCACTGCCTGTTTGGAGGGGAAGTGTTCTCTGCCAGGCTGTATCCAGCCCAGAAGCAGGTGAATCCAAAGGCAAATGAGTTTGACTCCATTGTGTGCAAATGGTTTTACTTTCTTGGTGCCTCTGCCCCAGTTTCCCCTAGGTGCCTTGATGCAGGTCCCACAGTAGCCTATCCACACATGCCTCAGTTTTGCCCCAGCGACTGCAGTCCTGCTGGTGGCTCCTGTGGATGTCGGCATGCTTTTGCTGTGTATTTTTGGCTCTTGCTTCTTGTGACCCTGCTTTTCCATATACTGTTATTTTGTCGTTTTGTTTTTAGTATACTTCTTATATTTTGTTCCGTCTTCATCTTTCTTCTTTCACACAGTTTCATTTCTTCACTCATGAAATATATTCTATATACCTGATCATCATGTTAGGATCCCCCAAATGGCTGGAATGAATTGGCCTTTTTTTGTCAAAATCTGGCCTAGTTTACCTTTAATGGCTTTTCTGCCTTTTGTGTGAAATAGAAGGGTGTAGGGGAAGGTAGAGAACTGCACAGGAGCAGCAGCAGAAAGTGTTTTATACTTAGCAGTCCCTTAGAAGGAGAGGTGGTAGGTTGGATTGCATGCTATTGACTGCCCTGATCTGGAGTTGAGAAGGTAATTCCTGAAGTTGTGAAGTTCTCATGCTCATGCTCTGATCCCCCTCTCTGATTCTTCCAGTCGTTCATAGACTCCTCCGGATCCTGACACCAGCTTGTCATTTGAGTTCACTGATGAATGGAGAATTTCCAATGACAAGGGACTCTTTCTCTTCTTCTCCTGTATATAGAATAAGAATGTTCCCTGCTAGCACTTGGACTCGGGTCCTTCTGCCATGGGTGAACGAATGCCATCTCCACTGTTGCTTTTTTAATACCCATCTCTTCCCTTGCTAACTGGGCTACACCACTTCTTGTGCGTGTGAAAGAAACAAGGCTCTTGTAGGTGGCATGAGTGGGCCGTGCCCTGGGAGTTGGTGTTGTGCAGTGAACTGGAAGTGCATGGTGGCGGCTGGGTGCGCTTTGTGCACACGCACATTGATGTCTGTAGAGGTTTGGCTGTGTGTTTGTGCCTCCAGTTTGTGTAAGCATCTGACGTTAGGAGTGATGACAAGTGTTGCTCTACTCTCCTTATAAACATAACCGCAAAGACACATGCTTTCACATGCAAACACCACATGGGCCGTTTTCTTGTACAGGAAGGTTTTCCTGCATATGATTAAGTGCAATTAAGGCTGACTCTCCACCCTGCCTCTGTGCTCAGCGTTTGTTCAGTCTGCTACAGAAGTCTATTACCAAATGCATAACTTTGGGAGCTGAAAGTTACAAATAATGCAAGCTCCAATGGAGGACTACATTTGGTCTGTGTTGGGGCTGTTCAGGAGGATTTGGTCTGTGAAAGGAAGATGTAAAGATACTCCTCCAGGTACTTTGTCTCTTCAGTTTAAAACAATTTAACAAAAACTATAGGCGAAAGATTTTAGGCAAGTTCAAAGGAGCAATAAGGAAGCTTAAATGAGCATGGCCTAACCCATTACTGCCTTCAAGAGATTTTTCAAGTGGTTCTCTACTTTTTGGTATGTCTATGGAAAAAAGATGCAAGTGATCAGCCTCACAGTGAGCATAACTTCATGTGTTTTTAGATGTGAGTTATCCAGGAGGTCAAAGTAGATGATTTTACGGTTAGTGACCTTCTAAAGGTCTTTACCTGCTTCCCTTTTCTGGGTGGTACTCAGTGCTCAGCACAGCACATGACCTCCCTCTTTCCTGAGCTGTTTCAACTCTAACACTTACTATGCTCACAAGACAGGAATCCTCAGGGAGAGAGAAGCCAGCCCAGCTGTGCCCAGCCGCCTGGTGCTAAGACCTGGCTGAGGAGGTGTGAATGTGCTTGGGGTCTCTGTCTGGATGTGTGAATGGACTTGTGCACCCAGCTGGGTGGGAGAGCCAGCAGCAGCTGGTGGTGTGTGAGCAGATTAATGGCTCTGAACACACCCCTGTGTGCAGCAGGGTCCTGGATGTATGTAGGGATGAGGCTGTGAATGTATGTGAAGTCCTGCATGGCTGAGTGCAGCCCTACCCAGCCGTACACACTTGTGTGGTGTTCTGGGAGGGGGGGCATGCGAATGTGGCTCTGTGCATGTCTGTCTGTTCCACCTTCCTGACAGTCTGTTTGGCCTCTGCCTTGAACTGTCTGAACTGCCATGTTGATTTCATGTTGTCTTTCAGAATCACTATCAGTGACCCCTGAGGACTGGCAGCCACGGTACGTTTTGCACTCTCCCTGCAATGCATGAGTCGTTGTGTCCCCATCCTCCATCATTTCGCTCTGCAGCTTAACTCTGCTGCCTAGTTCTGGTGTTAGTGAGAGTCCCTTGTCCAATGAATCACCTCTGCCAGGATCTCATAAAGGGAGGAGTCTTGAACACAAAAGCTGGCTGATCAGAGACAGAGCAGCAGCTTGATCTGCAGGAGCTGGGGCAGCCTCAGTACCTGACTTTGGGTTACTGGAGGATCTTTTCTCTGCTTTCAGGTGAAGGAGCTGGGGTGGGGGAATGAGCTCAGGCAGCATGGTCTAAGCGGTGTGTCTTCATTTGGCCTGCATCCACACTGAGTGGGAGAGCAACCGAATGCATTGTTGTGATCTTGTTTGTCAGCTCTGTTAGGATCAAGTTAGAGACCTGGGGAGCTGTCAGTTCAGACTCCTCTGCTTATGTTCTGATGTCTGGCTGGAGGAGTGCTCCCTTCCGCACTGTGTCCCTAGTGCTCATGGAAGGCAGGAGGAGTTTGGGTCATCAACAGCAGGACTTCCATGTCTGGGTACAGAGAAGCTCTGACACTGAGTGTTCCCCATTATCCCGTGATCACAGGAGCAAACTGCCTTTGCTTGTTCTCTGCTTGACCCTTTGTCCCTGTTACTCTTCTGCCTCTGTTCAGACTGCCTTCCCTCCTGTCCCCCTGCAAGAGGAAGGGTTTAGTGATCTGTATCTTCCCCAAAACACTCTGCCCTGGGTTTCCTGCCTGTTTGCTTTTCCTGTCTCTCCCTGCATTTTGTGGCATCGTACTTGCTCAGTGACCCAGCAGGCTGTTGGGGCAGGCTCATGTCTGTTGTGCTGGCCCAACATTCAAGAACAAGTTCTTCCTCGTCCCCTCGATGGTGAGGGTTGGGGCCTCGAGAGGGAGATCTGGCAAATTCTTCCAAGTCGTCTTTCTGCAAACCTCTAGCCCTTACTCACAAAGGGATAGAGGGGGCAGAACGGGGCAGGTGTGGGTGTTTGGGGCTCCTTCTCCCTTTCTCTGTGGACGTTATTTCTAGAAATAAGATCTCTGACTCTGAGGGGAATGGGGCAGCAGCAGCTCCTGCAACTTCCCTTGCTGCTGGCCTTGGACTGAGCTGGGGGAGTGTGCGCTGAAGTCCTGTCCTATAGGAACAGCACAAATCCAAGCCCCTGTGTCAGGTTAGAGTTCAAAGCTAGCCCCCCTCTTGCAGTAAATGGTGCCTGTGTTCCTGCAGCATGAACCCAGCTGGAGCTGAGAGGTGCCACCTCACATCAAAGCAGTGCAGCGGTTGTGCAGTGATGGATGTGCCCTTTGAGGATGCCATCTGTCAGCCCTCCTTGCTGACACGCTGCATAGGTTTTGGAGCACTCAGCAGCTGCCTCCAATACTTCGCCTGCTGCAGACATCCCTGGCAGCTCTAGAAGCATGCATCTTGGTGAAATACCTAAGGAAAGAGGCTTGCTGTTGCCTGTACCTCATTCTGGGACTTGCTGTTGTAGAGCATTCTGTTCTTAATCTGGCACAAAGAGCACCAAGGAAATAAAAATTTAAAAAGCACCCAAAACCTTCTGATAGCAAGATTTTGCTGCCCAAGTGAATAATATAGGTTCTCATCAGCAGAACTCATAATTACCCTGCTGGATCCTGGAAATTATCTCACTCTTCTAGTCTAGTCTGGGTATGTCTTAAAGGCTGACACCACGGGATGTGACAGTGTAACTGGAGCTCGGGCTCCTGCCAGGGTCTGTCCTCTCTTGCACTGGAGACTGCCACAGGCTTCCCAGGGAGCAAATCTTTTTTGTCCTGGGAAATGGTTCTCAGTCTTTGTAACCCTACAAGGCAGATAGCATCAACACGAATCATGGTATGGCTTGGGTTTGAGGGGACCTTAAAGAGCATCTAGAAGTGACCCTTATCTGAAAGTACAAAGAAATTCTCCAGAAAACCTGAGCAGGGATGAATCCTGTAACTTTAAACAGTGGTGGCCCCTCCCCTTGAAATCCTGTGAGTGCCGAGAGAAGGAAGAGCATCTGCAAAAAGCAGTCATAGTACATCACAAACAGCAGTTTGCCTGAACATTGTTCACGTTCCTTTCAGCCCTGGTTAGAATGGTAGGGTCGAGTGGCTTCCCTTCCAGAGCGCTGCAGGTAGTCCCGTGGCTTCAAGCCTCCTTTTTGTGTAAATCCACAGAGGCTCGCGACAACCTGCCCAAACTCCTGAAATGCAAAAAGCCCTTCAGGCTTCTCAAAAAACACCTTCTAACATGCACAGCAGCACAACAGCATCTCTCTAAAGGTCAAGCTTGGGTTTGTAAGGTTTCAATTTGAGCGGTCTGCTCCACTGAGAGCAGCAGCCATCAGATGGTTGGTACGGCTGCATCCACACCTCGAGCGCCCCTTAGGGATGGGGCACAAGTCCTGCACGTCACGGAGCCCAGGGTCACAGATTCCCCAGCTGTAACTTACTGCAAGCTTTGCTCTAGATTATTATTTCAACATCCATCCGAGATGCCTGTGATTTCCAGGTTCACTCAATGCCGTCATTATTTGCTTTACGTGAAAAGTAACTTGAGTGGCATGCCGGTGGAGTCTTGCAGTCCCCATTGGTATTTTCAGTCAAGGAAATAACATTTCCAAATGTTTTACTGTCTGAAGCTTTTCTTGGTATATCGTTACCCAAGGCAAGGAACAAGTTGTTGTAACTGTTTTGAGATCTGGAGCTTATTCAATGTGGAGCGATAAACTCTGCTGAGGCCTAATGGAAAGGGCTAGAGCTGCTCTGGTTCATTTGCCAGGATAGGGAGCTTGCCCCAATTTGAAGGACCACAGCTCCTCTGGTACCAGCATGGTTATAGGTTTGCTGTCAGCACAGAACAAGGCTTCTCTGCGTCAGGCTACAGCAGTGCAAATATCCTTGGCCTCTTCCCCTCCCTTCCCCCAAGCTCCCCTTGTTCTGGGAGCACCTTCATTTCCAGCAGCCGATTCTTCTCTGTAATCTAAATTAAAGCTCGTCAGCAAGGCAATGTTCAGGCATTGAGTGACACCTGGTTCTGTTTGGTCAGTGCAAGTGCTTCCTCTTCATTTGATCTACAGCCTGTTGGGTTAGGCAGTTTGGATTGTAAAACTACTCTGGCTTGGTGCTGAGCAATTTATTTATCCTTACGGTACACCATCATGATGCTGACACTGCAGGGAGCACTGAAGTAGTGAGCTGAGAGCGTCAGCAGAGGGTGGTGTCTAGTGGTTTCTGCAGTTTCCCCACTGTCCTCCAAGCCTCTTACAGGAAGGAGTTCCCAGAACACGACTTTGTCCTTTCTGTGGATCAGACTCCTACCCAAGCACCTTGCTAACATACCAGCCAAAGAGTTGAAACAGCAGCAATGCTTGCCATCCTTTTATTAAAGTTTTATTAAAGTCAGTGAACGTTGCATTTGCTGAGCCTAAGAACTGGAGAAATGAAAGCAGCAGGCTTGGCCCTGCCACCGCAGACCAGCGTCGTGCGCTGCCGCAGGGAATGCCAGGCTTCGAGCAGGGCAGGGGAAGCAGGTGCTCCTCCAGACCAGCCGAGACCCTCTGGCAGCGTGTCGCAGGGGACCCCATCCATGCTGTGTGACTTGTCATGTGCTTGGTACAGGAGCTCACTGTTGGCCATGCTTCTCAACTCTTGCTCCAGAGGCAGCGCACCCACTGGCAGTAAGTCTGCGTTTGCAAATTTCCAGAGGGAAAGCAAAGCTGGTGGTCCAGCAGATTGCTTAGTGGTGATCCACGCTGCGCAGAAAGTCCAGTGCGAGGCCTGATGCAAGCATGCACGACTCCCTTACGGAGCTGCACTCCCGTGCTAGTTCGTGCCTCAAGTGTTCTTTTTCTCTCGCTGGCTCAGGCGAGGTGGAGAAGCATGCGTGATTGTGACTGCAATTGCTGCGCTAACCACAGTGTGTGTTCTCTTGTTTTTGTTCTCTGCTTTTTCACAGCAGAAGGGGCCCTGCCTCACCTACTCGACCTACCATAATCCGACCGGCTGAACCGTCCCTCTTAGATCTATAACTCGAGGCTGCAGACAGCTGGCGACGAGCGCCGTGCTGGCGGCTTCCCCACCCCACCCTCCCTTCCGCGGCCACAGCCACTCCTCTCATCCATCCCACATCCCTGCTCCCACCACCCCTCCCCGGTGTGTCGTAAAGCGCTAGCCTAGCGATCGAGCTCTTCGTCTTCACTCGTGCGTCCCGTGTTGCTTTGTGAGCGTAGCGTAGCCTTCATCCCGTGGCACGGATCCCTGACGTACGCGGGCTCCTTGGAGAGATCAGCCGCAGGGACGCCCCCAAGTCCGAGTGGTGGCTGTCCGTCCAGATTTCACCTGCCCGGCCTAGCCTGGATAAGTGTCCTGCCTGCATCGGTTAGCTGTAGCACCTAGGACTGATCTGTAGCTATTTTCTTTCCGTGTAGTTAGGAAGATAAAAGTGTGACTTTAGAAGCAAAACGCTGTCAAAACAATGCGACGCCGTTAGGAGCAGATTCAGTGTCCTGTGTGTTAGTTTGACTTCTAAGGTGCAAAAATTCATGTTGGGAACAGTGCAATCTACCTTACAGCAAAGCGAGGCAGGGAGCTGGAGAAGGGGCAGCCCAACGGATCGGCACGGCCCTGTAGAGTGAAGCCTGAGCGCGTACACCGCAGGGAGCGCACGGGAGCCGGGGAGGTGCTGCTGGTGAAGCCCTGGCTCCTGCCAGCAGCTGGCTCGCATCATTTTGGCTGACTCCCGAACCCAGCAGGGAGAGGGGGACAGAAACGCTGCTCCCCCCGTGCAAAAGGACAACCAAATGTTTTCAGGGAGCTTGCTGTGTGATGTTTTGTTGGAAATATTTCTGCTTTGAATAAGCACATCTCTCAGTGTTCTTTGGGTACTGTGGTGACTTCTTCCGTAGCCTTTTCTTGCATGTGGATGGTATGTGTTTGGGGAAACTTGTAACCGTTGTTTATCACAACTCATCTTCTCAAGGCTTGGTTTTCATTCTTCATGTTACGTGTATTAAAAATACTACAAAAAAAAAGACTTCAGAATTAAAAATATATCAACCCTGTACATCTCGGATGTCATGTCTCTACCAGAAACGAGCCACCCATGTTGCAGGCTTTCAGCTGGGTCTGGTTCAGGTTTAAGTTATCTTTTTTCCAGTGCAATAGTATTCAATTTCTGTTGTGGATCCTCTGTTGTTCTGATGACCGTTCCTTTCTGTATTTTAACCATTGTTTTACTACTTCTCCCCCTCTTCCTTCCCTTCCCCCCCCCCTTTTTTTTTTTTTTCTGTCTTTAAATTCCAGCCGGCCGGGCAAGGCCAGTCCCTCCCGCCCGGAGAGCCCAAAGCCACCATTTGACATGTAGGCCTGCTCCCTCTGAGACTTTGCCTGCCTCTTAGCTGTTCTGTCCTGGAGTGGTCTGACTCAATCTCGCACATGGCTTGTTCTGTTTGTACTTGTGATACACACATATCGGATGTGACTGTAGTAAAGCTGTTTTTTTCCTTCCCAGCTGCTTAAAGGAGTTAAACGAGTATATTGTAGTAATGAGAAACATATCTTTACTGTTATAAATATCTATAAATATATATATAAAGATGGAGAATCTATATATGTCCAGGTGTTTAAAGCCATTTGTGCTTCCATGTGGATTTTAGGAAATGCTTAAGTAGGGACAGAATATCTATATACATATATATATACACCCCCAGCAGTTAGCCAGACCCTGCTGTTGAGTTTTTGAGCTGATTGTTAAATTCTCTGCTGTGCGCAGTTGGGTTCCTGTATTACCCCAGAGCTGTGGGTGAACTGTCTCAGTGCTGGTAGTAGCTGTGATGCAGTTTGTGATCTACCTGTCACTCTCGTTTACTGGATGAAATAAACTGTCATTTCTGTATAATGAAGGACTCCACAACTAGAATAAAACCATCTCTCTTTCTCTTGCTCTTTCTCTGGGTGATTTTCAGCCTGGTTAATTATAACCTGATCTTTTCATCCCATAGAGCTTAGAAAGCTACACATGCAAGCAAGCCCTGTCACTGATAGGGAACGTGGAGCAGATCTGCGTCAGCAGCGGTGGACAGGAGCCGCGGTGCGGTGAAACAGCCCAGCTTGTGCAGGAGTTAACTCCTTTCTCCGTTGTAAAGGAAAGTGCAGTGAGGTGCTTCAGTGACTGGACGCAAGGTGGGAGTTTTGCACACAACATTGCTCCGTTCCTAAAAAGGTGTTTTTGCGCAGGCCTGTCTGTGGAACGCAGCAGGTGGGCGCTGAGCTGCGCTTTCTGCGGCCAGCGGTGTCCTTGGGCCTGCACCTCAAGTGCAGCGCAGAGCCAGCTCCCACCTGGAGCCTCTCAACCTGCAGTGTCCTGGTGTGGACTGGGTGGACCTGTTGCTGCTCCCCACACCAAAACGTGCCGTATCTGCAGGTTTTAGGTCATGCTGTTCCTCAGTGACAGCCGTGTTGCTCCGTAGTTCTTAGCACTGTTGGATTCCTTCAGCCCCTGCAGCAGGGTTCCAGCACTCCTGCCACGGGGAGAGCTCGAGCCTTGGGGCTGCTGACCTGCACGGTTGGGATCCTGGTGCCTGACATAGCCCTGGGGCTGTGGTGCTTGTGGAATCTCCCTAGGAAGATTTTTTGATAAGCTAAAAATCCACTCAGAGCTTTTGTGTAGTGGATGCTGGTGTGGGTTGGGTGAATAGCCTGGACCTAGCGATCCCTTCCTGTGTGTTGTGGCTGTTTCTGTCCTTGCATGGTCTGGGGCTGTAACTTCAGCTTCTGTGCAGCTGGGGCAGTAACCAGTGCCTGCCCTACCCCCCGTCCTGTTCCTTTTCTTCACTCTGCAATGCAGGGTTGTTATATTATAGCTGAAGCCATAATGCTTCAAGTGAACGGTGGAGTGCTGTTTTGCAGAGCTAGAAGCTTGTGATGTGCTGGTTGTTAACAGTTAAGCATGTCATGGTGAGAGCAGCAGCTGCCCTGCCCAGGCAGAAGTTCCTACCCGTGACCTCTGGCCTTGTCAGCTGCTGTCCTGCTTCCAGCTGAACAGCTCTTTCCTGGTGCTTCTGGCCTTCAAGCGTTTTTCTACTCTTCCCCAAATCAGAGGTAGCTCACCTACTGTAACTTAAAGCTGAAGTGTCAGCTGAGCAACAGTTACCACTTGTGTCTACTCTGAGTTCACTCCAAGTAAGGGATACTTCTCAAGGGAAAGGGATTTTAAAAAAATGAATCTGAATCCAGGGCTCGTGAAATTACTGGCCGAGGGAAATCTGAGGCCTGGCAGCGGTCTGTCTACAAGCAAACATCCCTGAAAGTGAAGTGAAAAGGGCATCAATACCAAGGCAGGAGTTTGGAGAGCTGTGCCATACTTTTTTGCCAAATTTCAAGGTGATCTGAACAGAAAAAAAAAGTGAACAGAACCAATACATCTGGCCAGTACCCATCTGAGTAAGTTTATTCAGAAAGCATATTTGTAACAGGACTAAGTCACCTCTGCAGCAGCCTGCAGAGCTTCTTCACTGCTCTCCTTCACAGCCATGGAGTAGAACACCCAATAAATATTCATTCCATTTATAGTAACATTCTGTATTAAATCTCAACCCTGCCCCTTTAGTTATGATACAGATCGTGAGCAGCCTGAGCCTGCACCAGGCCAGTCTTCCCTCGAGGAATATACAGCATTTTACACAGATACAGTATGTACACGACCCCATGCAGCCAGGAGCTTGCCACTCTTGTGCCATTAACGGACAACACTACAGGCATTCAGATGAGAAGAGTTCAAAACAACCAACTTCCACATTCCCCTGGTGTATTCATAGGAAAGCACCCTTGTTCCATATGCCCTTTTTTCAGTTCTTTATGGTAAAATCACAATGAAGCATTTAAAGAACAAAACCAAAGCCTTGCTCTGCTTTTGGCATTGGGTGAAAAGCTCCTCCTACCGTACTGCTAAAGCTCAGCCAATGTGGACAGTCTTTTCCTGTTGCAGCTGACAAACGCAGAAACTGATGCTGCGCTCCTGTGCTGGCCTGGCCCCTCTCACAGGTTGGCACCCTGCTTCGGGCACCGGCCCAGGTTGGTGCTTTTGGACTGCACGGCTGCACTCAGCTCTGCTGCTGCTCTCCCTAAAATGCGGTTGCTAAGGCTGCACTGGTGTGAAGAAGAGGCAGCTTGTGCCTGACACGTGGAGTTGCAGGGTATCCATGCATTCCACTGGAATGCTTGCACACCTAAGGGATTTGTTTTGCTGCCACTGCAGGAACTCTGCTCACGTTTCTCATTAGAATTAGGCCTCTGGCTTCAAGGCATTTTTATTACTACCCTCACTGATGCGTCCCAGCAATGTAAGCAGGTAGCAAAGGATGCTGGATTCCACCCATTTTAAATTTCTTCTCCCATTGTGGGAGGAAGTGTACTAAAGTGATAGAGAACCTGGAGTCCAGGAATTCAAAACAAAGCATGTTTATTAAGTGGTTTCCTTTTATTTCTCCCATTTGTTTAAAATAAATAAAACCTTCAGACACATACAAGTGAAACACATCATCCTTCAAAGTGCAGTTACATTTCCACCCCACTCCCAATAATCACATAAAGCTTTGTCAAGTAACCAGACTCCAAAGGCGACCCTCAGCCCCTTCCCCTAGCGACGAGAATAAATGGGTCTGTAGTGCTGCCTAGCTCACCCGAGGCCTGTAGCTTTCGGCTGTTCAGGACTGACAAGGCTGCTTTCGGATACAGTGGCAAGAGGCAGGCTGCAGAGGAAAGTGGGAAATTTGAAGGTACATGGTGTGAAACAAAAAGAACCGTTCAGAATCCAAAGAGTTTGTTACCAGAGTAAGTTAGTCACCGTGGGAGCCTCGGAAGGAGCTAGGCAGGTGGCAGCCATGAGCCACGGGTGAGGGCTGCTGCTCAGTCACTGCTGGCAAGCTGGGTGCTGGCAGCAGTGTCCTGCTCGGGGCTCCGGGACAAGGGCTCAAGTCATTTGCCGGAAGGCGCAGAGTCCCTTCCCCCAGCCCGCAGCAGGCCCAGGTAGCGCTGGCACCAGCTGCCTCCGTCAGCCCGTGCTCCAGGCAGAGCAAGGGACAGAGGGAAAAGAAGGAAGATAAGGTCTGATGCTCGAGTTCCACCTGATGCAATCCCTCTTCCTGGCTGCCTTTAGAGTAGATCTCTGTTCTGACCGAGGGCGCTGAGCAGCGGTATGGGCGCAGACGAGTCGCTCAGTCCTTGCAGGCTCACAGGAAATCGCTGTAAGTCAGAACTGGCGCTGCTTAAACCACCATGATTTTGACCTCATCATTCTCATCAGCTCGGTAGAAGAACGGAATGCAGGGGTTTTCCAGCAAGGAGCCCAGCCTCTCCTGAGGGTTCTGGATTTCTCTAAGAAGCTGCATTATTTGCTTTGCTGTGGGGTCCTCTTGGCTTGGCTGAGCAGCTTTAGTGTCAGCAGGGTAGAAACCAGATTGATGAAGAGCAGCAGCCTCTTGTTCTGCTTCATCTGCTAAGCTCACCTCTCGTAACCCTGCAAGGAACACAGAAGCCAAGGCAGGCAGGTAACTCCTCCCGTCCGTGCACAGCAGAGAGCTGGGTTATTCCGTTCTGTGTAACTCGTTCAGGCCATAGCTTACCTTCTCCATCAGTAGCATTCAGCTCGATGCGCCTCTCCGCTGGAAGCGCGCTTTCGCTCTGGCTCGCCAGCAGCTCTGGGCTTTGAGCAGCTGCTACATACTTGCTGTACCATTCATTTCTTTCCCTGACCAGACGCATCACTAAGTCCTGCAGTTCCAGTAGCTTTATCTGCACCAAAGCAAAGGAAAACCTGTGAAGCATGCACACCCCACTACATAAAATTAACAGCTTCCAAGTTAACAACATGAAGGTTACACGGTGCAGATGCTCCCCAGGCCTGCCTACGATTGTAGGCCCTGCTTGGAGTAGTACTACAGAAAAGATTCCTTGCCTTCATCTCCTCCTTATCCTGAGCCAGCCTGCTGATGTACTCCTCTTTCTCCTGGTGCCGCTGTTTGAGGATAGCCCTTTGGCTCTGGTATAACGCGATGTACTCCCCTGGAAGGCGAGAGGAGCACGAGGAATGAGCGTTAGCCTCGCTGTGAGCACAGAACTATGTTGCATGAGGATCCAGCAAATGCAGCCCTGGACTGGAAGCCTAGCCTAGCTAGGCAGCAAGGCTGCAACTGCTTGGTATTTGGCAGACTCCAGCTCCATTCCCCACAGAGCGGGCTGTAGCACACATGGTGCTGCCCCAACATACCGATGGTGTCTGTCTCCCCAGACAGCTGGATGCAGCGATGTTCCAGCTCCTCCAGCCGCTCCTTCAGGTCGGCTTTCTCCTGCATCAGCTCTGTGAAACGGGACTGAACACAAGAACCGCTGTTAACCATCTCCACTGCTCCCATACAGGGAATCCCTGTGTTAAGAGACAGCACCCTCCGTTCACGTTGGTCAGAGCCTAGGCACCAAACCTTGCTGCTTTTACAAATACTCTCTGATCTGGTGGTAAAAAGGAACAGAGCTACGGAAGGCATCACAAAGCATCTCTGCACTTTGGGAAGCAGAAGGGCTGATGGAACAAAGTGCCTTCTTGTTGCAGGGATAGCATAACTGCAGTCATACTCAACTCCAAGAACTGCAGACTGCCTGCTTCATCCCACAGTCTGTTTTTCAGCTATTTCTTCGGAAAAAGACCACAGGTGAGTGTTAGGCCCTTACAGTCTTTGGGTGGGGTATGGGGAAAAGCCATGATAAGCTTTTTAGGAAGTAGCTTATTACGGAACATTGCTTACTCCCCTGCAATTTGTGTGTGCTACTAGACCCTGACGCTGGATGGAAGTCTGAGCTGGGTGGGGCAGTGGGGCTGCAAGGAGATCCTTGGCTCACCTGTAGTTTCTCCATGGCAGTTTTCAGAGCCTCGTGAACCTCCACTGGAACAGTATCTGTAGTGGGATCTGGAAAGGACAGGTACAATTTACACTTCCTCCCTGGGCATGATTCACTCACAGAACCTGCAGGTCTGTTTCACTGAGGCATGCCTCCATCCTCACGCTGTGCCCAAACTGCACATGCCCTCACCTCCGCTCAGCGCGACGCTGTGCTGCTGCTCCTGCCGAAGAGCTGCTATTTGCTGCAGGAGGCTTCTGCACTGCTGCTTCTGAGCAGCCAGCTGCTGCCTCATGTCTTCTCGCTCCTTCTCCACTTGGGACATGGCAGATGTCACGAAAGTGACCTAAGATGAATTCCAGAGTACACATTAGTGCTTCTCCTGTGTGGACTGTGACCTGCTGTGCATCTCAGGGCAAAGAGGGGAACAGAATTTACCCCATTTTATTTATGGGGAGGAAGCCCTGCCCTAGGACTAACCCAGGCAGCAATTGCTGTGTCTCTTCTCGTTCCCAAGTAGTACAAATAATTTCTTCTCTGCAGGTTAAACCTGAACTCCCATAGTAACTGTTTGATCGCAGTATTTCACAGTTACAGCTGTACTCAGAGACAAATATAGATGTTCAACACCATTTCCAAATTGCCTTCCAACCCAAGGAGAACATCAGTCATTACAGTAGTTAGAGCTACTCCGCCAGCTGAGTTGTCTTCATAATTAAAGCCACTGCTGGATTTCCTGTCTTTCAAAGATGCTGTACAGGTCTTTTCTGTTTTTTTGCTGCTGAGCACAAGCAACTATTAACACTTACTACTGTGCCTCAGCTGTAGGGTTCACAGCTGATAAACAGCTTACTCCATACACACAGTGGAACCTTCCTGCAATTTAATCTGCCTCCTTTCCTAGGCATTCGTTCACAACTGAGAACAAAGGCTTTTCTACCCATTAAGACCCACCATTTCTTCATGGCTTTCAAACTTCTCTGGGATCACCAATGAAGGTTTTTGGATTTCTTCAGCCATTGCTTCACTTTCAACTCCATCCCCTGTAGAAGAAGGAAGGTGAACAAAGAGGTAATACCCCAGAGAGCCCAGCACTACCTCCTCCCTGGAGACCAGCTGCAGCTACGCACCTTCCAGTCGGTGCAGCATCCTGCTATCCAGCTCTGCTGCTAACTGACTGATCTGGGCCTGCAGCTCTTTGTTTTCCTTAGCTACAGCTTCCAGACTTTCCTGCAAGAGAGAAGCAGAAAATCACTGGAAGAGCTCTTCACCAAAAACCAGCACAAACCCAACTGGAAACAGTCACTAGCAGTAGCATTACCAAAGAAAAAAAACACCACAGTGCTTCTGTTCCAGACAATTACCATTCATCTTGACTGCACAGGATGCAGTGCAATTAAGCATTTTGCCTGTAGGGTAATTAAGCATTTTGCCTCCAGTCTTTCCACTTGCCCCTCTTCATTATTACCTTGGTCTGCTGCAGTTCCTTCAGGTGCATTTCCACTGTCACCTTCCCCTGAACTTCCTCATGCTGCAGCCTGTCCATAAGCTGTGTCTGAAGCAAGTACTGCTTTTGCAGCTCCTCCTTCTCAGCAGCCAGCTGCTGGTATGCCACGCTGTACTGCTGCAGGTGGCCGTAGTACTGGTCCCGCTGCTCCTGCAGAGCCCCAGCCTCCTGTGTTTTCAGTGCCAGCTAACGAAACAAGACAAAACCATCCCATCAAACCATTTCTGCCAGAAAAGATGATCCAAACTGTCAACTTTGCCCCCAAAGCCACCACCCAGGCAGGCAGACACCACCTGCCCCCACATGCTGGTCCCCCACATCAGACAGCAGATGACGTGGGAGGGCGCCCAGCTTGATCATTACAATACCAGTTTCCATCTTTCCATCAAGGTTTGGTGAGCTGCCAGCTCTCCTTTGCATGAACTGCTCCACACCTGCCCTGCCATCCTAGGCTGTCACTTACCGTCTCTTTGAGCTCCCCCAGATTCTCCTGCAGCTGCCCAAGCTTCTTAGCCAGCTCCTTCTTTATATGTTGCTCTGACTGCAGGGCACTTGTAACCTCCATGTTTTCATTTGTCTGCAAGCATCCAAGACCATTGTGTAAGGAGATTGCCCCAACCACCATAAGCACATGCTCTCATAAATAAATCAATAAACCATGTTCGCTCCTAATACAACAGGATACCATCCCTTGTGTTATTCTGAGCTGTAGATAAAAGCCAAAAATTGACGATTTGGGGCAGAAAATAACTTTTTTAAAGGTTCAGAAGGCAGGGGAAGAGCAAGGAAAGAGCCGGGGAATCAGTGCTGGGACAGTGCCAAGAAGAGGCCTGGCACATCACACAGCTTGTCAGCTCCAAAGCAGATGGGTGATGTGAGTATCTCAGATAAAGCAGCAGACATTCAAAAACATGATGAGGAGTTCAGAAAGAATAGAGGAAAACCCAGTGACCAGTGTTTCCATGTGCCAGGGCCCCAGAGGGGAAGCTGTAACACTGACGAACAGACAAGGGTAGGGATTCAGCTCCAGGACAGAAACAATGACAGCAGCAGGACAGAAGACTGCTGAGAATTTCTTCCTCAAGGGCAAAGCTGGAAGAATACCCAGGGGAAAGCAACAGCCCGACTGCCAGTGGAGGAGAAGGAAAAGGAAACTGCTCAAGAGAGAGATACTGGCTTGTTTGCCAGGGTATCCGAGAGTAAGGAATTACAGGGCACCTCCTGGCCTGGCAACAGGTATCACAGAAGGCAGAGCATCCACAGCCGTGGAGGACAAAATAACAGATAATGCTTCTGAGATTTCTTTGTATTTTTTTTTACACCTGTGCTACAAAAGGACTGCACCAGTGTGGGAAACGGTGGGAAAAGACGGATAAAAAAGACATACCAGTTTGACAAACCCATTCTGCAGCTCAGCCAGCTGCTCCTTCAGCTCCCGATTCTGGCTGAGTGCCCTGCTGATCGTGGCCTTGTCGCTCTGCATGCTCTCCAGGATCTGCTGTCTGTCCACAGACTCCTCGTTGTAGCGCTGCACGGTCTTCTCGAGCTCCAGCAGCCGCTCCTCCTGCTCCTGGTTGAGGTGGCTCAGCTGCTCGTTGTCCCGGACCTGGGCCTGGTATTGCCCATGCAGCTCCTCCTTCTCCAGCTGCAGCCGCTGGATCTCTTCCTGCAGACTCAGCTCAGCTGCTGTAGGTCCTGCTGGTAAGGATGGCTCAGTATCCATGGGTTTAACTGCTGAGGAAGTGGAATCAAAAGCAGATCAGTCAGAGGGCTGGATCACCTGTGCAGCAGAGCTGTACAGAACATCCCCCAGCCCGTGGGACTCTGACCCAGAAGGTACCACCAGCTGCAGTGTCCAGAGGGGCAGGGCACTGAGAGGAGCAAAGGAACAAACGGCCCCAAAACCAGACACAGCGTCCTGCCGCGTGCTGCTGACTCCCTCACAGCCCCAGCAGGAGCCTCCCGCCTGCCCCGTCTCCTGGGCCTGGCAGCACAGCCAGGCAGATAACTGAAGACATAACCCATCTGTTGGTCAATTATTGAAGCAGTTCACTTGCTGTCTGCTAGGATGAAAGGTTTCTTAGGGTTACCAGGCTTCCGCCTATCTTCATGATTTGGGAGCATCAGGCCTGCTTGTACATGCAGAAATTGCTGCACAGTGGGGACAGAGTTAACCTGCTGCTACTCTGCAACATGAAGCCCCGCTGTGGAAGCCCTACCTGATTTGCTTAACAGCTCTGTAACACTGGCTTCCAGCTCTCGGATTTGGGCCACGTGCTTCTCCTTCTCCTCTGCCATCATGTGGACCTGCAAGGCCACACAAGTGAAAGTTGAAGCAGTGCTCACGGCGCACTTAGTGCTGTGTTCACCAAAAGCAGCTGTGATGCTGCCTGTGAGCTTACCTGCTCAGAGAGCTGCTGCACTCGCTGCTGCCAAATGCTCCCCTCCTCCTTCAGTTTCTCCACGTACTGATCTCTTTCTGCCTGGAGCTGGTGCAGTGACTCCGAGAGCTGGTCAAAACAAAACACAAAGACAATTGTACCGACTGAATCGACGAGGGGATGGCTGACTGCTTGAGGGATAAAGCCTGGGGAAACTGGCATTAACACAAAGCTCAGGCTGCATTCTCCTGCCACACAAGTTTCTCTACAGAAGTCAAGATTTGGATCATCGATGTGCTTAATCTAACAACTCACCTGAGCCATCTGGGCTTCCAGGCTTGCCCTCTCCTCCAGTGCCATCTGCAACTGCTGGTTTGCATCCACATTCCCTGACTGGTTTGAGAACTGCCCACAAAAATCAAAAGGTTATTGCAAAATGTTAATATTTGATACTGTCCAGCCTCTCCCCTGATTTTATCCTGCCGTGTGACCCATGTTATAACCATCTGTGGTTTTTAGAATGTTCCAACTCTTAGTGAAGTTGACTGAAAAAAAAAGTGGCAATTAAAATCAAAAAGCTTAGACTTTAGCCCTGTAAAACAAGCTGAACTGGGCAGCTCCTCACTTCCAATTTTATATTTACTAATTTTTAGTTAAGAAAATGGGCTTTAGTGAAATCACTTGATTCAGAAACTGTGCATTTCAAGACTCTGTGGTACACAGACAGATCAGATGGTATAAATACTTGTGACCTTGAAAGCTGTCAAACATGCCAGGAATTTAAAGCCAGTGTTTGGAACATGCCAGTGGACTAGGCACCAAGGCTGGTTCAGTAAGATCCAATGCTTTTCCCAGAAGAGCAGCAGTTGGCTTTATTTCATGGGTAAAAAGAAAAAAAAACAGATGAGAATAGTTTTTTCCATCGTGGGGTCGCCTTAACACTGAGTCTGCCCTCTGAACAGCCAACAGCTGACGTCCCACATCCCCTTTATAGCTGTCTTCCTTGTCTGAGCTTTACCCAGCTGCCCTTGAAGGTGCCACTGTCCAATTCGCCTCCTGCTGTGACAGG
Source organism: Alectura lathami (assembly GCA_013399715.1). Lineage (NCBI taxonomy): Eukaryota > Metazoa > Chordata > Aves > Galliformes > Megapodiidae > Alectura > Alectura lathami. Next base: position 451,685 of record VXAV01001087.1, read on the forward strand.
TGCAGGCACCACCCCAACTCAGTGACACTGCGCAGCAGCTGGGCGAGCAAAAGGCTGAACGAGAAGTCACCGTATTTGCGCGCCTGTATGTTCAGCCACCTCCTGACAGCGTACAACATTCTTGTAGCAGCCCAGTAGCACAATGTCTTTCAATCTACTGCTCCAGCTCCTTAGAGCCTTCCTGTTCCTCAGAGGCCACAATGAAAACCTCTTCCTAAGAGGATGAGATCTTGATGAGACCTTACGCCTGCCTTTAAGACCAATACTTTAATCTTGCCCCGCTGTCAGGAAACAAGTCTTAAAATGATCAGTGTCATCTACCCCCACATCCCAGAAGTATGATGGTTACCTGCTGAATCATCAGTTCAGCCATTTCCAGTTTCTTGTGCAAGTCCTCCACATCCAACTTCATAGCTGAGTTCTCAGAAACCAGGGAGCGGAGTTTCTCTGACAGCTCTGAGTTCTGCTGCTTTATTTCCTCACTACCTTTGCTGAAACAAACACAACAAACTGAAGTGGCCAGCACTGTGTAGGGTTTGCAGACACCCATGTCATAAATTTACAATCCCGTTCTTTACAGCAGCTAGAGCCAAGAGGTGTTGATGGAAGAGACCTCTGCTGGTCGTCTCGTCCAGCCTCCCACTCAGTGGGACTAGCCCAACACCAGACCTCGTCAGCCACAGCTCTGAACAGTTGCTGTGAACACCCCCAACAATGGAGGCTCCACAGCCTCCCTGGGCAATGCGTTCCAGTGCTGTACTGCACATCTAATGCGACTTTTTTTTTTAAATGACTATTTTTACATTGAATATCCAGCCTCCCAAGTCACCATCTGTGGTCAGCGCCCCCTGCTAAGTTCTGTGGCTCTACTGAGAAGAACAGTGTTACTCTGGAGGAATATGCAGAAGGGGCTTACCTTTGTTTGTACAGTTCTAGTTTTAGGTTGTCTCGCTCCTTCACCAACTCTTTATTATGCTGGAGAAAAAGCAAATGACTGATTAATTACCAGACTTCAGCCATAGAAATAAAATGCACAACGATCACCTTATTTTACCTTTAACAGATCAGCTAATGCAGCCAAGGTCATAACTTTAGCAAAATCCTCAGGACAGGTCTGCTCAGAACCTCATCTATCCCTACAGCTGGCTGGCACTGTAGCTCATCACCCCAGCAGACTGCACAAAGGGTGAATCTGCCAGGAACTCATCCACTTGCTCTTTTCACACATGCTGCTGCTAACTGATGGTGAGGCTACTTCTGCGCGCTTCCGGATTAGTATCAGTGCTGAAGTGCCTGTTTGATGGAGACCCTCCTGGGATGGGGCCTCCGACATGGGGCCTCATGCTTCTGGTGTGTGGAGCTGGCAAGACTAATGCAGTGAGGTGCCAGGTCTGAAGACAGCAACTGGGCCAAGTGATTAGTGGTCACAGGAACATGAATGGAAGGTTTGCCTTCATGAGAATACCGGCCTTTCCGAGGTTAATTAACAATTAACAAGGGTAATGTCAGCCTCTTCTCTAAGCAGGGACGACAGACTTTGCAGTAGTGTAGTGAAAAGCAAATAACCAAAGGCAGAGCTGCTGGTTAGGCATACGCTGAGGCAACTCTTACCTTCTCTGACTGCTTTTGCTGCGTGGAGATGGAGGACAAAGTGCGCTCCAGCTCCGATACCCTCTGGCGAGATGACTGTAACCGAGCAGCGAGGTCCTCAGCTTCTCCTGAGCAAGTCAGAGCAGAGTCAGTTGGGACTAGACCACAAAGGGATTTTTGGAACTGGCTGAACAGCACTTTCTGCTTTGTCAACAAGCTCTTAAACACCTCAGAGAAGGCAGCACAGAGCTCTGTAGATCAGTAGACCTCATTCCGCTCCTGTTTGAACGGGTGATTCACCAGAAAGCTTGGGCAGTAAAGCTCTCTGTAACCCCCTTCCTCAGTGCTAGAGGGAGATGATGAAATGCCCTGTGCAGAGCAACAGGCAGTATGTTTATTTTTTCTACTAGAGTAAATTGCTCAAATCTAGTTGAGAATGAAAGGCCTGGGTAAAACCCACACTAGCGTGACAGCTGTGTGGGAGGGAGGGTGGAGAAAAGGGAAAAAAAAAGTTTTAAAAGAATCTGAAGAAGGTGAGAAAAGAACAGTCTGGGGTAGTCACCAGGCCCAAACAGGGCTGACAGGGCTTTAGTGATGCACAAAAGAACCTCAGCTGCCATGGGATTACCACGCTCCACTCTGGGGGCAGCTATGATGGCAGGCAGCGGCGGTGCCAAGTACTGCTCATTAGGGAGTCAGCGAGTGCTGGGAGCGGGCTGCCAGCAGCTGTCATGCCTGGGACTTGAAATCCACAGTTCAACCAGCAGCCCGAGCGCAGTGCTCCCAGTCACTTACCTGATTTCTGCCGTGCAGCTTGCTGGGTGTGTCCAAGGGCTGTCTGCAACTCAGACTTCTCAGAAACTAGGATTCCAATAGTCTGGATGTGAACCTTTGGGAAAGAAAAACAGGCTCAGCGAGAAAAATCTTTGCTTGTAACCACAACAGCACTGTGCCACAAAAGGATAATTCAGTGAGGCAAAGAGCTCTTGGTTAGGTGCAGTCTGGCCAGCTGGCTCTCCTGGTTTTCCTGATGAAGACTGAGAGTGTTCAACAAGCCAGAAAACAGCAGAAGCCAGGTCATGTTGTTCAGAAGCTCTGCCTTACCTGTAGCTGTTCCCTCAGTGCTGCTTGCTCTTTAGAAAATTTCTGTTCAAAGTCCTTCTTTTCCTGTACAAACAAATGATGCCTGTTCAGCACAAAACTGTAAATCCCCGTTTTATGTCAAACTAAAAAAGCAGTGATTCACTGGTAGTGCTTCCAGCATCTACCTTTTACCAGTATTTTTAATAGACATCCTTCAGTCTCCCAGTTTTTGGGCTACTTCCTGGTTTATCCCTCCTAGAATGGCAATAATAGCTTCCTTATGCTGGCATAAATGTGGCAGTGCTTTGAATGTAAACCGCTGACAAGGCCTTGAACTGTCATCTGCTGCTTCCACCGCAGTCCTCCAAAAGTTGAGCATTTACACAGTGGCTTTTGTCAAAATCAGAAGGCTACCTGCCAGGCCTAGCCCTCCAGGGAAGTGGTGGAGTCACCATCCCGGAGCTATTTAAGAGACGTGGGTTTAGTGGGGCACTTGGTAGTGTTAGGCAAATGACTGGACTTGATGATCTAAAGGGTCTCTTCCAACCTTCTTCTATAATTCTGTAAGACCAGATCACACAGGCCTGTGCCACAGACCTCTGTGCTTTCCACTCCTCAGAGAAACAGATCTATTTCCATCTCTATCCAAAAATAGGACTCACTTTACCTTCTCCAGCTGATTCACTGCTTCTTGGTTCTGCTGTTTCTGTGGGAGAAAACAGATGCATCGCTATTAGGAGCGAATACTCTCATACTGTTGGAACATTTTCACTTCAGTGAAGTAGGACAGATGCCCAATTAAAGCAAACAATTCCATCATCCTTTTCCGTAGAAGCTCGTCTTATCTATTAAAAATAACAGATTTGGGGCTCCCTTCATGAATATCCCTGGGATGTTTACCATTGCTCATTGCATTACCACAGTTCTTTCCAAACACCAGCACCAAAACCTCTGTATGTATCTGAGCCTCCACCCACTTCAGTTAAACCTTCACCCCACATCTATGAAGTCAGTCCAGATCCTGGTGCATCAGGATGATGACCAAAAACGCAAAACAGACAACCCCCAGCATAGTGTCTTGCTTCAGCTGAGACCTCAGACTTTTACCCCATGTGGCAGCTGGCCTTTAAGGCACGCAGAACCTCCACTTCTATTGGCAGGCTTCTGCAAAAGCTGGTACGAAAGAGAGCCAAAGCCAAACGCAGCGAAGGGGTCAATTCTGCGGCAGCCAATGTCAGTCTTATGGGTGAAGTGCTTGGAGTTCTGATGACTGTACACATTGCATCTTTAGGTATGCGGTGAAGGAGACCAAAAGTTGTCAGCTGTCCGCCCAGGCTGCCACCCAAACTGTGCTGCACGTTTGGGTGGGGTGGAGGGCTTGCTGTTTGCTGTTAGCTGCTCTTGTCCCCACGGCAGTTTCTCACATGTATGTAACCACAGAAGTAGTGTATTTCCCCTTCCCAAAGGACATTGGCCAATTTTTACTACTACTATTTCAAACTCATTTTGAAACATGGCTGCAGATGGAAAGGGGATGAATTAGAGGGTTTGATTCTAGCAATGCCAGTGCAAAACATAACCAGGAAAAGGAAAGACAAGACTGCAAATGCAGCAAAGGCCTGACATAATTCCAGGCACAAGTGTTTCAGGTGCCTGTCAGAAAGCAGGAAACCAGGAGAGTCCTGGGTGGGCTCTGCCCTCTCTACCAGGTACCTCTGCAGCCCGACTAAAAGACAACAAGAAACAGAATGGAACCAAAATAACTCAAAAAATAACACAAGAGGGGCTGTGGGGTGCACTGGGAAATGCTGAACTTTGGAAAAGGAATAGTGTGAGAACAAAATGGGGAGAAGTATTTCAAACCAAGGAAGGCTCTTTTCAGACTGAAACAAGTCCACATTAGCTACATTTCTTGCAGTGTTAAAGCCGAGGGCTGAAAAGCAGCAGCGGGAATCCATGCAAGCCACAGCACAAAGCAGTTCATTCATAGTGCCAGGAGAAGCTGAGGATATGATCAGAAACCAGCCCCAGGCTCTCTCTGAGACCTATTGCTCCCACTCTGCTGATATACTTAGAACAGCATCACCACCCGCAGAAACAGGTTTTCACACTGCTGCCAGCACTGAAATTCTGTATTTCAGGGATTCAGACCAGGACCAGAAGTAGCTGTTTTATCAGGATGCTGATCATCCCGGGAAACATGATGAGATCACCAGAGAAGAAACAGCAAAGCTGTGTTTCTCGTTCCTCAGATGAGCCAATACACTCACAAGTGGCCTCAGACTTCGCTCTCCTTATCAGGTCCTTCCACACAGCCCAGTCTCTTCCATTCCAAGTGCTGCAAAGCAGCCTTCCCTGTGGCACTATAAGAGAACCCGTAACCTTGCAGACACCCAGAGCGCATGGAGGAGCAGCAGAGACAATATCAGACTGGTTGGTTGGAGTGTTTCTTACCAGTTCCTCTATCTTTGTAATGAGCTGTTTGTTAGTTAGATTGCTGGAATCTAGGGCTACTGCCAGCTCCTGGTAACGTGTCTGACGGGCACATGCAGAGAGGAGAAAAAGGAAGGGGCAGAATAGGAGGAGGGGAGGAAAAAAGCAATAATTAAAAAGGACAGAAAAATAAATCATCACAGTTTGATCAAATCAGATTCTCCAAATAAATCTATACTTTCAACAAGAATAGCTGAGGCATCAGCATACTTCATCCATTTCTGCTCAGGCTTCTTTCTGACATAAAAGTGAATCAAAACTAAGGGCAGAGTTGCATGGAGGCCAGATCATCCCCAGTCCCCAGCCAGAAATACCTCAGCTGTTTGCCTCCTCCCGCCGACAACAACAACCTGACTCCAGCAGACGACCATGGATGCGAGCTGTCTAGGTCTCTGCTGCAAGCACAGAGTCTCAAATTGATCAAGACTAGCAAATAAGAAAAAAAGTCATAGACTGAGGACAACTTACTTCCATTTCCTTAATATTTGTGGAAGAAACAGCACTTTCCCCATTCACGTATGATGTAGACTAGAAGAAAAATACTCAGGTAAGTCAGTTTTGTTCCCCCAGGCAATAAATCACTATTAAGAACTGACTATCAAAATTCTTCTTATAGCACCTTTCACTTCAAAGTACCACAGACAGCCACAGAAAAAAAAAAAACCACTTTCCTGGCTAAGGATAGATGCAGCCTCCCCCTGTGACAAGCTGATATGAATTATGCAGATTGACTTCAGATCCTTTGCCACTAAACCAAGAACACATCCTTCCGTGAATACATGCTCTTCATTCATCCCACTCTGCTCTTCTTCCTACTGCTGAAATTTTACATTCCTAAAACTGGAGGTTTTGCTTCCCAGTGCTTAAATATCTCATTGTTCAGTAGGATGGCTGCAGACATCTCTGACACTGAAGAGTGCTTTCTTGAACTGGCTGCTTCAAGAGCCACATCAGACACCGAGGAAATTATTAGGACAAGTGGACAAAATGAGGCCATACCTGAGAAACCAGGCCATTGAGTTGTTCAGACAACTGGCGGAGACTTTCTGTTGAAGAGAGAGATCTGGGAACAAAGAAAGACCTCGGGATGAGAATTTCTCCCGGAGAACTGCCCCAGTCAGCAGAGCAGTGGGGAGCAGTAAAACTTTTATTAGTTGGACACTTGGGGATCCTGTTGCAAAGCTGTTCTATAAACAAACACTCACCTGTTCTCATCCAAAGCATTTTTATGATCCTCAGCTTCATGAATCTGTGGATTGAAACAAAAATTTACAAGCCTGTAAAAAAAGATGGGATTCACCCTTGAGAATGTGTCATTTAAGACTTGCCTACATCTGGGCTCAGGTTCACGGTACCTGTAATTACTGCTTCCCACAGGAAGACAAACTTCAGACCACCAACTCAGCTCCCAGCCTGCACCTAACTTCTGAGGCTCTGAAAGAGCCCAGGCTTCTTGGAATGAAGAGGCTTAAGTGCTGCTGGCTTTGTGTTTGCTGTTACCATTGATCAGGATAATCAGCTGTGCCTTGCTGGAAAAACTTCAGCGGAATCTTTTAAGTGGTGAAAGGAAATGCAGATTGCTCCAGCTAGCTGGAGACCTTCTGTATTATTAAGAGTGATTTCTGCTAATGAAATAGGAGAGAAGGGGAAGAGAGTAGCAGCTTTGGAAGAAGCAGGGACACGTGTATGCTAGCACCCTGCACTCTCACAGACAGACGATGACTAGATGGAGAGTGGAACATGTAGTGCTTTTAACAGGAGACACCCTGAGCTAGTTAGGAAGATTGTCCTCCTCAGCAAAAATGTGGTACTGCTAATCAGGATGGCAGTATTCATGATGATTCACAAACCTGTGTCAGCTGCATGCTCCCAGGAGCAGGCAGAACAGAACCACAACTAGGCAGGCTGTTGCTGTTAGATAGCACAGGGACATCGGCAGCAAGCTGGTCAGCGTGACGAGCGGCAACATCACTGTCAAAGTGTGCCTGTCACAAAACACAGCACAGGGATTACAGCCCACGTGCAACATGAACGGAACACACGTAACACATCGCCCTGTGACAGGCCTGTGAAAACCAGACAGATGTGAGCCAAGTCATTTAGAAACGTGGAAGTGAGCATGTCCTCCCCAGAACAGACAGGGGACTGCATCAGCCCACAAACATCGTCCCAGTCCGGTGTCCTGCCAGATCCAGGCTGAAGAACTGGTGTCCCACAATCAAAATCACTTCTGTTACAAGGGGCACTAACATCACCCTACTCTAAGCTCACACAGTAGATTTTCTGCACAGGATTTGTCAAAAAGTGAGTGGGGGCAAAGCCAGCTGGTAGTCACCAGCACTGCCTTTAAGGTGTCTCTGGGGAAAACACTGATTACTGTACGCAAATTAAATGAGAAAGCAGGGGATAATGACGGCTCGAAAACCAGGTCAGTCAAATGCAAATGCTCCTTCTTCAACTCAGCAATGCTTGCAGCAAGCCACAAACCATAGGTTCGGAACAGGACATTTGCGGCCAGGCCGAACCCAGCATGGTGGGGAGCTGTGAATCCCCCAGCCAGACGGATCTGAACAGAAAAGGGCCTAGAAACTATCTCTGGACAGCAGTGCGAGTTCTCAGCCGGTGCCTGCAGGAGGATGAAGAGCATCTGATGCCACCTCCACCAAGCCACAGCGAACTGGACAGTCCCACCCATCTGGGACGGCATCGCAGAGAGCCACAAAGGCCCAGGGCAGCGTTCTGTTGGTCCATGGCAATTAGCTTCCCTTCATCGTCCAGCCCTGGTGAGCCACCACCTCACGACACAACAAAGCAAACAAGAATCGTGCAACAGCCAGCCCCACCAGTGCACCGCAGCTCTCTGCAAATCCACCTGGAAGAGTTCCCTGGCGCTCCAGTCACTTCTTTCTTGGCGGTCTGCAGGGAGCAGAACTCTCTCTCCATTCCCTATTTGCTCAGCACTTCATTCATGAACCGAGCAGGCAGGGGATGGCAGAACAGCGAAGACAGATTTAATGAAAGCAACGAGCTGGAAGACTTCAGAGGGAGACAAATGGGATTGTCTCAATTTCTTTTTAGCAGGACAGACACTTGGGCTCTCAAGGAGCGGTGTGTGTTTGAAGGAAAGCCAGGAGTGTCCTTACTTCTTCCAGCTACAGGTTACCTCGCCTCTCCTCAGTGCAGAGCATTGGATGGACAGAAGGGGTGTCTTCCCCAGGACACCTCAAAAACATGGCCTTCATTTTTTTTCTGATCAGGAACCTTAACCACTAGAATGCCCTCCTTGTGCCTCCAAAACAAAGTGTTTTGGGGTAAATAAATTCAAAGAACAAAACAGAACTTTTTTGAACAGCTGTTTTGTTGGAGACAGAGTTAGGAGCAAAATACTCTTCTGGAAAATGCACACTGTGTGGTTCTAATACCGTGGAATAAAATAAAAGGTTTGTACTTCTGCTCAGCCTAGCACATAGTAAGACCATTGGCTTTCAGACAGAGGCTCCCGTTTTGTTGGGTGTTCTGTGTTTCACAGCCAAGAAAGCTGGAGTGGGTGAGGTGGGAGGGGTCTGCCCCACACTAAGGCAAGACACCCGTGGCAGCAGCAGCTCAGAGGCTGCCAGTCTGCTTTTCTGCCCACTTAACACCGAGTGAATTTCTGAACGGCATTTTCCTGACTCAGGATTTTTAGAAGACAGCAACTGGAAGGAGACATCTTCCTGTCCCTGCAGGCAAAGATTAGTTTTCAAATTCTTCTTAAAACCCAAGAAACTATAATCCACAAATGATGCAATAGCCAATCAGATCAAGATGCAGCTCTCCATACTAAGGATGCAGAGGAAAAAATAAAAAAAAAAAAAGAATGAATAGAAGTAATACATTTTCCATTTTCAGAACAGAGCTGAAACTGTAGACACAGGTACGCCTCCACTGCAAGACAAAATGCCATCTCAGCGACAGCACTGGAGCACCCATCCTCCCCTCAGCCTCCAAGGGGAATGACAGCTTCCTCTGAGATCTAATTTACCCTGGGCTTACGGGTGCTAACTGAAAGTGGGCCCTGTGACAAGAGGAAGTCATCAAAGCACACGCTTCCCGACGCTACTCAGGCGCGTCCAGGACGCACAAAGCTTACAGTAAGCCTTTGTGTCACTGCAGCTCTAATGATGCACAGCCTCCACACCTAAGGTCCCCACAGAGGAGCTTTCTGCTGTTCACTGCCTGCAGGCCAGAACAGCTGCTGCACTGACACACACACACCAAAAAAAGGGAGAAGATGGATACAGAGGTAACTCAGAGTGAACTTCACCCCATCTTGCAGGTCTCAGTGCATCCAGCAGGTGATTTATGCAGTTGGGCTTCTTGCTGGAGAGGCACGGGCACACAGTAAGTACAGTAATGGGTGACTTTGTGACAACTAGACTTGAAACTGGGGGAGAAATAAGCTACCACAATGATGCGAGTGAAAATGAAAAACAAAGCTTTGGTGCAACAAAAGGGAAAGAAAATTCTGGGCTAAAAAATTATTTTCACAAGTTCCTATCACAATCTGAGCCTTATTTAATTAAGCTGACTGCCTGAAAATAATTTTTTTTTAAAAGGCAGCTTGTTTACATTTGCTCCTGAATACATTTACATTGCTGATTGGACTACTTCCTGCCCTTTCTTCTTCAGGAGCTAGGGAAGAGCTGAAGCCTGTAAATGCTTTACTTGAAATACCTGACTTCCTGCCTAAACATATTTAAAACCATGGCATTTGCCAGACTGTACATCACCTGTGCAAGCTTCATCACCCGTCACAAAATGGGCTGGCTGGAATAGCCACGTGGCTCGTTCAGGGCAGCTGCTTGCCTAGACACGAGCAGAAACTTGCCCTTCAGAAATAAGGCACTGCAGTAAATAAAGTTATGACACGGAACAGGAAAAATACAGACTGAGAAGACACCTCTTTTTCCTAGCGCGGCGTTCAGCAGTTAACTTGACTTATTGCTTCACCCCACATTCCTTTTTTTTTTTTTTTTCCCCCTCACAGCTCAACTGTCGCAAGGACAAGTATTTCACAAGTAACTCTTCCACGTGTTAAGTTTGACAGAAACCAGGAGGAAACAAGCACTTACAGGCAATGGAAATGCATGTTAACAAACAGCTCCATGTTAATAAAAACAGCAACAAAACACAAGCAGCTGACAGCCGACACGCCAGAACAAGGCTCCATCCAAAAACCAAGGTCAGTTTAAACAGAACCCGAGCATGCAGTGGGGACAGCAGGTCGCTGAGAGGGACGCGGAGCACTGCCTCACCTTCCTCTTGTCCAATGAGGGTATGGCTACCCCATTGGAGCGGTTAAGGTCTGACACCAGCACCTTCAGAATGTTCTGAATCTAAAGAAGGCGAAAGAAAAGTGGAAAGAGAAACGGCTCAGAAAAGGACAGAGAGAAAAACGTCAATCAAAGGCAGCCAAAGAAACTGGCATCGTCCAGCTCCTTAGGAGCACAGCCCTCAAAGCTGCAGCTCTGGACTCATCCAGGGCTGCACTCTAGCCCTGTAAGCATAAACACTGCTTCACCACGTACCCTGACTCCAGCATGAACCTGCCAGCAGGTTAGTTGCTAACCGCTGCAGCACACTTCACATACACAGGCATCTCAGCATTCAGAGTACGCTGGCATAGCCCCCTTCCAGCTGCAGCCACGTTGTTTGGGAAACCAAAGAACAAGGCGGTGGCAAATTGTCTGGGAGAAAGAATGAGGCTCACGTTCTCTGGAGACTGTCGGTCATCGTTGGTGGGAGTCTCAGGCCTGCTTCCTTCTTTAGTTTTTCGTTTCTTCTTGGCTCCTGCAGTTGCTCCAGGGCTATTCTTCTGCTGATATTCCTTCAGCTGTCAAAAAAAGAATAATCTGAAGTCCAAACAGAATATGCCTTCTGTGAGTATAATGTCAAAAACATGATTTGTTTTTTGTTGTTTTTTAACAACAAGCTGGTTAAAAAGGCAGATGAGGTGTAAGGACAAGCGAAATTGTCCTCAAGGAGCTCGCCCTCTGGGGAAAAAAAAAAGAAGTCAAAAATAGTTCAGGGATGCCTGAACTGAGAACTAGAGTGATGGGTGTATGATGAGAGACTGAGAGTTGTAAATGTTCCACTTTTGTGTGTAACTAATGAAACTCCTGGGAAACAAAGAAGTTGATACCCCTTACTGCAACTGAAAGGACAAGAAAAAAATATTTTTAAGTCTCTAACTAACAGAAATAAGGGGGGAAAATATATATATATATAAAGGGCAATTAATCCAGAATGCAAAGTGAAAAAGCAGTGTCTGAAAGTACGATCTGCCATTGTGTGAAAGAACTGAAGAAGGAAAACGACAGTCTTCACAGACAGCACATGGATACAGGCTCTGCAATAACTGTGAACTAGGGGGACCAGCCATCCGCAGCCGATTTCACAACAACATCCGTTCCACCTGGGAACAGCTCTCCTGCTGAGCTGTAGCCTGAACGCTGTCAAGTCTCCCAGCACCTCGGTGCTGCCGGACCCCCAAAGCCCCGCAGCTCCGTGACCTCCCCGGCCCCCGCCGCCCGGCCCCAGCCCAGGTCCCTCCCGGGGCGGCAGGGCAGCGCCGGGGCCGAATTTCAAAGCCAAGGTGAAAATCGTCCTCGTCGCCACCGAAAGGACCCCGTTCCGAGGAGGATTCCAAAATGGAAGCCTCAGCTGCTCCAGGACGCTTTCCCACCCGCTTGACTTTGACACAGACACGCATTCCGTTGGGACGGAAGGGACCGAGCTGCCCCGCGAGGAGGAGGAGGAGGAGGAGGAGGAGGAAAAAAAAAAAAAACAGAGGGGAAAGAAAAATAAAAAAAATAAAGGATAAAAGAACACAAAGAAACAAAAGGGAAAAACAAACGCAGCCCGGGCGCGGCCTCTCCCCGCCCGCCCCCCGCCGCCA